>JARQZJ010000035.1:4630000-5230000 GCA_030704895.1 Henosepilachna vigintioctopunctata
TAAATTAGTTTGAAAATCAAAAAACTGCTTAGTTTCATTTAAATTAATATGAACTGTTATTGAAATACTAAAATGAGTGGTTTTGTGTTCACATCTGAAAGGAACACAAACATTCACAGGGCAAATCACGTCTTGCTTTGTTTAGGCCGACCAAAATGAAGAAAAAGACTATTGAATTGACTTCCTTCACAGAGGAAAAGAGAGAGGACCAACTACTTGGAAGTAGGAAGAGCGAAAAACATTTTGTTGATGAGTCCCTTGTGTGTTTCTAGGCTTTCTAAATAATTTAGTTTGGAAAATCTAGGCATAGTTATAAATACGAGTAGGTATATGCAGGGTACTCATTTTTCAGAAATGTTGAGAAATTGATGTTTGTTGATGTAGTGCACTATTTAGTACCATAGAACGGTAAGATGATTCCCCTCGACATTTTAATTTTCATCTTCCTCATATTCTGTGTTGCATATAGTTCACTATGTTCCATTAGAACTTCATATGCCACAATTATTTTCATTAATTGTGAATGTGATGTCTCAACGGTTAATCAGAATCAGATTCTCGTTTTTGTTTTAAAAAAAACCTTAGATATTATCCCTTTTTTATTCAGTTTGAAATGATATATTCTGAAGGTGTGATAAAAACATTTGAAATTTGATAGCTAAATATATATTTCATGAATTAATTCGCAAACAAATTTGTGATTGCCGCTTTCAAGAATTCATATACAACGTTTTCTTTGAGAAACATTAATTTAGTTTTGATTATTATGGATTATAAAAGGCAATTTCAATTATCTTACACTGTAGAATAAGTGGAAAATATTCGTTAGTACCTCTTCATGTTTCTACGAAGGCAACTAATATTTTTTCTTGTACAAATCACACTTAATCTGGAAGTTGCAGTATTTGTGTCATCAAATTTCTTTCATCGGTGATTTATTTGGTACATATAGTTTACTTTTGATTATTATGGACCATGAAAGGTAATTTCAAATATTTTACACAGTAGAATAAGAGGGAAATATTCGTTAGTACCTCTTCATGTTTCTACGAAGGCAACTCATATTTTTTCTTGTACAAATCACACTTAATCTGGAAGTTGCAGTATTTGTGTCATCAAATTTCTTTCATCGGTGAATTATTTGGTACATATAGTTTACTTTTGATTATTATGGACCATGAAAGGCAATTTCAAATATTTTACACAGTAGAATAAGAGGAAATATTCGTTAGTACCTCTTCATGTTTCTACGAAGGCAACTCATATTTTTTCTTGTACAAATCACACTTAATCTGGAAGTTGCAGTATTTGTGTCATCAAATTTCTTTCATCGGTGATTTATTTGGTACATATAGTTTACTTTTGATTATTATGGACCATGAAAGGCAATTTCAAATATTTTACACAGTAGAATAAGAGGGAAATATTCGTTAGTACCTCTTCATGTTTCTACGAAGGCAACTAATATTTTTTCTTGTACAAATCACACTTAATCTGGAAGTTGCAGTATTTGTGTCATCAAATTTCTTTCATCGGTGATTTATTTGGTACATATAGTTTACTTTTGATTATTATGGACCATGAAAGGCAATTTCAAATATTTTACACAGTAGAATAAGAGGGAAATATTCGTTAGTACCTCTTCATGTTTCTACGAAGGCAACTCATATTTTTTCTTGTACAAATCACACTTAATCTGGAAGTTGCAGTATTTGTGTCATCAAATTTCTTTCATCGGTGATTTATTTGGTACATATAGTTTACTTTTGATTATTATGGACCATGAAAGGCAATTTCAAATATTTTACACAGTAGAATAAGAGGGAAATATTCGTTAGTACCTCTTCATGTTTCTACGAAAGCAACTCATTTTTTTTGTACAAATCACACTTAATCTGGAAGTTGCAGTATTTGTGTCATCAAAATTTTTTTCATCGTTGAATTATTTGGTACATATAGTTTACTTTTGATTATTATGGATTATAAAAAGCAATTTCGAATATCTTACACTGTAGAATAAGTGAGAAATATTCGTTAGTACCTCTTCATGTTTCTACGAAGGCAACTCATATTTTTTTTTGTACAAATCACACTTAATCTGGAAGTTGCAGTATTTGTGTCATCAAAATTTCTTTCATCGTTGAATTATTTGGTACATATAGTTTACTTTTGATTATTATGGATTATAAAAAGCAATTTCAAATATCTTACACTGTAGAATAAGTGGGAAATATTCGTTAGTACCTGTTCATGTTTATACGAAGGCAACTCATGTTTTTTCTTGTACAAATCACACTTAATCTGGAAGTTGCAGTATTTGTGTCATCAAAATTTCTTTCATCGTTGAATTATTTGGTACATATAGTTTAATTTTGATTATTATGGATTATAAAAAGCAATTTCGAATATCTTACAATGTAGAATAAGTGAGAAATATTCGTTAGTACCTCTTCATGTTTCTACGAAGGCAACTCATATTTTTTTTTGTACAAATCACACTTAATCTGGAAGTTGCAGTATTTGTGTCATCAAAATTTCTTTCATCGTTGAATTATTTGGTACATATAGTTTACTTTTGATTATTATGGATTATAAAAAGCAATTTCAAATATCTTACACTGTAGAATAAGTGGGAAATATTCGTTAGTACCTGTTCATGTTTATACGAAGGCAACTCATGTTTTTTCTTGTACAAATCACACTTAATCTGGAAGTTGCAGTATTTGTGTCATCAAAATTTCTTTCATCGTTGAATTATTTGGTACATATAGTTTAATTTTGATTATTATGGATTATAAAAAGCAATTTCGAATATCTTACAATGTAGAATAAGTGAGAAATATTCGTTAGTACCTCTTCATGTTTATACGAAGGCAACTCATATTTTTTCTTGTACAAATCACACTTAATCTGGAAGTTGCAGTATTTGTGTCATCAAATTTCTTTCATCGGTGAATTATTTGGTACATATAGTTTACTTTTGATTATTATGGATTATAAAAGGCAATTTCAAATATCTTACACTGTAGAATAAGGGGGAAATATTCGTTAATACCTCTTCATCTTTCTACGAAGGCAACTCATATTTTTTCTTGTACAAATCACACTCAATCTGGAAGTTCAAGTATTTGTGTCATCAAAATTTCTTTCATCGTTGAATTATTTCGTACATATAGTTTACTTTTGATTATTATGGATTATAAAAGGCAATTTCAAATATCTTACACTGTAGAATGAGGGGGAAATATTCGTTAGTACCTCTTCATGTTTATACGAAGGCAACTCATATTTTTTCTTGTACAAATCACACTTAATCTGGAAGTTGCAGTATTTGTGTCATCAAATTTCTTTCATCGGTGAATTATTTGGTACATATAGTTTACTTTTGATTATTATGGATTATAAAAGGCAATTTCAAATATCTTACACTGTAGAATAAGGGGGAAATATTCGTTAATACCTCTTCATCTTTCTACGAAGGCAACTCATATTTTTTCTTGTACAAATCACACTCAATCTGGAAGTTCAAGTATTTGTGTCATCAAAATTTCTTTCATCGTTGAATTATTTGGTACATATACTTTTTGTGGAATTAAAATCTGTAAAGGTGGTTATTTTGGTGGTAAGGTGGCTTTATGTAATTGCATTACACATAATTAAGGAATTCAATACTCCAAACTCCAAGGCAGGTGATCCAAATCTATGACTAACAGAAAAAATAAACAGTTTCAGTTTTTGAAAATGGAAAATTAAATTATGGTTTCAATGTAGAATTGAATGCCATATATCTCTTTTGAATTAACGATAACCTAATTCATGTGAGAATTGTTGAAATAAATATCTGAATGAGTGTAAAATATTATAAAAGCTATGGATGTTAATATATTCAATAGACATAATTTTTTACACTAAAACTGAAAATAGAGCAATTAATGTGAATATTGTCATTGAAATAAGTAACGTTCATAAAAACCCTGGTAATTTTCAGAATTCAAAATTAATTGTGGTCTCTGAGAAAATGCGTTGGCAAAATTTAGTTGCCTATCCAAACGTTACGAAATATTGAAAGCACATGAGCAATATGCAAATTACTGATGGAAACGCTGCTCTTAACTTTCCTTTCTAATACGTAACCTGCAATATCAAATATTTGATTAGTTGGATTGATATAATTCTCTGACAGGAAATTGTTTCTGCTCACATTCAGAAAATTTTTTCTCCTGTATCAAACCCATGAAAGATTTATACGTTTTATAATTATCACAAATACAGATATTCAAATGATTCAACAAACAAGCGAAAATGAGAATTTTCACAATACTCTGCAATTCTCAACAAAATTTTCATTATTATAAATGAAATTCTACTGTACGTGTGTATGTGTCACTGAACACCCCTAAACGGCTGGACCGATTTTGATGAACTTTTTCGTGTGTGTAACAGTAGATTCGAGAATGGTTTTGATTCACAATTGGATCCGGTAGGGCTGCAATCGAGTTCTTGAAATTTTTTAATTAAAGATTTGTTAACATGACAACGTCTGTCGAGATCTCTTCCAGAGATCAGATTATTATGAAGAGTTAATGGAAGTTAATATATATCTTACTTATATCGGCTAGCTCTTAAAATGGTTCTTAGAAATGTTTTAGAATTGAGGTTTGTTCAATAATGTCAAATATGAGTTGCTAGTTGGGCGCAATGAGACTTTAATATAATCTCAAAGAAACAAAATTAATATGGAAAATGTTATTGACGCTATAAACTTATATCGCTAATTTCTCTAATATCAGTAGACTTGAGGTGGATTCCACTGCAACGGTTTAGCGTTGACTTGAATTTGGTGACCTTGTGGATGAGCTCAATGCTCTCTGTAGCTGAATTACTCTTTCACCAATGTCGGGTATCACGTAAAGCGTAGTGATTAGCAAAAATCCGGTAGTAGGTAGTGTAACAAACATCCAAGCAGTCCGGTAAAATCCGGTAGTAGTAGTAAAGAAGAATCCGGTAGTAGGTAGTGCAGAAAAAATCCGGTAGTAGGTATTGAGGTCCAAAACCTTTTATCTCACGGCGAGCACGTTATTTTTATTAGTTTACGAAGAGCTCAAAAAACTGCTACAATATATATATATATATATATATATATATATATATATATATATATATATATATATATATATATATATTTGAGAAAATGAACACTAGAACATTCATCTGAAAAATTGAAATTAATCAAGAGAATGTTATAGCAGAGCTAGATATGTGAACGTGTATACATATATATATATATATATATATATATATATATATATATATATATATATATACACGTTCACATATCTAGCTCTGCTATAACATTCTCTTGATTAATTTCAATTTTTCAGATGAATGTTCTAGTGTTCATTTTCTCAAATATTTCATTCAGTGCCATAAGCATATATATAAAAATATATATATATATATATATATATATATATATATATATATATATATATATATATATATATATATATATTTCGAAATTGATTTATTGCCTGTTTCATATAGTTGTACTTTTAATATTTTCAGCAATAAAATGCTACTATTTTCATTTTTTCCATGTTATTGCGTAAGTTCTCTTTGAATTTAGTTGAAAAGAATGATAGGATTAGTCTATTCACCAACTGAAAAAAACAAAAATATGCAGAAAATGTGGTTTTGTTTCTAAGACAGAAAACCAACTACCAACTTTGTTTTGACCAAGAGATCACCTCATAAGGTTTCGGCATTTGTTGTGAAACACCATTTACATATATCATTTTGATTTATTGTGGGTACAGTACATGATATTTTTCAACATAAGGCAAGAATTTGCGGTATTTTTCGATGTAGTGAGTATTTCAATCGTTTCGTGATTTTTGAATACCCAATTACGCCCTTTGAAGATATGAAGATATTGAATATACTTGATTGTAAGAAAGAAAAGTTTCTCGGTGGGGAAGAAGTCATTCGACTTTTTGGAAAAACACTACATATACCATTATTCCTGTTTGAAAATATACCATTTGCAAACAGGAATAAAATGTGATTTTTGCATATTGGCGTGTCTTTTCTTCAGGCTTCATTCATATTAAAATATCGATCAAGCAGGCGCAGTGGCCTAATGGCTTATGGCCGTGATTTTATTCTGATCGAACCATAGCTCATATCTAGCTAGAGCTAGATATGAGTTATGATCATTCGAATAGAATTTGAATAGGTAGAATTAGGCCTACCCTGCACAAAGGATAATCTGATACTGCTTGCATCCAAGCAGGAAATAATCGCTAATAATACTTATTTTATTGTATTTATATGAAATGCAGTTTTTGGCAACTAAATGTTACCACTACACTATGAATTTCAAAACAAAAATGAAAAATTATCAAGTTGAAATGAAATTGTTGAAATATTTCGAGAAATATCAGTTCAAATTTGTGCCACATATTCAATAAACATCTTGTATACGTTCTGAGTACGAAAAATTTCAAATAAATACGTCCACCGAAGAACTCAAGCCATCATAGAATGACACAACGTTATCAAGCAATGTAATACCAAGTTGCCAAGTAATATGATAACAATATCAATAACAACAATAACAATATACTGTTCGATGTAAGGATGCGATCACGACAATCGAGACTGTGCTTGTCTGCGAGTAATATTTCAAAAGATATTGATATAATATTTATAAAATGATACTTAGAGGGTAATATGATGTAATACAATATAATATCTCCGGATACCGATTCACGCACGTCTAATATTTAGTCACATTTGAATTTGTGGAGTAAGTGTGGACCACTTTCGTCTTATGTGAATAGATCTATGGATCATGTATTCTGGAGATATACTTTAGAATGTTTTATGTCACCTAAAATTAGTTCGTTTATACACAGATTTATGGTAACGATGGACACATGGTGCATGAAGATTCTTGTTGTGATTCTATATTTATCTGGCGTTGTTATGTATAAACGTTAGAAGAAAAGAAACAAGTCTTGGATCGAGAGAAAAATTTGACAGACGAGTTTGTGGAAACAAACTTCAACTCATTGATTTCCTCCACTCATACCGATTTAAATTGCAAAATGTGACGGTTATTCTTGCTATCATCACTCAAACGCAAAAATGTTTTCGCATGATTTCTGTTGTTGATTGTTTTTCTCTGAAGATGGGCCGCAGTGAAATCAATTTCACATAAATATCGTAGAATACTTGCGTTGCTGATTTAAAGGTATTCTTTCGGTTATACCTGGCAGTAGTTATTATTTCACTGTAATTATTGTTATGTATTGACGATGATACTATATTTTTTTGTTGCGAAACAACGCCGACCACTCGATTGAAATATCGCTAGTTAAAATGCGTTTCTTCAGAAAAGTAAAAATAAATAACACTTTGGCGATATGATGTGTATGCGGGTTGATTGTTAAGCCAATTCTACGACCGCTTTGTTTATTACAAGCACACGACTGAAAGATAACTAAGATACTAGACTAATCGCACTTCTATTTATTTTAAAAATAAGTATTTATTGATATTAGAACGATTGTTCATAGTCATTTTCAATAGTAGGATTAGAGTGGATCAACTATTACATCTAATAAAGCAGAAGAAGCTAAACAAAGAACGTCTGAAATGTTTCCGCGGGCAATGCAATAAGTGAGTAAAACTGCGTTTGTCGTTATTCTATCTGACGCTAAAAGGAGCTTCATCTATACCATTTTTGAAGAAACCAGAGTCCCACATACCAAAAACTTAATAAGATAACAAATTTGCAAATATCAAAGTATTGTAGCTCTTTGGCAAACTTTACCTTGTCGCAGTTTCAGATAATTTATGCAATCACCTAGTTAATTGTACAAAACGACTTGCGAATTTGTCAGAATGATGAGAAATTCTAAATAGGTCTGCTATAGTAATACAATATTCACTACAATATTCGAACCATTTACCTAATATTAGAAATATTGATAGAAAAAAGTTTTATATATTTAGTCATTGTAAATACTGACTGTCTATTTATTTACAGCAAGAAATTAACTGAAGATTTTCTTCAAATGACTATTATAGAAATTTGAGGAACGAGGTTGGTAATCATATAAGTCCCAATTTTTTCACGCAGAAAAATTGACTTCTACCAATGCTTGTTTTGAACCTTCTTGTTGCTCTAATTCTGATTGCATATCGTCTGATTTTTGGTTTCATGAAAGGTTATTTACATATTTATAATTTCAAGATGCGGGAATCTAATACATTACCTTCAAAGCTTGTGGAATACGACGGATTCAACAATCCATCTTCTAATATTCTAATCTTACATCAAAACAATCTGTTCTCTGGGCTAACAACAGGGTTAGCCATCGTCAGCCTGTTGTAGGTTTTTTTGGATATCATTGCGGACGGAAACGTATATGATCCTTGTGAGATATCTAAAAACAAAATATGTCGTTTTCTCTTGTAATTTGACTAGTATATGGGGCAAAACTCCTAAACGCAGTATTATAGCTAATAATAACAACAGTGATGAATTTTTGTGGCAAGCAGATTGTTTATCAATATACCATTTCTGAAAATGTAGCTTTCTTTAGGGGCGAAAACGTTTATTGATTCTTCTGTCTGCGAAATGGTTAGCTCAAATATTGGGAAATGTGAATACAAATAGATTGTTAGAGTAAATATGCAAATGCCGATTCTTCTTGCTTGATTCTTCATGAGAAATGCATCCGATCATATGGAAAATCTTTCCATCCTACCTAGGCAATACATGTAGCCTTCAGATCTAGATCGGAGAGAACTTACTTGGAACGCCTATAGGTTGAGGTTAATATACCTTTGAGGTTCTTGATGCCAGATTCAAGTGCGTTGATATCCAAGATTTGCATTATTTTGGGTGGATCGTTATCAACAAGCTTCCAACTAATGATCATTACTCTCAAAGGTTATTTCGTATACTTCGTTATTTATTACATCTTCATGATGGTAGTACTAGCTTCAGCTATAAGAGGTTTCTGGAACTTAGTTGAAATGGATCTTTTGGCAATTTCTTTCTCACTCTGTAGCACTGTTGCTGAAGATTCTTAGGAGATAAATATGTTTAGATCCTCTCAAGAGTGCTTGGCTTCTGCCTAACATCGAATTCGAGTCAATGGCAGCTGGTCGTCAGTGAAGTTACACGTTCCACCTGTGAGGAATTTTCACTGAGATGCTTGCATTGATGCAGCTTTCGTATTCCAAGAAATCGATGATAATGCTTGGGGTTATTTTAATGGAAATGTGCGGACTGCTCAATTTTTTTCTGATGGAATCTGTCCTGGAATACACACAACTAGGAAATGTTCCACCGAAGGCCCATATTCTTGGATTGGTTGCATCGTGCTCAAGCAGATGTATCAATATCTCTAAAATCAACACACACACACACACAGACACACATATATATATATATATATATATATATATATATATATATATATATGCTAGTTTTATTTTCCCTTTTGAGATGTTTCCTTCTGTTTCTCCCAGATAAGTTATTTTATATTTTCTACAAAATTGAACCCTTGAGCGACTGACCTCGTTTAGACCATATACCCATAATTTTTTTTCAATTTTCACTATTATAACTGATTTTGCATCTCATTTTTTAACTGATAAACTCGTGCTTCATTCACAATTTTCAAAAGTAAGCACAAAATCTTTATGACATCTTCCTGCGAAACAGAAGTTGAAGATATACATAGATGCTTTGGTCCATTGGTGAATTTCTTCTAACACACAGTAACCTTCAGTAGACCGACTATTTTGTCGACTTTTTTAACCAATTTCCCAATGTTATATTCAGTTACTTTTCTTACTTGTACATGTCCAATTGAACTCTATTCATCAAGTTCACTCCATTCGAGTTATTTTTTCACAATGAAAACATTTCAGCGGTAAATATTTTTCGTTTCTTTAAACTGATTAAACTTCAACAGCAAATATCATCTTCTCATTGGAGGTAGTACTTAGAACTTTAATGATACATACAAAGCTTTCTTCTAGACGAAATAAACAATGAAAATGTAAAGAATGAATTCTATCAATACCATTCAGTACTCTGTCACTGTTTTCATGGTATTAATTTATTCCTATTTTAATATAGTGTTCTATTTCAGGTAAGCTAATTACATCTTCAAGTGCTTATATGCCTGTAAATACTGTTGAGCTCTACAACCATCTTTGGAATCAGGTAATTATACACATTTTGATGCCGTTAAAATCGCCCATAATGAGTTAAATTTTTTCGATATCTCTTTTTTCAGAATAATAAAATATTCTTAATAGATTGCTGTTACTGGATAGAGTCAGTACCAAATTATAAATAAGTATTATTCTCCGTTGTGAGAGTTGCTCGAATGTGGTAAACTGTCTTCAACTAAATCATACAGTTGTGAATCCTCTCATCAAATCTAAGAAGATAAGTACAAGAAATTTGAGACCAGTAGCAACATTGCAGTCTTAAAATATCGAAATGGATGCAGAATGAATAACCTGTGAATGAATTATCACATGAGATAATTATTTGCCTGATGTTCATTTCTAATCATACCTTCGATATTATTCAATTAATTTATTTGAATGAAGTGCATAGAGCAAAGTAATTTGCAGTTCCTCCTCAATTCAGAAGTTTGTTATATCAATGAAGCAATTCTGCTAGTCCATATATTAAACAATTTCACTTAATACGATTATTGAACTCTGTTGAGTTCAAAACTCTTATTGTTGTCGACCGTTTAGTTCAAATTGAGCTTGTTTAATTCACACAGTGCCAACAAATTTCGTCAAACTTATTCATATAAAGGTAAAGAAATCCTAAAATTTCCTTCGATACTTCTACATCCTCATAAATTGCATGACCATTTACATAATATAACGTTTAATATTCATTTATGATATTTTGTGGTCATTGTTTGGATTACATCAACACGTGACCAAAACTTACTACTGAAATTTCCGAGTATTTCATCCCCAGAGAATGGAATTCGGATAAAAGGGTTTTAGCGAAATGTCAGCCTATATCTCATTTTTATAGGAGACATTACATCATAAAATATCAATTTTGCTGGATGAAAAAAATATATTCTCATAAAAAAGTATATATGAAAAATTCAATGGATATATGATCGATCTAATTATAAATAATCAAATATAGAAATATTCGATTTTTCCATGATCGATTTAATGATAATTGGTCAGAAAGAAACGTAATACTATTGTCTCACATTTATTATCATTCAATTTGAAATACATCTTATTATGTAGGTCGTTGTTGCTGAATTCAAGAGAACATTGGCTTCCTTCTGTTTTCACTTTGAAAATAGAAGTAATTTTTCGTATTGTTATTATATATATATATATATATATATATATATATATATATATATATATATATATATATATATATATAAGGTAGAATGGTCCTACTTTGCTCCAATATTTGCTCGAAAAGGAGGGAATTATGAATATTGTTTAAACTATTAATTATGATATATGTAATGCTATCTATCATATTTTGAAAGATAAATCATTTACGATATTTTATATATATATATATATATATATATATATATATATATATATATATATATATATATATATACATATAAATCTATGAATATGTTTCACTAGCAATCTCCATTGTGGAAGCTTTTAGAGCAAAGTTATACTTTGCTTTAAAGTTTACTTGTACTCTACCTCAACGACCTCACTTTACCTAGTTCTCTTATAATGGACGAAGTCGGTACACTAAGTTTTCTTTCGATAATTTTTGACAAATTGTTCTGAAGAATATTAAGCAGAGCTGGCTATGTGAAACATGAACAATGCGTTGTCTCCATTGTCCTTCAAGGGATCAATGCTAGTGAATACTGGATTCTCGATTATCCTTCAAGATTCTGTAACATTTATCCCTAAAATGACAATGGAGACATCGCATTGTTCATGTCTCACATAGTCAGCTCTGCTATAATCTTCTTTAGAACAATTTGTCAAAAATTATCGAAAGAATGTTATAGCGTACTTTGATAGCGAATATCTACAAGTAGTATTATCTACAAGTGCGATAATATGGCACGAGCACTACAGAATTCTTTTTCTTGTAGTGAATTTCTGATATATATATATATATATATATATATATATATGTATATATATATTTACTTCAGGATATCGAGCACACTCATCTTACACGTAGCAGGGTTGCATCAGCTTCATTAACTCCATTTTTTAAAAAAGGTACTACACAAAGACATTTCACTTACCTTAGCATCAAATTTTACAATTCATTGCCAGAAAGTCATAAATTGTATCTAAGGAATATAAATTCGATAAGTCTCATTAGAAAGAAATTTAAGTTTTATTTAATTATGTTATTGATAGAACGGCGGTTCATGATTTTTTTTGTTCTATGAGAAGAAAATAATTGTTTGATTTTGTTAGTTTCTTACTAAATTTTATAAATAATTGTTTAAATTGAGTTTAAGTATAGTTTGAATTGAATTAATTGAACTCGTCTGACGGATCAGCTTACAAGCATCCATTTTGGATGCGTGTAAGCTGATCTAAGCTATTCTCTCAAAAATGATGAGTGATTTGTACATTTTCGAAAGCAAATATTGTAATTGTGTAACCTTACAACTGAATAAAGATTATTATTATTATTATATATATATATATATATATATATATATATATATATATATATATATATATATATATATATATATATATATATATATATATATATATATATATATATATATTTAAACATCTACATCACATAACGTTTCGGTCCTTTTCTTGGGCCTTTTTCAAATGAAGTTTCATCAATATGTTGTCATCAACACACAAACCAAAACAATACTTATCATTATACTATGAAACAATATTTAAATGAAGGAAGGTGTTCAAAAATTATTATATCTCGAATATAGATTTATCTTAATTTACACTCGATGCGCTGTCGTTCACGTTCGGACAAAGACTGAAATGATTTTTGAAAACCTTTCTTCATTTAAATATTGTTTCATAGTATAATAATAAGTATTGTTTCTGTTTGTGTGGTGATGACAATATATTGATGAAACTTCATTTAAAAAAAGCCCAAGAAAAGGACCGAAACGTTATGTGATGTAGATGTTTAATAAATATTTTTGAGAACCAGAAAACCCAATAATTTCTTTCTGAATATATATATATATATATATATATATATATATATATATATATATATATATATATATATATATATATATATATATATATATATATATATATATATAGCTTTCATTATATAAAAAAACCCAAACCATACATGAACATATATTTGATTAGTAAAAACATTGTCGTAAAAATTATATCAGAAATTCAATTCATACACAGAGGCATCACTAATGGCACTACACCTATGGCCACCACACTTGAATTGATGAAATATTGAGTGACTTTTTATTTCGATAAATATTAATAGTAAACACCGATACTTCATTTTGCAATCATAATTTGACGAAACCTAAAAAAATGCATGGCTAAAAGGAGAATGAAATGGTCAAAAGTGGGGAATTTTGAAGTTCGTGATGAAACAGTTCTGTGATAATTTTATTTCACATGAAATCTGTATTATCACAAGATTTTCTGAAAAGGCAGATCTTGAAACATAAATGATATTCAGCTGGATAAAGTTGGGGAAGACATCAGCAGGATGTCTTCCCCAATTTCTGCATTTTTTATATCAGAAGAAAGAATGAAAAACCTTAAAGTCGCCATATGCACATGTAGATATGCTCAACATTTCTCTATAGGTATCTATTGGATGCTGAAGAAGGTTGATGTGACATAGTAACGTTCAATTTCGCCATGTCTCCACGATGCTAAAAAGTATTAGTGCTAGAGTCTAATAAGATTGATAGCACACTTGATGGAAGCACAAGAATAATAACAATATAAACTAGATATATATTGAATGCTGAGGAAGGTTGATGTACTAATGTAACGTTCAATTTGGTCATGCCTCCATCATCCTTCAAGGTATTTGTCTAGATACTTAGAGTCTATTTGAGTATAGAGCTATTGGGATTGATAGCACTCTTATGGAAGCACAAAAATAATAACAATAGAAACAAATAATTGTTTCTATCCTTTGAAAAATCATTCCCAAACAAATAATTAAATGAATTTCGAAGAAATTTTGAATAAATACATTAATGAATTTTTTTATTCGTTCATTAAATATTTATATGCATGTTTCTATAATGAAAAAAATGCTGCTATATGTCCTATAAATATTTATATGTAACAAGCTGACCCGGCGAATTTTGTACGCCCATTTATTTTTCTCTGAATATTTTTCAAAAAGCCGGAAAGACATGTTCTACCATTTGTGCTCCACTATATTTTTTTCAATATTTATCCCTTGTGGAGCCTGGGACTTACACACTTACGAAGGGGCTGCAATACTACCTGTTAATTCAAATGAGTCGAATTATCAAAAAATTCCTATATTAATTTGAAAGTAATAACCTGTACGTTCTATAGTTGAACGGCATGTTCCTCATTTCGTATCAAGTACTTGTTCTATATATCTCATCATTAATTATATGAGATATTTGCTGGAGATAAGCCAAAAAATGTTCAGAATTTAGTCCATTCCCGGAAACCAATGAATAGTGGCTCTGGTGGCTGTACCAATAGCGACTATTTGAATTGACTCTTCGGGCAATAATTTGTCGCATCATTGGTAGTATTTTCTTTTCAACAACAATTCAATTGCCTTGCAATATTGACACACAACGTTCATTGGTCCAATAGTAACAATTTGTTGTCAACTGTAATTTATTTCAATGCTATAATTGAATGCAGGTCGATAGGAGTTAATAGCAACCTTTTCATATTGTGAATTTCGATTCCATCGATTCCGTTGAACTTCATTCCGGTCAGTTTGACTTGCTCTTTTGAATTTTTGACTTGCTGCATTGTGAGTTCTTCGACTTAAGTTTGTACATCTAAACTATCATTTTTAAAAACAAAATTTCAACTGTAAATTAAAGAAAACTTTTATATTTCTTTATATTCAAATATACCACGTGCTATGATAGTAACATTTATATAAGTCTATCCAATCTTACCAACATTTTATTTTGAAATGAAGTTTTAATATTAGTGGTGATAACTCTGAAGTAACCAAGATGTTTGATAAGATATTCAGTTTTTTTACATCCTCTTTCTGGGAATTAATAATTATTTCTTACTCATATTATTAATCAAGTATTCTTAAATTTTTTAATTTTACACGCAATTTTCTAAATTTTTTCCTCGACAATAACAAACACAAAAAAAAACGGAAATCGGTCCAGCCGTTGACTCTATATTTTAGTTAGAAAATATTTGTATGTGAAGAAGAAATAGGCTGTTCTTAGGGTTTTCCAGGTAATGATTCGAATTTTTCTTGCTGTAAGCAAAAAAAAAAGCTTTTTAAAAAAGAATTAGCAAAACTGGTCCGGGCGTTGTTGAGTTATGCGCTTACCAACACATTTTATGATTCATTTTTATATTATAGATATATTTCAATAATATCATTTCAGTAATAATATGAAAAGACATGAGAGTACATTCATATCGAAAGCTTGAGCTGCTTTATCCAATGTTCCACAGAGAAGACATAACAACAACTTTTTCAATAACACTAGGTGATATTCATAGTTTTTTCTAAACATCTCGACACGCAATAATGTGAGAACAATCAACAGCTTTTCAAAACTTGAACGATTATGGTGAAATTTCCACATTGAAATGAATTAATTTTATCCCTATCACTTTCTTTCGATATGACCTCAGGCCTAGATACTAGATAAACAACTGGAATATGTAAACATTCAATACTTTCTCTAACCTAAGATTCATAGTTGAGTCTTTGATAGGTAGATAGATTTTAATTAGTTCTTGTTTTTAGTTCCATTCGTTCATAAGTTACAATATATTAAACATAATAATTCGCAGATATTGCTGATATTTCAATAGTTACCTACACAATTCCAACAGTATTTTTAAAATTCTCTTTCCTCACAATGTGCGATCGATGTTATTTCCGACTTTCAGAAAGAATTACTGCTCGACATATACGCTGTATTGCCCCTTTTCTTACATGAGGCTTCTCATCGACCGACGACTCCGGGGTATTATAGTTATGGGGTTTTCGTTTGGCGCCAGTTCGTAGTCAATGACATCCAAACGTCACGAGTGTCGTAGAGGAATGTCCACAACGTAATGAAATCGAACTAATCCATGATATGTTATATCAGCGTTGGAAAGACAGCAGTGTATTTCTTATTACACGAAGAATAAAATATGCATGAATTCATTTATAAAATATTTGTAAATTTTTATATAATATTGTGTTCTATTCATTAATTTCATTTATGTTTAAATCCAGGATTTGATAAATACTATTTAATTATTAATTGAATCGACAAAAATGTTTCAATGCACATCGAATGTCGTGTTTCAGTATTGGGCAGTAGAGGAAGGCGACACAGTTCCAATCTGCACAACTCAGACAATCGCTCATTCTTTTTGAACATCAATTTTAAAATCCTGGGAGAAGACCAGCATCGCTGATCTACTTAATTGAGTTCCAAATACAATTACAGAATTTCAGCATTACAATCTATAAAAATTGCTGAAAGTACACATCAATAAAATAAAAAATAAACAAAACATCAGAGCACAACTAGAGATTGAATATTACAAAACTACAAATTAAATTTCAATATTTTAAAAAGAAAATTAAAATAACAACAGAAAATTAGTATGATGGTTTGGATAACAAAAAGCATTTACTACCGTAGCACTCGTTCAGAATTTTTTTTTAAACCCATATTTTCATAAACTATGGGTTTATAAATATGGCATATATTTACTTCTATGATTGCGCAAGCAGAATTGTGAACTTTTGTATCACGAGAAGATCTGTATTTATGGTCATTCAGTTATGAACCTGTAAAAAAATCTAAGCTTATAGAGTATATCGATTTATTCTATATATATATATATATATATATATATATATATATATATATATATATATATATATATCATATATACATCATGTTTCGTCAATATATTGTCGTCAACACATAAACAAAAACAATATTTATTATTATACTATGAAATCAATCTTAGGTCCGTTGTTATTCTCCTTATATATAAACGATATTGTCTCTCACGTGAAAAAATGTTCTAAGATACGTTTATTCGCTGATGATACTATGCTTTATATATGTGGCAAAGATATTAAGAATATGACAGAGGGGATCAATAGACACCTTTCTGCAATTAATGAATGGTTATGTGACAATAGCTTATCTTATAATATCTTATCTTATCTAATAGCTGAATGTTGAAAAATTTAACTTCATTGTTTTGGGTACAAGTAAAACCCTTAAAACCAATAAAAATGAGGACATAACTATAAAGATTAATGCACAAAAAACTGGAAGAGTAGAAAAAGTAAAATATTTAGGCATTATGTTAGACGAAAAATTGAGTTTCAATGATCATGTTGATTTCATATCATCTAAAATTTCTAAGAAAATCAATTTTTTGAAAAGAATTGGCAAAAACCTGTCGACTTATGTGAAATAATTGTTGCTCAAATCAATAGTAATGCCACATTTTGAATATTGCATCACATTGTTATTTGGTTTGACCAAAGAAAAAATTCAAAAATTACAAAAGTTACAGAATAGAGCCATGCGAGCCATTTTAAATTGCAATAGGTATACCCCTGTCAAAATTATGCTGAACTCTTTGGAACTAATGTCTATAAAACAAAGAATACTCTTTGCTTCATATATATTCATATTTAAAATAAAAAATCAGTTGCTTCCATGTAATGTAATAAAAAATGTTACATATGTCAGTGATGTGCATGGGTATAATAATAGAAATACTGATACTTTTTATATACAAAGTTGTAAGCTCTCTAAATCCAAAAATAGCATATACTATGACGGATTTAAGTCTTTCAATAATTTATCACATATATTAAAAACAAGTACTACTATTGAAATATTTAAGCGTGATCTTAGAAAGTATATTTTAAATAATGAGATAGGTATATAATCAAAAATTGACAGTTCAAAATAAAATATGTAGATTTTTGTATAGCTTCAGCTAAATAAATATTATTATTATTATTAATATTATTATAAATAATATTTAAATGAAGAAAGGTTTTCAAAAATTATTATATTTCTAATAGATAATTATCTTCATTTACACTCGATGCGCTGTCGTTCACGTTCGGACAAAGACTTTGTCCGAACGTGAACTTTTGTATCACGAGAAGATCAGTGTTTATAGTCATTCAGTTATGAACCTATGAAAAAATCTAAGCTTATAGAGTATATAAGCAAGGCTTCGGTTCAAAACCTGATTCAATTCAGGTTTTCAATCAGGTTCAAATGGAAAATGGATGGAAAAAAATCCCTTCTCTTAAGGGGAAAAATAAATCTTATACAAGAGTTCTTGATGAGGAGGCAGAATCTTGTGTTCAGAATCTTAAGTTAGTATCAATATAAACACCCAGACTTCTGACTGTATCAGCAGGTTATATCTGCAGATTGTCAATTGGGGTACTCGAATTAATTTTTCATCTTCCAGTCCACTACCAAAATATATTGCTTGAGTCTTAGTTGGGTCAACTTCCAGTCCATATTCACCTGTTCTCAACTTTTTCACTTTACGTGCTGACTTTCGACATTCTGATTATACTAGTCATAATTACTTGTCATCCCTCAGGGTCTGTTTTGATTCTATTTATTGAAGGAGACATTGGTATTTTTTCAGGATCATATGGTTATCGGAATTCTGCGACAGTAAAACATTCACAACGCCGCAATTCTCATCTTTTCTTCTACTTTAGATCACCAATATCCTGTACTGTAACTAATGTTTCCTATAATTTTATTTCTGTTACCACTTAGATCTCATAATTCTCCTCATATAAGTTTTTGTATATAGAATTCCGGAATCTATTTTTTTTTTTAATATCATAAACCGGATTATCAGGTTATTTTGATGTTCGAATTATTATATTAGACATTTGAAAGAAGGAGGGATATTTTCTGTTGATACCTGTTGATGGATTTACAAAATATGTAACTTTGTTAAATGTTTGTGCTGGCAAGGGTATAGTTTGTAGCAAAACGTTAACATGACAATTTTTTTTTTCATTTATGATGTCTGTTCTTGCTACGAATAAAAATTTACTATTTTGTGTGTATGTATGTGACCAGCTTCATCTACTAATACGACCCATGAAGATCCTATATTTGGGCGAATGAATTTTCATAATGTTTTACACAGGTTTCAGGTAAGTGGATTTCTGAAAGTACTGTTATACTGAACATATGGCATGGAACAATTAATTGTTCCTTCGCCAGACTGTCTTGTAAACAACTTGTAAAGGTTGTTTCGGGTACATCGAATGATTTATTTTATAATTATATATATAAATATATATATATATATATATATATATATATATATATATATATATATATATATATATATATATTTATGAGTAATACTTTCACATAGACTTTCAGTTATCATGAGATGTGTTTTAATGCAATGTCCCATCTAACTGTGAAGTGAAAATGGAATGAAAACAAAATTATATGGAATTTAAATATGGAAAAATATATAAAGAAAAATTGAAATCTCAGTTATATGCTTTTCTATAAAATTACACAATCGTAGGTAATATCGATTTATGTAAAGATCTAGTAGATACTGAAAACAAAACACCATTTTGGCGGTTATCAAAATTTTTAATTTGAAGAAACACGCTGTAAGCGTTGGAACGAGAAGAAGAAGAATGCAAACAATAACCGTGTGTTTACTAATTCATCCCTAAAGAAGAGTTTAAATTTTTAAATATTCTTCAAATTAAAAATTTTGATAACCGTCAAAATGGTGTTTTGTTTTGAGTATCTACTAGATCTTTGCATAAATCAATATTACCTACGATTATGCAATTTTAAAGAAAAGCACATAACTGAGATTTTAATTTTTCTTTATATATTTTTCCATATTTAGATTCCATATAATTTTGTTCTCATTCCATTCTCACTGCACAGTTAGATGGGACATTGCATTAAAACACATCTCATGATAACTGAAAGTCTATGTGAAAGTATTACTCATAAATATATATATATATATATATATATATATATATATATATATATATATATATATTTATATATATATATATATATATATATATATATATATATATATATATATATATATATATATATATAAATTTCTCGTGCTATATTATCGCACTTGTATATATTCCATATTAAAAGTAGGTATACTATAACTTTCCATAGATAATTTTTTGACAACAAATTATTCGAAAGAACATTCAGTATTACACCTAGATATCTGCATTCATATATACAGGTAATGTTAAACATTTTTGCTATTCCATTAATTATAAGTGGTTCATTTGAGCGAAGTGATCGCTTTTCTATAACGAATGATATATATTTTGTTTTTGAATATTTACAGTAAAGGAGATGTTGTTTCAACCAGTTATATATGTTCACAAAATCTGATTCCACTTCCTTTTTGAAATTTTTACTTTATTTTATATACAATTGCGGTATTGTCAGAAATACTGGTGATTTTTGTTTACTTTCAAAAATAATAATATATATATATATATATATATATATATATATATATATATATATATATATATATATATATCTTGAAATTGGTTTATTGCCTGTTTAAGATATTTTATTTTGAAAGTTTTTAGCAATAACAGGCTTTTTTTGATATGAAAAGGATTATTTCTGTTGACGTTTCGTTGTTATATTACAACTTTGTCAAAACTGATGAATAATTCAATTTTTAATTATTTAAAAAATTTAATAATTATTCATTAGTTTTGACAAAGTTGTAATATAACAACGAAACGTCAACAAAAATAAACTTTTTATATCAAAAAAAGCCTGTTATTGCTAAAAACTTTCAAAATAAAAAAAAATATATATATATATATATATATATATATATATATATATACGAGTTTGTGTGAACAGAATAGATCGAATAGAATAGATTATTCAACATAAAGAAATGGCAGGAAGTAAAAAATTGCAGGGCAATACATTGTCAAAACTACTCGTTCATCAATAATTCGAAACTCTTTTAACACTTTTAATAGTTTATTGACCTGATCGTCCCAAATCCGGCAATCCTCATGTAGAACATAAAACGGAGGATTCCACAAGATACAGTTATTCTAGCGATATCGTATTATGAGCTACTGAAAGAAATGCTTTATATATCTTAATAGAAGCTCACGTTATAGATTCAATTGTCAATAAGTGATTTTTAAAATTTTATAAATTATAAAAGTTTTTGATATTTTATCGATAATATTTCTGTCATCAAATTCTAAATCTAACCGAGCTGAATAACACTAATTTTCATTCGAATTTAGAAATGTTTTCATTTTTCGAAACATTTATACTTTTTCTGATAAGGTTCATGTTTTGAGTTTTCAACGTATTTTCTATGAAATTGGTCCTTAATAAGATGATAAATACAGTTGATGACAATGTGAATCGGTTCAGTACTATTCTAGAATATTGAAGTAAACAGAGATGGTAATGAATTCTAATCATATTTGTGCTGAAAACCTTTGGCATCATGGAAATATCTGCATTCATTCGTATACTAGCTCAAGAAAACATGGGAGCTATATATACTCACCAAAAATCAATGCAGTACGAAATCTAGAAATCAGTATCTCGAGAATATCATAATATATAATAATATAATATATAATATTATATCATTCAATCATATAATAACATAATATAACATCCTAAGAGTGAGAAATATCTGAAGATCTTTCAAGAACTTTTCAGATAAATGATATTCGAAATATGGTTGAATAAATTTCTCTATAGCTCTCCCAACAACACCAGAAGAATTCACAATCATATCCAACATCTCTAGAATATCCAAAATCAAGAAGAATTACAACCTTCAAAGCCATATCTTGAGAGTAACATCCTACCAAAACATTGTAAAAATTTGTACCCGAAGATAAATGCAAAATTGATACAAAAATATTTATTCTCTCAAGACATAGGACTTTGACAAGTATATTGTATTAACTGTTTGATATTAAATGGAAAAACAACGACCAAGTCCAAAAAGAGGAATTACTCTATATAAAAGTAATATATAAGAGTACATAAAAACGCATGTGCATTCCCACTTATCATGGATTGCCTTTATAAACTGTCATCAACCACAATTGGAGAATGTGGTAATGTACAGTGAAGAGTACAGAGTAAAAAACACAAAGAAGTGTTCACTTTTAAGAAATGTTGACGAGCATAGAAGATATGAACTCGAAAAATTCGAAGAAAAGTATCTCAGGACTAATTTCTATATAATTTTGTTTGATACAATTAAATTCAATAAAACACAAAACACCAGATGAGCGTGTTTGAAGGAACATATCGGACAACACTAGGTGTTGGTAGATAAAATACTCGACTTGTTGACTTTTTGCAGTTGTCTTTCTACAGTTGTCAAAATCATTGACAACTTCTTGACGTACAAGCTCAATTTCAACCTGTGTAATCATGTCCATTATACAAAAATGTGGAATATTATCCTGTGAATACCCATTTTTATATTTTACGAAGTAATCTTTTATTTGAACAATACAAATCGTAAACATTTTCAAACCTTAAATTAAATCTGTATTCATTCTGAAATATATTAAAATTTGCTCTCCAAAATGAGCAGAGACGATTATAAATTGAATTCTCAAAACATAATTCGGAATGGTAGGGAATTTTTATTCAATCTTATTTGGAGGTGCTTTAATAGTTGAAAAACAAGGTTTTCTAACTAACTCGCGCTATTGTTATGGAACTTAAATAATCGATATTTCAATTTAAAAAATTCTTTTCTAGTGTCAATTCCGAATGTTTTCTTCTAGTGTCCTCTCTACTATGATAGATTTTTCTGATAGAAGGTATAATATCTTACATATTGAGCTGATAAACCCAAATTCTTGAAGGAATTTTCTCAATTCAGTATTATATCAAAGTAGATATGAATAAAGTTCTCCGTTTGTCAACTATCGCAATAAATTTATAAAATAAAAAACGCCTGACTAGATTTCCCAAAGTTAATAATAAATAAATACTTTTAATATTTATATAAAAGTATTATATAAATACTTTTAGTCAATTATTATAAGTTTTGTGAAACCTAGCCAAGTGTTTTTTATTTTATAAATTAAAGAATGTTTCACCTAGAGATCAGCGAACACTCAGCCAACTTTATTAGGTACCATAAACACTAATGAATTATTTTAACTTAAAAGAACACATGGGAGGATGGACACATGTGCAACTTAATGATAGAATAAGGTGTCTTTAGATAGTATAGAACTGAAATTCACCTTTAATTTTATTCGAGGTGCCATCATCATTCAAGCAACATACTAGGCGAAGAAGTACAGTTAAAATGTTGAAGCATGCGCAAGTAAATTCGACAGGATCGCAGGCAGCCAACTTTCTATCTTAGTACACCGACCGCGGTTCTGTTATTCGATGGTTTTGAGCTTTCATTGAAGCACTGGCTTCGTACAACGTGAGGGAACTCCGGCAACGCACCTTTTCGTTCTCCGAGTCTGGTGAACTGTCCGATAAAGAAAACTGCTTTTTTGACGTTTAACGCGGAGTAATATTCTCCTATCGAACGAAAACCGCAGTATTTCGAATAATAAAAAATCCGTTATTTCAGAATGGATTACTATCGAAAATTTTCTATAAAATGCGTTGTTGTTTGTGATGAGATCCTGTGATTTAGTGTTCTGAAGGATATAATTTTTTCTCTGTCGCATTGGATTACATTAATCACTCGGAATAGCAAGGTGTGTAAATATTTTTTTTTCAAGTACGAGTTACAATTTCATTCATGATATGTAAAATAAAAAGTAAAAGTTTGAATATTTGGCAACTTGAGTAATATCTAGATGTATCAAATGTAATAAAAATAAAACTTATGTCAAATTATGTGAAGAATGGTCTTTTCGTGTAATACAAAAGATGTGCGGACAGTTTAATTGAAATTTCTTGTTTAGTTCAGTATTGGGGGTTATTGATTTTATGACATTTCTTGACATCCAAATAGTTCAAATTTTGGTTTATTCAGAAATTGAATGAAGAAAGAAATGATACGTTATTATAAAAAAAATTTTATTTTATTCATATCATCCATGATTATATTATTCATGTACTTTGATTGAACATTTGAAACCTTTCAAATCTCTGAAGGAATTTCACTCGAAAAAAAGATACGTATCGCTATATATATATATATATATATATATATATATATATATATATATATATATATATATATATATATATATATATATATATATATCTTCAGTTTTCTTTTGTGGTTAGAGGTTGTTATTTGGTTAATTAGGAAATCCAGGTGACTTGTGCCTCCTATTATGAGCGGTGCAAAGTTTGGGTACTATGTGCTCTATCAAAAATAGCTGTCAATATTTCTAAATGAAACAAGAAGTATAAAACAATTACAAGGAGTTTATGTCAGATAAATTAGAAATCATATTGTCGATATAACAATGGCAGTTGAGAGGTTGATTTCACCGTTAACTGGTAGGTGCTACGCCTCTGTTGAAATTCTCATTTTGATTAAAAATTTTAATTTTCTTTTTCTTTCAAGTATACAATTTGTTTTTATCGATCGAGAAGTATAGTTCTTTGCAAGAAATGTGAAGGTAACATGAAAGGCTGCACCACTGTACGCCACTGGCTTAGGCAGAAATTTTTAATATTGATACGTAATATAGTAGAGCAAACAATATCGAATGGTGCTTCCATATATGAAAGGGAGGTAATTGAAAAAATCGTTTCAAATTGAAAATTAAATATTGAATACACTCAACATAATTTTCACTATGTTTTTATTGAACGTAACGTCAATTTTTGAAGTATACGTATTCGCTTTCTAATAATAAACGATATAATAACGGTTCGATATGTAACTTTGTCCAGATTATTTTTGCATTTCTTATTAATTAAGCATTTAAAATATCTGCAAATACATATGAATTTTTCAGAATGAAAATAGGTTTTGTGTTAAGAGAACAAATATCATACTGTCATTTGTACTGTTTTCATAAGTGATGGATGAGCTTATTGATGAAAATGCGAAAGTAGAATTTGAAGTTATACGAGTATAAATTAGTTTAAATATTGTTGATTCAGATTCAAAGTGATGTGGATGATTCTTTATTGACTTACTAATGTGAAAAACTGAATTAGTTATTGAATATAAAATTTATGTGGTACAAATTTCTTCGTTTGTGAAAAAAAATTCAAAAATTCTCTGAACATTAAAGTACAAAAGATCCGATTCATTATATCAGATGTTTGATGAGATATGTTCCTTTCAAACTTTAGAGCTAGAAATTTTTGAATTCTTTTCAGAAGTTTCATTCGTTATGTTGATAAAGAAAATTATCGAAGGAAGTTAATTTGTTTGGTCTGATAGCTCTTCCTCAATAATAGAAAACTCAATTTGTATTAGAACGGTCGAGTGTTTCTTCTGAAAATCGAAAGCTTTTTCGTTAACACCAGTAAATTGAAAATTTAGATGAGTTCTTCCAAAGTAGGAGTTATGAATATATGTGAATGGAATGTAGAGATACAGCATTTGGTTTATCTCAATTATTTTCAATCCCCCATCATTGTTCCATTTAATTGTTTGAAAATGCGTTAATTGAATTAAATTGGCAGATCGAATTTAAAATTACCAACTTTGGCAAATTTTTCCGGAATATTTGGGAAATGCTGAGAGAATTATCTACAAGAATAAATTGAAATATGGCATTTAAGATGACAGTTTTCCCAATAGAGACTTTTATCGTTAGGAACAAATAAACCCACTACAAAACACTCTGAACGTTATGGATATCAAACGAATTATAAAATGAAGAATATATTGATTTTATATATTCCCAAGTTTGTGTGTATGAAGAAGACACTATGAATAGTACCCTGAATCTCCTCAAGGTTTTATTAAGGTATATTTGGTGGTTTATGTTGGTTATTGACCAAGAATGAGAATATAAAGAAAGCTTTAGCTACATTGAAATCAGAAATTCGACTATACTAATAAACATATGGATACTTACATTTTAAAACAAAAAACGAATGTTTCGAAAATTTGAATAAACTAGTTCAAAAATATCTGCCACAAAATTCCAAAAATTACAAAAATTTTCATAAAGTTCTACAGAGAAATATACATAGTTTTTCCATGCTTTTAACGATATTTCATTCTATTTTTTCAATATTTAGGGCCGTTACTTGATTCGTTACTAATCCAAAAAATGCAAGGGTAAAGAAAACTAGTGTTCAAGATTTATACATTTTCATTAAACAAATAAGAAAATGGTGAAATACATTCCACCATTACGATGGCTTTTTAGGAGTGCGGATTTCGAATTTTTTATGATCAACCAAGTGTCGTTTACCCAACATCATCAAAATGATCGACCAACCCGTAATGCTCTGAATTCTAAAAGCATAGTCGCTTTTCTTGAAAATGTGTTAAATTTTTCGATTCGAAGTACATATTAAATTCTTTGGTCACTATTCACAGATCGTATGGAAGAACACGTAATATTGAATCTTCCTTTATACAGTGAACTACATCACGCACGAGCTACTGCCAAGTGAAGATAGTTATTAGTATAATTATTATATTATTAATAACATATATTGCATGTAGTAAATGTACACTACACATAATAATCAATTACTTTGTACATATCATATACATTACTATTTATCAATATGGCTGTGATAAAGTCAGCATTGTTTTGAAATATTTCTCATGAAAAGCATTTATTACAAACTACTCACTTTATGGTTACTTACACGTTGATCAAAACATAGTTGTCCCATATCTCTTGGAATAATTATTGAATTGAGTTATGTTGTGAGATTAATTCTTCATGAGATGATTATTTTCATATGTGTATAGATATCATTTCTGCAAATGTCCCATTCGGTTTGGATATAAAAACAGGATACCTAGAGCTAGCTATAAATTGAAATTGAATTAATTTTTTGATAATTCAAATGACAACTTCATATGCTTTCGACAATGTTTGTTATACAAACAATATGGAGGTGCCGAAAATTTTGACAACCTCACCCAAAATATTCTGAATGCGAGTTTTTTGAGCGATATCCCCATTCAGGTTTTCAGGTATACTAAATACCATTTATATCGAAAAGTTCATGAGCTATATCCTTAAGTTTCCAAAGTGAAAAAATCAACTAGATGTTTTCTTTCAATTTTTTGTAATGGAAATTTTACTTGAAACATTAGTATATCTATCATATGTTTTTGAAAATAATTTGAAATGCAAGATAACAATGCTTTTGTTTGCATTTCAACTTAGTTACTTACAAGCATGTTTATAGAAGGAATGTATCAGTATTTGTCTCATTCGACCTAGATTTGTAATATAGTTCGATTTTCAAATTCGTATCGGAGATTAAGGAGTACGGGAGATAGCTTTGAAATTATGAAATCATATGATAACGTCGGATAATAATACTACTCAATTGTCATTATAACATACATCTGATAGATATATAATTTCAATGTTTTTATCAATAACAGGCTTATTTTAATGTTAAAAACTTCATTTTCGTTGACATTTCGTTGTATATCACAACTTAGTCAAAACTGATGAATAATTCAATTTTATGAATTACTATAGATATCAAAACGTCAAACTTATTTTTTTAAAAAGTCAAATTGGAATTGAAAAATAATTAATTTTTACATGAATATTGCTGGCTTAGCATTCGCTTCGAAAGTTTTAGTCTTCTTCACCATGCGGAAACCTCTGAAAACCCATAGTAAGACAGGTGATTCTTATGGGGGTGACTTATATATACATATAGGTATATATTTTTACATATAGTTGAGTTTTATACTTATCCAGAATATGTATATTAATTGGTTTATGTGTGTGAAATTAAAGGTAGATATGGAAAAAATGAGTTTTGAGATATGATGTTTGGTGATTGTTTGTATTCCATTTTATGAGTGTTATTTGTAAGGTTTTTCAAATCGTTGTAAATAGAATTGAGATCTTAATGTATGTTCTTTCATTTACTGTGTTTCTAAATTTTTACGAATGTGTAACATTTCTAAAATTTCTCTGCATTTTTTTTTCAGGTGCTAAAATCTTTGTATTGTTGTAATCGAAATCGTGTTTTTCATTTATGTTTAAGTCAGGCTGTTATTTGAGTTTTTGCGTATTTAAGTGCTTTAATTGTTTCTTTGAGATTTTGCGATGTTTGTCCTATATACCATTCATCTACTGCAATTATTACATGGTATATTATAAACAGTATGAGCTTTTTTTCCCTGTTATTGCTAAAAAAAATTGAAAATAAACTATCTTAAACAGGCAATAAATCAATTTTAAATATATATATATATATATATATATATATATATATATATATATATATATATATATATATATATATATGTAAATATCGAATTTTTCGGGAATGTGGTCTATTCAATAATACCTACAAGTCTTTGTTTTATGTTCTCAATAGTTCGTCATATTTCAAGATTTCATCTGGAGAACTGTTCAAAAACACTACAAAAATTATTCAAACATCAGTTTCATCAACAGAAAAGTACTTAGAAACACACGAGTCCGTAACATAAAACGATTAACACAGTATATTAGACACGTCTTCACTTCGTTGCAGTGACAACGACATAAGAGGACTGGCGTTATTTGAAAAATTAAAAAGGGGGGCTTTTATCATAATTTGGTTAAAATATTATTGTATATGTTGCTAAGCTGACCAGTATCGCATTTGAAATTAGTTGCATTTTTTCCACTTTTGATATGTACCATCTCCAGGAACAATATTGTTATTATTTGATCGTGAAGACAATAATTACACAACAAGATTGTTCCTGGAGTCACATCATGATGCACATCAAAAGTGAAAAAAAAGCAATTGATTTCAAATGAGATACTGGTCAGCTTAGTAACATATACAGTAATATTTTAGCCAGATTATGATAAAATACCCCCTTTTACAATCTCTCAAATAACGCCAGTCCTGTTTTGTCGTTGTCACTACTACAAAGTGAAAACGTTTCTAATATGCTGTGTTAATCGTTTTATTTTACGGACTCGTGTTTTTGTACGTAGTTTTCTGTTCATGAAACTGATGTTTGAATAATTTTTGTAATGTTATAATGTTATTTACTTTTCTTCGATTTAAAAATATAAATGATATACGTGAAATTAGGAAGCATGAATTTCCAAGAGATATTGTAAGGGTCAAATCAATTGCATAATTTTCTATCGTCTGTTCCAAAAAGTAGGTACATAATAAAAATATAAACAAATTATAAAATGAAGTAATTTTCAAATTGTATTTATTTTCCATGAATAATCGATTTGATTCTGTTAGCACTTCTGATATTACATCCGGTGTTTATTTTAACTTAAAAATAAGGACCGGAAAATAAAAACAAAAATGAAAAATAGACGGTGGTCTATTTTTCCTAATTTATGATATGAAAATAGAAACATTAAATCTGAGTTGATGTACTATTAAATATGTTAAAACTGTCACCAAAACCAAAATATTTCTTAAGATATTCTATTTGGCAATCACATTTATGCCGTTTATTTTGTGTATTTCAGGAAATGTTTTTAAATAAAAAATTAAACTGTATCTACTAATCAATTTATCAGATAACTTTAACTATTCAAAAACCATTTGAATTGTTGAAAAATAAATAATATACTGAAATTCTTATCCACAATTACTTACACATACATACCTGTTCTCTGAACCGCTTCAACAAATATTTATTATCGATGTAGTTTAACAAAAAATTGCCATATCTGAAAATAAACAATCATAAAGTGAAATTTCCCATACAGTAAATTTTATTTCAGTTTCCGGAATTCACTGTTCTTAGGCGTATCGTTCGATATAATGTTTCAAATATATATATTTCTTATCTTTTTATTTCGAAAATGACAATCGACTCTTTCTTCTTCAGTCAAACGAATATGAATAGGTATAGAATTATATAACTAAAGTTTTTACTTATTTGATTTACATGATTATATATGTTCTATAATCCCCTAAAATTCTCATTCAAAATGACAAAATGGCGTGGTTCTTATTAGATGAAATTTTTGTGTTATACAGATTATTGAATGATGGTGAAAATTTTTGTATCAGCAATTTCCTTTTGCTGCAAGGGTTTATGTTTATCAACTTTATTACTGCAGGTGAGAACTGAATAATCATACAGAAATTTACAAAATAATGAAAAATTCAATGATAGTAATAAAATTGTAGGATTCGAGTAATATTTCGGTATTTCGCTTAAGGAGAAAATTTTGAGCATTCAAGAATTCTAGTGAATTACGTGAAACACTTTATTACGTTATAAGTATCAATGTTATTATTTTTATGTTAGCGTATAGAACCACTTCTCCTAATAATGAATTACGAATATAAACTGAAAATGAAGAAGTTATTTCTAGAAGTTATTGCATGAAAAATTCTCTTTGTTTCTGAAGTTTTACGAGTAATTTATTTATAATTCGTCATATCAGTTCCGATGCTATTATAAGTTCAATTTAAATCAATACTATGAAGAAGATATTTATTTCCACATATCATGTTTGAAGTATACCCACATGCCAGTAGTATGTGGGCGAAAGATAATTTAACACTCACTGCAACAGTTAGAGAGAAATATATTTTGTCAAAAAAATTTGAATATATTATGAAGTGCAATTAGAAATTGATCTATTGATATTATGAAGCAATATTATAACATTGCTTCGCGAAAAATTTGTGATTATATCCTTGGTAAGGCATAAATATTTGTATATATATATATATATATATATATATATATATATATATATATATATATATATATATATATATATATATATATATATATATATATATATATATATATATATTTTAATATAATTATTTTTATTATAGATGCTCTGTTGTAGATCCTTTTGGACCTCTTTTAGCCACTCTGTTCCGCATTTACTATTCATAATTACGAGTATTATCGAGTAGTTTCTTCGGTATTCTGGACTGTTTCATTCTGTAGACATGTGTATAGAACTTTGTTCGTCGTTTTCTGATTTCTTCCGTTATCGTATTTGTCTTTTGATACAGTTTATTCTGAGGTCTTTTCATCCAAATGCCGTTTCTATTGATTGGCCCGTAAATTTTTCTGAGAATTTTTCGTTCTTGTTTTTCTATTTCTCTAATTCTTGAATGACCATCAATAACCATTGTTTCAGATGCGTATCTTGCTTATGGAAGAATCGTTGTGTTATAATCCCTCAATTTGGCGCCTCTCGAAATGCACTTTTTGTTATAGTGAGCCCATGTTAGTTTGTAGGCCCTTTGGAGCTTGGTAATTCTGTTCATTAGCGATTAGTTTCAGCCGATTTATATTTTTATGGAGAAAAAGAAATATTAGTAAGGGAGTTAAAGTAGAAAACGAGTTATTAGTAAATTAGCAAGAAAAAATTTTGGTTAATGTGATAAGTGCACAATTGAATGGAAGTCACAAAAGATCATTTTAAATGTTGCAAAACATGTTGAAATAATCGATTAAAGCTATTCTACATATGATAGTGAAACTTATTCTTTTTTATGAGCGAAATTGCGAAAACAATAACATAAGCGAAGACAGTTCAAATTAGATATAAGTATATATTGTGTATACAGTTTTGATATAGGCTACATTTTTGAGGATACTATATATAATCATCCATATATTTTCCGCCTACCGTTCTACGTGTAGAATGATGTTCCCTATTCAATATTTTATTTTCCACAGGAATTCTATTCATGTGGTTTCTCCACATAGACGGTGGTGAGATCCAAATGATAGGATGTCATATAAGCTAGATATTCTGACTCATGTTTACATGAAATTTTAATTTAGACACAAAAAAATTTTTTTTTTCATTTTCTTCACTATGGTGCAGGGTAGTTGAAGTCTATTATTAATCTTAATATTTCCATCTTCGTTATTCTCGATGGTCTTCTGGTTTGTGCATTTCCGTTTCTCATACGAATGTGTTTCACCACGTTATGTCGTTTTGTGGTTGTGCCTTTGATTTATAATTTTCTAGTACTTGTTACTTCGACTTTTTATGTGTATCTCATTATTTCTCATGTAATGTTTAATTTTTTTTCGAGGCAAAGGAAACATTCGGACAGACTACAGAAATCTCCGAGATGTTTAAATGAAATATCTACGGGTCCTTCCATCTTTGTATGGAATTTCGCACTATAGGTTACTTCACCGAATGTATTTTCTAACACTTCAGACAGTTGAACTTGTTTCTTCAATGGAGAGACGCTCATTAGTCTTCCATTTTTCAAGATATATAGCTTTGTTGCGTTTAGTACGTTCTCAAATATATAGGGCCTTGTTGTGTTTGGCAAGAACATATTGGACATAATATAAAACATGACACTGATGATTCGCAAAATAGAATGAAACAGCGTTTTATGATATTTCCAGCGATTTAAAAATTTTCTTACATTTACTCTCGAAAGTTGATAGATAGGTAGAATTTATTCGATCAAATCCATATTACATGTGAAGATCATGTCAAATGAATATAACAATACAATTTCTATACTATTCAAACACCATTGGTCAATTCTTCGAATTTGTTTTCTTTTAGGGATTCCCTTATACTATAATAAGCTTTGTTTACTGAACATTTTTTTAGTATGAATTTTCGTGGACGTCTTGATATACTTTCAAATTTTGTAGGCAAAATATTACAAATTTTCAATATATTGAAAGTTACATTTCTCTGCAAGTAGGTATAATTCAGCTTCTCCTCTGATAGATAGTTTCTTCTCTGGTATAGTGATGTATCCAGTAGTATACTGCGTAATTCTCGAAAATTATCCCTTACAAAGACCACCGGCTCATATATGTACAGTCCATATAATGTTTACACACCTTTACTTAACATGGGCCTACACGATTCTCTCTGGGCCCTTCCAAAAATAGCTCTCATCCTTTTTTTTGGAATTTAAAAATTCTATCAGCTTCAGGAGACGCAGCCCAAAAAATGAGACCATATCTGATTTTTGATTGCACATATGAATGATAAGAGTTCAGAGCAGCTTTCAATCCACAGTGCTGCTAACCAATCTAATAGCATAACACTTCCTTGCAGTACTAGTTGCAATTTTTCCAATATATTCTTTCCAGTTCAGCTTTTGGTCAACATGAATTCGTAAAACGATAAACTGATATATATATATATATATATATATATATATATATATATATATATATATATATATATATATATATACTTAGTACTTTTCGTTCTCATTTGCTCAGACAGCACAATTAAGTATATATTTATGTAACATTCGTTATGAATTATCTTATTAATTGATCAATTCTATTAACTTTGAAGTATAATTCACAAGAAGAACTATATGGATAACTATGTGCCTAATAATATGTTTTATTCGTGTATATCACGCATGAAAACACGAAATATTGTGTATCGAAAAACATTTTAATGAGCAAACGCTATCTCAAAAGTTATATGGCATTAGGAGGGATGAATAGAGCTTATATGTGTCTAAATTTTGAGTATACTTAAGAATCAGCAAAATATAACCTTAGCATGTTCAAATGAAACTTTGGTGTCAGTCTCTTCAAATTTCATGGAATAAGTCATATCATCTGAATGTTTTCGACTATGAATCCACTATGAAGACTCCTGAAGTCCGTCTTTACAATGGGTTTCTATCTGAATAATGTTGATAATTTTTATTATTAGCCGTTATTAAAAGCGTTTGTGAAACTTGGGACTCAGGTGTTTAAATATCCATATCATTCATGTTTCAGGAAGCGATAAGCGACAATAATTACAAATACCACTTACTTAGATTATCGTCTGTTTATTGAAAACCTTCGACTTTAGTGGAACACTTTGTTGCTTATTCTCATACAAAATATTTTTTAATTTATAGCACTCCGTATAGTGTTTGATGGTTATAAAATATTTGTTAAATTAAATTTAACCCTTGGCTTAATGTTTCACGATTATATTCAACAATATGAATTTGTCAACATGTTTCGAGCGTGAGCTCATTTTGAAAACTCTTCAAGACTTTCAGTCTTGAAAATGAGCTCACGCTCGAAACATGTTGACAAATTCATATTGTTAAATATAATCGTGAAACATTAAGCCAAGAGTTCAATTTAATTTGATATTTAATTATGTTTCATCAGGAGTTAAGCGAGAATTCAATCTCAGTCAGTAAAATATTTGCATTTTTCCTTCCTAATTTTGGTATTGAAGTTATTTCTACTAAGTGAGGTTAGCGACCATAATGTCATATTATCCTCTGTGCCAAACTGATTGCAGTTGCCGCTTGACTGATCCTGAATGATGTTCATCCTGAAGACGTCAACATAACTGATGTTGACATCGTTTTTCATCCTACCTACTACGAAAAACTTTACTTCTTCTGTTCAAGGTTTGATTGAATCGTCTTATTTGGTATTTCTCAAGATCAAATTGAGAATCCTCAGTACATTCTATTTACTCAGAAAGAATCCTCAAATCATCCCATTGAACCTTTACTCTTAATCATGACTTTTTTCGTCTTGTTCAAGTTGTATAACACAATCATGGTCATATCGTATGTTTAAGTAGTCTTCTGTAGTATATGACTCGGTCAGTTTCTGAGTATTTTTCATCTGTCATCAGTTAGAGATAGTAACTAGTTTCATATAACAAGATTAGCAAAAATTTGCTCTATTTCAGTCATTTGAAGATTTCTGTTTCTCATCAAAGTATCAAAAAATCGAAATGAGAATTTTGTCACAACTAGACGTAATCAATTTTCGTCACATATACAATATAACTTGTTTTGTCCTTCTAGACCAAAAATTCGCAATGATTCTTTCTCTATTTTACTGTGCTTATTTCATTACAAACTGTTATACTTTGTCGAAATAACAGAAAAACGAAAATATAATTTTGCCACTTTCATGGGTGCTTTTCAAGATAAAATCAATAATTTACTCATAAAATAAGAATGAAATAAAATTTATTGAGTGAAAAATATTACCCAATCTTTTTCAATATATCCAAACCAGGTCCAGGTGTTCAGACTTTTACTTTAGAGTTACAAATTCAATAAAGAAATTTCGTTTAATTATTTCTAGGTGTTCAGTTATTATAAATGGATAACTATCTATGCAATAGGTAGTTCTAGCATGAAGAGATGGGGAGTTTACTGTACAAAATATACGAAAAATAAGCTCGAAGAGATAATTATGGATGGCAGATATTTCAGTCATACAGGATTTGGTTAAATGGTTTTTTGGAATAGGTTAGATATTTGACGCAGTACTTTTCGATATATTTCGACGTAATCAAAATAGTGTTTTGTGTAAATTTGTACATTGTGTTCAAATTAAACAAAGTGTGCAGTGTACGTAACTTTCTGTGATGCAACATTTTCTTGACTTATTCAAAGTATTACAGACTAAAATGTTTGAAATATGGAATAGTGCTAATTCCAAGCAAGATCAAATTCAACAGTCGCAGACACAGCTACAGCAACCTCATACTTCGAGCGGCTCCATCAAAGGTATTTGTATATTTTTAAGTTATTTTAGTTTTTGTGTCCTTTATTATTGAGTATGTATGAATCTCTTAAGCTCTTACAGTTTCGTGGGGACAAAAAAATATGTATTTCAGCAGAAGTAAGATTCTTATGTAGTATTGAATAAATTATGAAGCAACGAAAATGATTTGCACACTAGAAAGGCACTTTTTAAAGTGGAATTAATTGAAAGTAAGACATTTTTTTACCTGTCATGGTTTTGTTTTAAAGTTCCTCTATTCAAACGGGAACTATATTTCTTGAATTTTCAATTTTTGTCTTTTCAATGAGAAATGATTCTAATGATTTAGAAATTGAAATTTCTATTCAAAATGAGCAATTCAGCACAAAACCTCTGAAACTATAATAGCTGAAAGAAATCCTCTCCTGCCATTTAATTTGACTCAAAGAAATGCCAGTATAATGTACAAATTATTTTTGTCTAATTTTGACAACAAAAGAATTATTGAGATGAAGCAAAATTATCACGAATCAATTTTTCGATGAAAACTTTGTTATGACTTATTCTTAGATATAAAAAGACCAGAAACCAATAACTGATTATCTGGTTATCTGATTTCGTTTAAGTAGTACCGTTCTGGCTGTACCTACCCGATAAAACCATCGAAAACCATCCACTCGAAATATCAAATATATGGGATGATTATCTTCAGTTATAGCAATATCAGTGTAAATTTATATTTTTCTTGATAGCATAATGAATAATACCAATTTATTGCTTAGATACAGCAATTTTTTGTTAACGATACATAAATACGGCGCTGTTCAAGTTCTTGTGAAATATTAGTAGATGATTTTGGTAAAAACAAATACTTTTGAAAATAAAAGTCTATTTTTTATAGCTTTTACATATTTTCCATTATGATTCAAAATAAAAAAACGAATTCAAAAGTTGAAAGTTAATACGTGGATAGATATAATACCAATAGTGGTTCACTCTGTAAATAAAGCAGAATAATTTTTCTACAAATGAACAAACGATTAATTGATATACATTTTTGATGCATAAATATTATAATAAAAGCCGTTCAACGCAAGTGATCTCTTTTGAAAATGCTCTATTTCTTATTTCACTAGCTGATGCTATATTTATAATGTTTTTAGCAATAACATGCTATTTTCGAAGTAAAAAGCCTTATTTTTGTTGACGTTTCGTTGTATATCACAATTGTCAACAACTGTCTAAACAAAGTTATTTTTTGATGTACAACGAAACGTCAACAAAAATAAAGTTTTTTTTATTGAGAATAACCTGTTCTAGCTGAAAAATAATCTAAATATAACATTCTTAAACTGGCAATAAAATCAAATTTATATATATATATATATATATATATATATAAGGAAATGAAATTTTTTTGTGCTTATGGCACTGAATGAAATATTTAAGAAAATGAACCCTAGAATATTAATTTGAAAAATTCAAATTAATCAAGAGAATGTTATAGTAGAGCTAGATATGTCAACGTGTACGATGTGGTGTCTCCATTATCCTTCGAGGGATAAATGTTAGACAAATATTGAAATCGATGCCACACCTGATGGAAGTGCGAGACATATATGTTTCGTTCTGCAAGGAACTCGTCAGTCGCACCACGTCCATAAGTGAGGCAACATAACATATAATAAATTAATAATATAACAATATAACATTCTCTTGATTTATTTCAATTTTTCAAATGAATGTTCTAGTGTTCATTTTCTTGAATATATCATTCAGTGCAATAAGCACGAAAAAATTTCATTTCCTTAAAAATATCGCCGAATAGGCCCCTGAAGTACGGGAATAAACGCGAGCGTACTACTAACGCAACCTATTGACATTTGAAAATATCGTTGGATGATATTTGTCAAATAGACATTGCAATTTAGTAGATACCTACAGGTATAGAAGATATGTGAAATTTCGATGCTTGGTGTGTCTATAATTTGAGAAAAGTTTTCTACTGATTCCTATAGATGGAATTGTGGAGTATTCATTACTCTACGGTCTTCCACTTGGAGTCACAAGAAGATGCTTGGAGGTTGAAATCGTTGCCTCACTTCGAAAGACGTGGTGCGACTGACAAGTTCCTTGCAGAACGAAACATATATGTCTCGCACTTCCATCAGGTGTGGCATCGATTTCAATATTTCTCGAACATTTATCCCTTGAAGGATAATGGAGACATCACATCGTACACGTTCACATATCTAGTTCTACTATAACACTCTCTTGATTAATTTGAAGTTTTTAAATGAATGTTCTAGTGTTCATTTTCTTTATTATATTTTTCGAATATTTCTTGAATATTTCATTATGTGCCATTGTCTTGAAAAATTACTGTACCTGATTCGTCAGTCTTTTTGAGCTGATATCCTTTTAAATACTGTTCATATTCTTCTCATTTTCTGGCAGATTGAAAATTTTCCAGTTTATATTCATGGAATTAGTATCGATATGCGAATACTCGAAATAGCATTTCATTTTAACGTTATTGCATATAGAATTTAACTAAGACCCTTTTTAACTTTTTATCATGTATTACTTGACTGACCTATATGATGCAAAGTTCAACGAACTGTCATTAATAAAACAAAAACGGATAACACTATGACAATATTTAACTTTTTTGTTTACAATTGCGTCAATCTTATGATGAGTCAATATTATATATATATATATATATATATATATATATATATATATATATATATATATATATATATATATATATATATATATATATATATATATATATATATATATATATATATATATATATATATATATATATATATATATATATATATATTTAAAACTTAGTTTTAACAAAGTTGTAATTAACAAAACATAGATATTCAAATTGTAACTTTGTCAAAACATTGAAATAATATATTGAATTTTCTTCCAACGTTATCACCAAACTTCAATTACAAAAGAATAGATTGACAATATTATTATAATTTTTCCAGTAAGTAATATGTTATTGCAAAATTATTAATTTTCTTCCAAAATGTTGAAAGACTAAAAAAAAGAGCTGTCTGAAATGAGCAGAGAATTACGCATTCATATTGAGATAGGTAATAACGAAATAAAAAGTGAAACTTTGATATTGCTATTTAATATATGCCTTCCCCCTAGATAAAAATGCTTCAGATAAAGCTTGAAACTTTCAGCAATTGTATTCACCTTAAAATTTGAAGCAAGACTACAAAATGAAGAATACCATGATATATTTAACTACAGATAAATCACTGAATTTTCATAAAATACATCATAAAAGTTATTATCTGAGATTGAATTCTCGCTTACCTCTTGGTGAAAAATGAGAAAATGAAATTTTAATCGAACTCTTGGCTTAATGTTTCACAAATATTTTTGTAAAATATTAACTCAAGAGTTTGATTCATATTTTATAGAAATTATTTGTGAGTAATCTGAAATATTGATTGAGTCGTCATTCAATTTCAAGATGAATGATACTGAACAATAAATTAGACTTGACACACTTGGCTCAAGTTTCACTAAATATATCAAAAAATTCTAAAAATGTTTCGGGTGGTTAATCCAATATCGAGAGTATACAATGTTACTGGCGATTCTAATGAACATGATTTTGTATTTAACAAAATCTTCAGTAAGAATATCAATTGTGATTGAAATTAACACAAAATAGTACATTACAGAGCACATCATCAAAGTGTGCACCTCTAGTTGAAAACAAGCATCAGGTGGACGTCCGAGGAATTGCTGAAATTAAACAAAAAAGCAAAATTGTTAGAATTAATATTACAGTACTCTATGATTAGACTTTCCAGACCTAAGTTAAGGTCAGAGTTGTGTAAAGGAGATATTTCAAATAATCCCACTCACAAAAATCCAGAGGATTGCGTCCTGATGACCTTGAAGGCTGTGGGTGTTCAGATCTTCTAGGAATTGCATTCGTCAATTTATTAGAAAATTGAAGCAGAAACAGAACTGGAGCTACTCCGAAATCAATATGATGAATATCTTCTTGTTCGAGATATTGATTTCAAAGTTTGACACAGTAATTGTCAATTAGAACTACTAAGGTTAAAATTTAAGACAAGAAAAAAGAAATGAGTCAATCCTATATCTCATTACCGACAAGACAATGATATTATTGTATCTTTTTATCGGTACTGTTCGTCTTGAAATTAAATGATAGGATAACCCACAAACAATCAAAATTTCAGATTATTTTGGATATATGTACATATATATATATATATATATATATATATTCACGTTTCGTTGTATATCACAACTTTGTCAAAACAAAATAAAATAAAAACATTTAAACAGGCAATCTTAAACAGGCAAAAAATCAATTTTAAAAAAAATATAAACCGTAAATATATTCAGAAATTTAAAACCGTAAATATATTCAGCTATTCGCGATGTAGCGGCTATTAACACAGAGCCTGCAATGATGAAATATTGCCTGGAACATTGCGCAGGCTGCGTAAAACGCGCGTAGCACGCCGGTGCCCTTGTAGGAAGTCTTTCAACTTATGGCCTACTTTCCGACTGTTCTGTAGATACGACGGTAACCTCGGTCCACCATTCCTTGCGGAACGGAAAACTTACAGCGTTTTATTTATAATTCGCTCGATATAAACACAGCTTATTATTCAAATATTATATATATATATATATATATATATATATATATATATATATATATATATTTTTTTTTTCAGTGTTTAATTGGGATTGCAGTCTAGGACAGGAAAATCAGTTACCTCTTTAGTATTTTCCAAGCTTTCGAAAATGTTTATTTTCTTCTTCAGGGCTAAAATAGTACAAAAATTAACAGTTTATATAGCAAGGCACTATAAAAAGTTTTTTCTTACAATTACTGTGAAGTTAATCCGAAAGTACATTAGTTTTAGTACATTTTCAAAATTCAAAAACTAATGTACTTTCGGACTAACTTCACAGTAATTGTAAGAAAAAACTTTTTATAGTGCCTTGCTATATAAACTGTTAATTTTTGTACTATTTTAGCCCTGAAGAAGAAAATAAACATTTCCGAAAGCTTGGAAAATACTAAAGAGGTAACTGATTTTCCTGTCCTAGAGTGCAATCCCAATTAAACACTGAAAATACATATCTACAGTCGTTAAACATTCATAATATATATATATATATATATATATATATATATATATATATATATATATATATATATATATATATATATATATATATATATATGTAAAATGATAACATACTCTTCATATCATTTGTATATAGTTACTCTAAAGAAGAATAAAAATTATATCTATGAATTGGTATATTTCAAGAAGAAGGGAGAAACTTCATTTCAACAGACAGAATTGAATTGATCCCTTTTCACACTAAGAGAGATATAGATAAGATGTATATGTAAAATAATAGAAGTAGATAGTGTTAAGATTGTATAAGATATAAGGACATTAAATTGATTTATAAGATTGTACTCAGGTATAAAATTAATTGAAATCAAAATAAATTAAAATCAATTTAATGTCCTTATATCCTATACAATCTTAACACTATCTATTTCTATTATTTTACATATACATCTTATCTATATCTCCCTTAGTTTGAAAAGGGATCTATTCAATTCCGTCTGTTGAAATGAATTTTCTTCCTTCCTCTTGAAAGATACCAATTCACAGATATAATTCTTATTCTTCTTTACAGTAACTATATACAAATATAATATAACTATATACAAATGATATGAAGAGTATCTTATCATTTTATATATATATATATATATATATATATATATATATATATATATATATATATATATAATAAAACAAATGTTAAACTGATTTACGTCAGACTAATTAGTCTGCACGTAGCATTTGAAAAAGGTGAATCTCATCGAAACGTACGTCATGCAGTATTATTTTTAATATATGTGTAAATCAGTTTAACAATTGTTTTATTATGTTTATCGATTTACATCAAGTATCGGCCTCATCAATATATATATATATATATATATATATATATATATATATATATATATATATATATATATATATATATATATATATATAATAAAATGAACACTAGAATATTCCATTCCAAAAATTCAAATTAACCAAAAGAATGTTATAGTAGAGCTAGATATGTGAACGTGTACGATGTGATGGCTCCATTATCCTAAATAAATGTTAGAGAAATATTGAAATCGATGCCACAATTGATGGAAGTGGAGATAGCTGTTTCGTTCTGCAAGGAACTCGTCACTCGCACCACGTCCATCGAAGTGAGGCAACGATTTCAATCCCCATTTTTTTATTTTACATTTTCATTTTACATTTTCTTACGGTACTCCTATTATGACTCCGTCATAATAGGAGTACCGTAAATTAGTGAATACTTCACAATTCCATTTATAGCAATCAATAGAAAACATTTATAATAAATTTATATCAGGTATGGCATATATTTCAATTTATCCCTTGAAGGATGATGGAAGCATCATATCGTACACGTTCACATATCTAGCTCTACTATAAAATTCTTTTGGTCAATTTAAATTTTCCGAATGAATGTTCTAATGTTCATTGTATTAAATATTTCATTCAGTGCCATTAGCATGAAAACTTCATTTCCTTCTATGTGTATATGAATACTGAGACTTCAAATCCAAATATCGAAATATTTCAAATGAAATCACTCAGGGAACTGTCTATTACTGTCTATTATATGGTACCACTGTCTATTATAAAATACCATATAATTGTTTCATCCTTATTAGGAATCTTCAGTAATATTCGTCCAAAAAAATGTTATCGATAGTTTCGATTGTTTTTCGATATTTATAGTTTCGATAGTTTTTCAACTCCAGGTTCCATCTTCAGAATGAGGGGAACAAGAAAATTGTGGATAATGAAAGATGAGAAAAATCTTATATTTAAAATTTGAAACATTAAAAAGTTAGGTATTGTTGTGAATAATTATTGTCAAACAGACAAGCGAAGAAACATCTGAAAGATAATATATTTATACTGCTGAGAAATCTCCAAGTCCAATATACCTGTATATTGGAAATATGTATATTGAATTTTTTAACAAAGCTCAGAAAAATGTTGTGGAAAAATGAAATATGTCACAATGTTATGAGAGATTTAAAATTTTTCATATCGTTTTAAAATTCCACAAATACAGATTTTGATGAGGGTCCATTTAAAACTAAGCTTCAGAGAAGAAGATCTCAGTTATTGAATTCATTCAGTGGTTACGATTTTGGAAAGTTTAGTTTCAATTCATTATTCTCTCTTTTTCGTTTAAAATTCGAAACAAATGGATGATCTTAATTTATCAAATAGTGGCCATAATAAGAATTTACTAGAATATTAAAATAAATTAAACTCTTTGCTTAATGTTTCACGATTTATTTAACAATATTTATAGTCAAATGTTTCGAGCGTTAGCTCATTTTCAAGACTAAACTACTATAAGGAACGTACAACAAATTTATATCTACACAATGGATGTGAGTAGGGAGGATAATTGAAAATCTACTTGTTCATTTACAATTTCTTCTTTGAATGAACAAGTAGATTTTCAATTATCCACCCTACTCACATCCATTGTGTAGATATAAATTTGTTGCACGTTCCTTATCGTAGTAGGTCTTGAAAATGAGCTAACGCTCGAAACATGTTGACTATTCATATTGTTAAATAAATCGTGAAACAATAAGCCAAGAGTTTAATTTATTTTAATATTCAATTATGTTTCACCAAGAGTTAAGCGAGAATTCAATCTCAGAATTTACTAGATTATTTTTGAAACTTCATGTCCAAATTGTGAATATTTTCAAAACTACTTCAATGAATTTTATTTATCGCCGGATATGGTTATAGTGGATTTTAGATTTATTCTATTCTGTTTTGATATGTTGATCAATATTATTACAGGTCCTAAATGAAGTATAAATTAGGATATCGAATATTACGTCTCGTGTACCAATATAGGCATCGGTGATTCGAAAAACAATACAATTTTATTCTTCTTTGAAAGACAAATATACATGGAAAAATGATTTCTGACGAATCATAAACTTTTTTTTATGAAATTACTATTATATCAGAATTTTAATCGTTTTTTATTTTCCTGAATTGAATGTTTTTTCAAAAGTTTGAGAGAAAAATATCGAGTAGCCAATGAACCTCACTATCAGATGCTATATATATATATATATATATATATATATATATATATATATATATATATATATATATATATATATATATATATATATTAGTATTGAGCCTCATGTGGCAGAACTGTCAATACTGTGAGCAGAATAACAACAAAATGTTCTATGGAAAACTCAATTTTCATTCATCGATTTCTTCAGTATTGTTTTTCTTTTTCAAACGTTTCAAGCACTTCAGTGTTCTCCATCTTTCTTATTTGCATTATCCACCTGTCATAAGTTTCCAAAAAATCTGCAATAAAAAGAACAAAATTATATTTCGTTTGAATCATCACATGGTGATACAATACCAATTTCAACTAAAAAGTTGGAGGTGGACGTGTATTTTGAGAACATTTATTGGAAAATATTTGTGAAATCAAATATTTCCGACAATCTCGCTATTTAACTGCCACACCTCGTACAATAGAGCTCCAAGATATTTTCTAATCGGAAACTTTGAAAGACGGTTTATTCCAACAAATACCGTAGGGAGAAATGTTATTTAAAATTCGTCGGTAGCTACAATGTCTATTACTTCACGCATGTGAAATGATAAAAGTGAAAGTGTAGGTTTCATTTCGGTGAATATCTTGTTATTGAAGTAAGGTAATTGTGTAATACTTGCAAGTCCATGACGATGCTATTTGAAATTACCAACACGTGTGAGGAAAATACGTAAATTTCAATACAAAATTCAATACATAACATTTTCGAAGCTTATTTTTCGAAAACTTCATGGTATGAGCAACTGAATTCATAAATGAAAATGGAAAATATTATGTCGTACAAATCGAAATCAGAAATGAAAAAAAGTTTGTTATCATCAATACATCATCTTCAATTTTTTATCAGTTCTATTCATGTGTTGAAATCTCTCAAATTTTTTATGTGATTTTGATCAAAAAGAAGTGAATTTTTAATGTAACAAGGTACCTACATTTACCTATCTAATATTCGTTAGAATTCTCTTAAAAGCAGTTACTTAATCACCAAATATTATGCAATAGTTAGGAAGTCTTACTTTTTTCTTACTTAATTTTAACTTAAATTCGAAGTATTCACTTGCGTTACCTAATTATTAATAAACGTTGCTTTTGTCTCTTCGCGTATATTTCAAATAAAAATATGTCTGAATTTCTTGTTCTGTTTTGAAACCATCAAGATCGCCTAAAGCTATTTCTGTATTCTATGAATACAAGAAGATACTACAGTTTCGTAGTAACTGAAACTACATTTTCAAGCACATTAATCTTTTAAAATATTTTGATTTTAATATTTGATATTGAAATCAAACTACTTTAATAATTTAGTAAGTGAGTGGAGTAATAATAATGAACAAATTAATATATATTTGAATATAGATATAAATTAATAATTAAACAGAAAAATATTGATTATAACGTCATCTATCAAAGTGAAAAGTTTTCAGTATACTCTGCCATTTCATCATGGAAAGACTTACAAACGAGCAACGATTGCAAATTGTTGAAATTTACTATCAAAATTCGTGCTCGGTGAAAAATGTGCATCGTTTTTTACGACCATATTATGGTCGCATAATCGACCTGGTGAATCAACAATTCGTGCTGTTATCACCAAATTTCGCACCAAGTTTACTTTGTTGGACTTTAAACCATTGCCTGACATGCGTACAGTGCGTACTGAAGAGAATATTGCAGCCGTAGCGTACAGTTTTAATGAGGATCGTGAAATTTCAATTCGTCGCCGTTCTCAGCAATTGGGCATGTGTCAAATTGGACCTTCCGAATGAACCATTTGATACTGAGCCGCGGACAACATTTACATGAAGTTATCTTTAAAATGTAAATGGCAAAGGCCAAGTTATCAATTTTAATACAAATTTTGAATATATAATGCAAATTGAGTGTTTTATTCGATTAAAAAAAAACTACTCTTGAAAAATTACCCTATATTTGGATATTTTTTATATTTAATATTTGACAAAAAAAGTGTAGGTATTTTTCTCTATGCATTATCACAAAGTTACGGACGAATCTATCCAATACTCATTAAGGCTTTTTTGCGTCGATATTTTGTGATTGTGAAATATTTAACGCCTTCACAACTTTTCACACAATCACGTGTCCATATAGATGTTCATTCATGTTCATTGAAATAACAAGTTGCCTATAAAACCTTCTTCAAATTGGTGACCAGATTTTGAATTTGATTCAGAATGACAATGAAACAAATTTTGTATTCCTTATATGATTTGAGCTCTTTTCTGTAGTTTCTACTCATTCGAAATAAGTTAATTGTATTTGTATTAAAAAGAAGATTCTTCATGAAGTTTACCCATTATACTCCTAAAGAGTGAATTCATTAATTATTATCTTGAAATTGATATATATATATATATATATATATATATATATATATATATATATATATATATATATATTGAAGAACAGAGTTTTCACATATTCAAAGATTTCTGAAAATTTGATATTTCTCTTATGGTTCACGGGTATTCTGGAATATTGTGTATTTTCTAATAATAGCATCGGGTTATTCAGCATAAATGAGAATCTATCCGTGAAACGTCTCTATTATTTCTGCTGTTTATCTTATCTTGTTGTATAATTTCAAACGATGGAATTAATTGTCAATATCAGCTTAAAAATTGAGGATTTCAAGGCATTTCCTCAATTGACGTTTCAATCGATCTCTCACAGATACCTTCGCCAATGAAAAATATGATAAAACTCATTGAAAAAAATTGGAAGATATAAAACATTACGCAAAAACTACACGTCTCTAAATAATCTGATAGTCTGCACTGACAGAATATCAATTTTTTTCAGAACGTTCACGGAGTATATTGGAACAACCCATATCGATAGATTGAATATAAAGACTTTATAGGTTTCCTTCGTTTAGGGTAAGTAAAATTTGTGCGACTGATTAAGATGAACAGCATACATATGACTCATTCATGATGTATAACTGTGATTTTTACTAATAGAATTATTCTGAAATAGGAATTCATCTAACGGTTCGAAAAGAATTTTGTAACAATGACAAAAGTTGTTTTTCGAAATCTTTAAGTATGGTTTGTCGATTTCAGGGAAAAGGAATGGAAATAAGTCATGAGTTGCATGCATTTTTCAACAGCAAGCAAGTTAACAATGTACCAGTTGTTAAAAATATTTCAACCATTTTTCAATTACTATTCAAGTCGTTTAGTTCAAAATAATATTGATCGTAATATGGTCCATTTGGATGGTCCATTTGTGATAATATTTGGTAGATCTTTTATATGATACCTCCCTTCAGTTATCTTTAGTCATAAGTTCATTTGGTATATAAAGAAGTTACCAAAATTAAGGCAAGATTCCAATTTACCAATTATCCAGCCTAGTTGTTTTTGTCGGAATTGGATGATATTGATGTGGTCAATGAATTGTTTCAAGAGGTCGGTGCGATATGCCATACAGAGAGAAGCAAGCAGTTCAATTATTGCATGGCATTTCTTGGCAGTTTTCTCTTTTGTTTTGGTTATCCGAATTGGTCCCTTAGGTTGTGCGATTCAACACTATTAGATTAATTTTTATACATTCATCTGAAATATGATGAAAGAGTATGTGAAAAAGACCTAAATCAATTGAGCATCACAGAAAGGTATTAGAAGAAATAGTATATTGGAAAAAAATCCAATAGGCTATCTTCCTGATGTGTTATTTCGTAAATAACTCTTATTCTTGTTATTTCTGACTCAATTAAAAAGAAGAACCAACAGTCTTCTGAAGATTAAAACTATATTGATAATTCAATGAAAATATTGCGTGATTCCCGAGACAGTTTTCAGTACTGCAGCTAAAACTGCTTTTGAATTTTCTTCAATTGAACAGATCGTTTATAGACTTAGCTATATATTTTGTTTGAAAGTCTTTGTAAATCTTTTGCATGTATTTCTCCCTCATCATTTTCAATCTCAATTAGAATGATTCTATGATTAGACATACTCGATGATATTTTATATCTTAACATGAAATTGATCGTCCGTCAGTGTTGAAATTGTCATAGTCTAGAATAGACTGAAATCAAAGAACTGAAATATAATGCATTAAGCATTCAATTTGATAGGTATCTCAAAACAGTTCATCGTTTTTGCGTCCATAATGGTATTTTCTTTGGTATTTTGAGCAAGCCAACCAAACTTGAAGGATATCCTATATAATATCACTAAAATATCAATTTATGTTTTAGTGAAAAAATGCGTATTCTCGAGAATTTGCTATGTCGATTCAGAGCAATCTGTATAAAGTCTGAATTATACTAATTATTTGGATAATTCAATACGATCTGATCAAAGTAACGATAAAGAAGATGTGTGTTCTGACTCTGCGACTTTTAAATATCCCTTCCGCTCTTCTTTTATATTTATAAATAGCAAGTTTATTTTTGTAGCGAAAAAGAATCTGAAGATTTGATACATTTGTCATTATCAATACTGGAAATCTATTAGGAACTGAGCAATTTTTTTACAACAGTCTGAATAATGAATTCTAATGAATAATACTTTAGAAAATATAGAAATATTTTCCTTACTGTTGATATTTTTCAATTATTCGGATGTTAATTCCATTGTAGAGGCGGTATAGATGAACTCTTCAACATATCCATCAACTTGATGAATATTATCTTCTCAATAAAATGTCTGATCGAACATTTGTAGATACTTTTTTTCGAATAACTGTCTGAAGAGAAATTGAAAGTTTGCATCACATGCAGTGAACGTTTCGTCGCAGTCTGAAACTTTCTCTCAAAACTTTTAAAAATCGTTTCGTCTCTATATGAAACGTTTGATGAATGAATGAATTAATAATAATTTAAATAAAACTAAAAAATTTTCTGATTTTCACTATAATTTAGTCAAACATAAAAATATTGCTTCGCTGACTCATTGGCTCCATCAGATGTAGATGATAAACTACGCTAATACATTTACAGATGAAAACAAATTTAATAACGAAAAAATCACAAAACGATGAGTTAAGTGTTATGCACAAGTCACATGGACAGATGAGCAATAAAGCTAACCTCGTAAAAAATTGAGACTGCAAGTTCAATTGTTTCCCAATAGGGAATAATCGCTATATTAATGCGATATAGAATTATATTGGGATTTTTCTCTCTCAAACTTTTCCAATTCTCAATTGATTTAATTGAGATTAAATTGATTTACAAATATAAGAGATTGAATAGTATAAATATAAGAGATGCAAAATATTAAAAATATAGTAAGAAGCTTTGGTATTTATATTAATTGATACATAAGTACACGTAAAAGACAAGTGAAACTGATAACAAAGGAGTATCCTTATAGATTAATAAATCACATAAGAAAACCAACAACTCAATTTGAAAATTTTTCACAACGTTGGCTAAAAGTGAAGGACAGTTTCCAAAGAACAAATTCAAGTATGGTATAAACCAGACATTTACTGTTGCCAAACCTTGACAATAAGTTGATGTTGTTAAAGATTCTAATATCAAAATTTCTTTCTATTTTGCTTCTTTTCTTTTTTATGTCTGTTTTCAAAGTTCCATTGAATTTTTTATAAATGCTTTTAAATTGCATTACAGATCTATCTATCCGAAGAAAATTCGATCATTTGAAATTCATATTGATGTAACATTGAATTCTGTAATAATCATCATTTTTTGGACAACTAATTGAAATTTTATCGAATTAATTTTTTTATATTGTTGATTCGAATAACTTCAGGTATACCGTTACGAAATACGAACGACTATGTTAGTCTTTCACTTTGGATCCTGAAGCTGAACGACACATTCATCTCTTATAAAGCTGTAAAAAGAAAGTACAACAAGTATAGTCGTAATATGTGAAGTTGTTCCAACCAAAATTAAAAACCGGTTTCGCGGTTCAGGCCCACTATTTTCGTGGTTGGAAAGGAATGAAAGGTCTCTTTCAACAACCAACACCAACAAACCAACACCAACCCAACATCTATTCACTTGAACGGAATGTTTTGAAATATTCGATGTGATATTCATGATTTTCGAAATTCAAAATGCTCATCTCAATTTTTATTTTGGTTATGAAGTGTTATTAGTCTTGTATTAGAATGCTAGATTATGGTTGGCGTCATGAATTTATAACCCAAATGTAACCCAAAGTTAGATTCTGAAATGGCTCAAGGTAAGGAAGATGTTATCGATGATTTTGTCTCTTCTACATCAAATGAAATACATTCCAGTTCATTTGTCAAAGCTAATGAAAAATTAATTAAAATTCACAAAATCTTCAAAATTTATAATCTTTTCTACAATTAATAGAAAATTCTTAAATTTCTCGTGATTTTCAATCATTACAGGTAAGCGATCGAATTTTCTCAGTATTTTCGAATAATTAAAATTTAGGACTCTTGTACTCTTGTCAACTTGAATAACTCTCAATATAAAAATAATTTCTAGCTCTGATTTCATATAGTTCTACAAATAACAAATCTGAATCTATTGTTAAGTTGTATATATATTTATATATACATATATATATATATATATATATATATATATATATATATATTTATATATATATATATATATATATATATATATACGAGGGGAGACTGATAAGTTCGCGACCTAAGGTACTTACGAAGAGGTACCATCTCGTTACTGATAGTACAACTTGCGGCACTAATTGGTAGTATAAATAACACCTTTTTGTTCAATTTGGTTCATTGAAACTTCAAACCTGGAACAAGCAACAACACCATGTCGACCGAAACTGAAAATTCTCGCAATTTTGAGCACCGGGAAGTGATTAAATTCCTTGTAAAAAAAAGGAAACTCTCGAAAAGACATTTTTGAAGAAATGTCATCGGTTTTTCAGGATTCCGGGCCATTATATACAGTGGAAGAAAAATAGAAATCGACTTTTTAAACAAAGAAGAGGGAGTTGTCAAGACGACCCCCGCCCAGGCCGCCCTGTAACAGTAGTGACCGAAGAAAATGTTCAAAAAAATTGAAAATTAGTATTGGCCGATCGAAGAATAAAACTGTGACAGATAGTTGAAGAGTTACAGATTTGTAAAGAGAGAATCGCAGAAATTTTGCACCAAAATTTACACATGAAAATAATTAGTACACGTTGGGTAACTCGAATGCTCACCATTCGAGCAACAATGACGGCTGGTGAGCAAGGGTTTTTTGGAGTTGTGTCGGAACGATTTGGACAAAATTTGTAAACGCATTGCGATAGTAGACGAAAGGTGGATTAGTCAGTATGATCCGGAGTCCAAACAAGGGTCTCTGCAGTGGATTAAAAAGGGGAAAAACCACCAAAGAATTTTAAAATGGAAAAGTCGGCCTCTAAGACTATGGCGGCTATTTTCTGGAATAGTGAGAGAATTTTATCAATTGATTACTTACCAAAGGAAGTACTATGAATGTTCAATACTACGCCAATTTATTGGGTCAGGCACGTGAAACAGTCGTAGAGAAGAAACCTGGCCAGTTGGTGCGCGGTGTGTTGTTTCTGCAAGACAACACGTTTACACCGCTCGCGTTTCGAGGGATGCTTTAAAAGCTACTGGGTTCGCAGAAATTGAACATCCCCTCTATAGTGCGGACCTGTCTCCCAGTGACTTCTTCCTTTTTTCAAAACTGGAAAAAGGATGACAATGAGATGAAGTCAGCCGTGTGGTGCCATTTTCAACAGAAATCTTCAGAATATTATTTCAATCGTTTGAATGCATTGTATTCACAATATGAGAATTATATTTCGCTTGAGGGCGATTATATTGAAAATTAAAAATTAAAAAACTATATATATATATATATACTCATTCAGATATTTCTTATAGATAAAATCAGTTATTTTATATCCTTCTCATTTTTTCTTTGTTCTGACTCTGTTCATCATACTTAAAACTTTCAACATAGTCCCGACAGGTGTATTACACCTCAACATCAGTCTCATTGCTTTTTTCTGTAATATCTGAAACTTACACAATATTCAGTTTGAGGTGAGTTGAAAAAAGGATAGAGTATTACTCCAAATGTGTCTTTACAATTGAGCTATATATTTTCCATGAATATTTACTGCGGAATCTACCTTATCTTGCTCAAATTTCTTAAAAATTATTATGTCTTATATATTGACTCTTATTTTCACTATTAGTAGGCATTATTAAATGAAATGATTGATGATTACAAATGGCCATTGTTACAAATAGGTAATCTCGATATGTCGTTACTTGTGAAATTGCTATTTTAAAATATAACATATTTCAAAAGTATGTGACCATTGATCTATTCAGAGAAAAATATCACCTTAACGTTCAACATATATTTGCTGTAGTTTCTATTTTATCATAATTTTTTTTGATATCCAGTTAACGTTCAATGAACAACAAATGATAATCCTTACCCTTCTGGTCCTATCTGATTGTATTCATCATTGGTGATCGATAAAGTTATGTGTTAAAATCATAAATCACTTTAGTTACAATTATTCAATTCTCTTTGCTCGAGTTCCCGACCAGCATCGCCTCAACTCTTACATATGGTACTATTAATAGTAAGATATAACCTACGACCCGCAAGAGGGGACCAACTATGCCGCGAGGGATCCAATTCGGTCCGCCATAATTTTAAACCCTGCTAATATTTGTCTTTTCAAATTGAACACATATTAACAAAAAAATTTGAATCAAACTCTTGGCTTAATATTTCACAAATATATTGAGTAATAAAATGAAATTACAATGTTGAGTCGACATGTTTCGAGCGGTTAGCTCATTAACAAGACGACCTCTCAAAACATGTCGACTCAACGTTGTAATTTTATTTTATTATTCTATTTATTATTATATCATTATTTCAATATTTGTGAAACATTGAGCCAAAAGCTTGATATAAATTATTATTTTATCATGTTTCACAAAGGGGTCGGCGAGAATTCAATCTTCCATATTAACATCATCATTCATAATTTTGGACATTGAATTGCTATCAAAATCAAAAAAGCATCAGAGGTCACAATAATTCAAATTTATTTTTATTCATACTAATTACTTTTATTTTTTTTGTTTATTACCTTGTTTGAATTGTGAAACTCAACTCAAGTGTGTTAATTTTAAATTTATTGTTATTACTTTGTTATTAATACTCTCTGGGTTTTTTTTCGTTTCATTTCAATTCGTTATAAATGATACGAAAAATAAACATAATATGAAAAACTTTGTTTCTCATATTTAAAAAAAAACTTATAAGCTACAAGAATTTGTGAATTGTCTACTCAGGCTCTTGTACCAAAAGTCAACGGTAATCTCGCCTCACTACAGAAAAGGTTTCTCACCAGTGATATGAAACATTATTTATTTCACAAGAATCGCTACACCAAAGCTAGCTAAAGAATCAGTTAACGAAAAAAAGTCGTATCGTGTGATCCCATTACTGAATGAGTAAGTACTTATGGGAAATTCTAGATTCAATTCGAATTGTTATAAAATGCCATTAACGTTATTGTTATGCGCCAAGTATGGAAATGCATTGGAATATTATACCGTTGCAGCACTGCTCATTTTTGTATTTAATTCTCCAATTAATGTGCAGTAAGCGTAATTGAGAATGAGTTTGAGGCAGATCTCTGATATCAATGTGTCTAAGTCGATTATTGTAGCTAACGCTTAGATTATTGACCTACAAACGGGTCATATAATGAAAATTCTAAAATACCGCACAACAAGTGTGCAATACGTCGAGAATTCGTAGCGTTGCTTGAAATCTTTATTACTAAAGTGATGAACGGAGAACTGGTGCGTAGACCTACTGAACAAACCGAGCGATTCACTCGAAAACAGCATGTTTCAATTTGAACAAACACCTAAGCCGATATTCTATATTTTCGATGTTAGTTGTTGAATTTGAAAAGAACACGCTTTAAGTATTCTGTGTTTCCTAGATTTATGTTTACATCCCTAGATCGAACTAGCCAATTATAATTCCAATCGTTTTTGAGTTATGGCGTTGTTCTGTGGGGAAATTGTTCCAACGCAATGCCTTGGTAGTTATCAGGTTGCAGAAAAAGGCAATTCGAAAAATGCAGGCGTTGGTTACTTGGATTCATGCAGACCATTATTTATAAAATATGAAATAATGCCTTTATCTACATTGTGGTTATAAAACATCCTTCTAGAAATAAGGATGCAGATACATTGATAAAACAGTCTGATCTATACATAATTATAATACAAGAGGCGCAAATAATATCCGATCAACTAAGTATCCTCTAAATAAGTCAAAAAAAAGTCGATAGGTTATAATTTATACAATATCTTACCTTCGTCTTTCAAAGAGCTTTCTTTCAATAAATTCAAAATAAATATCAAGAAATATCTTCTGAGATTTTGCTTCTATTCTGTCAGCGAATATTCAGAGCACTTCGAAGCAAAGTCTTTAATATGAACATGCTCACCACATCTTTTTATGTGTTACTTTTTATGACTTATTTTTTTGTGCATTATATAAATTTGTTTTTTTTCAGTCTTAAAGTGAATTAATCACTAAGTTTACGAAGTTTACACTTAGTGTTTACACGAAGTTTACACTTTAATTAGACTTCAATCATTAGTTTCATCTTGGTTCAATTTTGTATCTTCATCAACTATTTTTGTATTATTCTCTAATTTTTGTTCATTTTATTTGTGGAGGAGTGGAAGAATGATTCGACAAACTCCTACCATTTGTAAGAAATTTCTTTTCTCTACAATAACTATTAGTACTACTAATCGAATATAATAAACTTTCCAACTAATTCAAACACTTATGATTTACTCTTTATTGACTACATAGCATGACGCGTTTCGTCATTACAAACGACTTCTTCAGATGCTAACAGAATAATAACAATAAATTTGAAAAAACAGGTATAAATATGAAGGCAATTTGAGATTCTAAGAATTTGGGTTTTATCTAGGATATTCCATTCTGAAATCTAAGTTTTATTACTTGAGAAGGTTTAACAAAGGTTTAATTCTATCTGTTCATTGAGCAAATTTCCAGAATTTTTATGCCGATTTATTTCCATTATTCCCCCAAAATTGAGAAATTTCCCAAAAATTGAAAAATTCCCAAAAAAAGATTTTTGGGAAATAGTGGAAATAAATCGGCTTAAAAATTCTGGAAACTTGCTCAATGAACAGATAGAATTAATCAATTCACCCTTGTTAAACCTTTTCAAGTAATCAAAATTAGATTTCAGAATGGAATATCTTAGGTAAAACTCAAATTCGTAGAATTTATAGACTTTATGCAACATAGGACTTTGGAACAGAATCCAAACTTCTATATGTAGTTCACCAGATTGAAAAGGGAAGAGTATTGAATAGGTCAGTAGTTTCCAATCTTTTACCTACCTGCGCCGTCCTTTAAAAAAAATTGTTGCGCCCCCTAAATTTTTCTAACAATCTTATTTTATAAATACTCAAATGATATTATAATGTATTTAATGGGCTACAAATTAATATACAATATTATGTAAAAATATACATAAAAAATTCTTTATTATAAGAAATCATAATTTCAAATGTAATTAAAACAAATCTTACAAAAATACAAAAAAAAGAATATATATAATTAATACAGCATTATAACAATTTAATGTGACGGTTGAGCTTGTTTTTCAGCACAAATTTTCTCAAACCGTTATCATTGAAGAAATCAGGGATCTCAGTTCCTTTTCAATCACGAAGCGAGATCGATACTTTGTTTTTAAGATATCTACTGTTTAAATACCAGTTTCACATAGGTAAGATGTCACAATTTAGCGTTACAGTTAGCATTTGTACCCGAAAAATTCGCGGGGAGGATTGTGGATTACTTATACCTATTTTGCTGATTCATTTTTATTCGACACCTATTCGACTTTTTTGGTTTGTATTTGAAAATTATATTTTGGACTGCTGTTTCAACCCCCTAGGGGTCAGGCTCCAGGGGTTGGAAACTACTGGAATAGGTAATAGGTAATCCGTGAGGATATTTTGTGAAGACCAGAATTTTAGTTAAATTTGATATTGATTCATTCAATATATGAAGAATGAGTAAAAAAATGTGTATATTTAATCCATCAATTGTTAATTTGAATACTGAATTACGAAATTATCAATATAATCATGAGTTATCGTAATACAGTTGAGTCCATTTTGTAAAAAGGAATTTAGTATTGACAAGAAAACAAAGGAGTTATAAATTTGTTATGAAAAATTAATCAGATGAATACTGATGAAATAATTTAATACAAGAATTTTATTTTTATTTGCAAATATGGTAATATCGATTACCGCAGCGTAAAAAGAACTATGTTGTCTCGAAGCAATTTTAGATAGTTGCAGTAATTATGACGTTTGAGTATCTGATGCCCAGAAAGATGATAATTTCTGTTTGAATGAAGTTGTGGTGTATTAAATACCATAACATTATTTCATGGATGCAATTAAACATTATAAACAACTAGTTAGTTACAGTTAGTTAAAACATACTTTTATGTAGTGTGATATCGATTCACAAATACACAAATATCTGAATATTCCTGCGTACTTAACAGTTAATATTTTGTTCCAGGTGAGTCCCACGCTTCATGTCTTTCATCAAGCTCAGCCAAGTTCAGCGGTAAGATCATATTATTATCCAAATTAGTTAATTTACTCTACATTTTCTTATGAAATGGATTAATATTACTTAATATTTTCGTTATGAGATTATTCAATGATGATTAATAATTCAATAACATAGGAAATTTAAATGAATAATTACCTACATCGGTAACTTACATACGTACAAGTTCATCGATATATTTGTAATTTGAATTGTTGCAATGTTGCTGAAATAGTTTTCAGCAATAACATTCTTACAACTTTATCTATTCACTCATTATAGGATATAAGAGATCCAGAATTAGAATTTGAAGATGCAATAATTTTAATTTTTCATGTGCATGATGTACTATTGAGAACAAAAAAGAAAAAGGACTACTTTTAACGTACTTTTTAAAGTATTTTTACATAACCACGTCAAATAGCTTCATTATGCTCCATCAGAAAAATACGTCGAAAAACTTTCAGAACATGCGGTAATAAGTACTATCAAATTTTTATAAAAATTTAATTTTTATAAAATCGAGTTATAATAAAGAAAATAAATGAGACATGAAAAACAAAAACATAGAAATGTTTAATGTTTAGAAATAATATCTAAAGATTATATCAGAAAAATTATTTTCCATATTATTGAAAGGAATGTCGCGAATTAGAATTAAAAATAAACAATATCTTCATTGCACAAAATTCATAATAGTATGTAAGTATATAATATTATTAGATTAAAAATGAAATAACTGTTGGGTTCCTTTTTTTTCTTAGCTTTTTAATTTCAGTATTATTTTATTCATCTTATTTTACTGTTTTGATACTAAATTTAGAGTGATCAGTTAGTATTAGAAAAAACTGTTTTCCTAGCATTCATAGAAGGGCAGTAAAAAAGCCATATTTTTCAAGGTAACAATTGTTAAAATTTTCAAATTCCAGTGAATTTTAATCAGGTTTTTACAATAAGTCGAAATTTTGCTTCGTATTATATCTGTAGATCCAGACTATCATAAACATAGTTACTTGCTATCGACAGGTACTTTTTAAAATATATATATACAAATTGAAACTACGTACATATTTGAACATCTTTAATATCAATATTTCAACTGAAAAATAAGAGAAAATACTTGTACATCTTCGTTGGTAGCAGACTGCTAGAACAAGAATAGTAGCTATTGTCAAATGTTTACGTAATAATTAACAGTGGATTTACGCTTACGGAGTGTTACAAAACTCCTGTCTCCGACGACTTTCAGACCAGCGAAAGCCGCTAGTTGTACAATTATATTTCTTGACTGTGTACAATGTTGCCAGCTGTGAGTTGAGAAAAGTTTAAATTTTCGTAACTCAAATCACCCAAATGTATTTTATGTTATATATCATAAAATTTCAATTTGTTCAGCAGCTAACAACTCTACTTGTAATTAATTACAAAGATAATTGTAATGCGATTACAAAGATAAATTTCTCATTGATGAAAACATAATTTTAATTATGGCAATCTACCAATAATTAACTGATAAAGAGAGAAAATCAAATATATATATATATATATATATATATATATATATATATATATATATATATATATATATATATATATCTAAATATTGAAAATTGATATTCTCAACAAATAACAGACCAAAAAATGGAAAAATAAAGAAATTGCTTGTTCATGTTAAGCTACAAATTAAGCTGTATCAAAGCTTCGAAAAATAGTTTCCAGTAAATAACTTTTTGTAGCGAAGCCTAAACAAGAAATGAAATTTTTACATTCTATCATTTGTTGATACTATCAGTTTTCATTCTCAACAGAGTCGGAGAAGAAAATTTTAAAATAAATACATCTTTTCGGATTGGTTATCGTATTAGCTCCCTCACAATGGGATCTAGAAAACCAATTGCCAATTTTAACTCTTTCAAAACGATTTATTTGACTTTAGTCCACACATTTTTCTTAGGACTACTAAAAAATTGTTTTTAGAGGTCCTTAATTGGTCTCGATTCCTTAGCTTCTAATTGCGATATTGGCTTAGGAATATATATCATGAACTTTTCACCTTTTTATTTAACTTCCAAAATATTGTGTCTCAAGTTCTCTTCAGTGAATAGGATAAGGAATAGGATAAGTCTTACGAAACTTTTTTTTAACGAAATAACCATGAGATCTAGGGTAACCATTGTGTTACCCTAGATGTTAAGATGACATTACCCTATGACCGCTGTCATGTATGTATGTCTTTTATAGAAGTTGTCTTCAACTTATTCAGTTGAAGAACGTGATGAATCCAATAATGTTGGATCCATAAAATCAAACATTGTTTAAGGTGTAGTTATAGTGCGTTGGGATCTGTACAGTTCTAGAACTCCTGTAAATATCCTGTAGATAATTGAGAAGTCGAATAAAGTTCCTCCGTTTGGAAAGTATGAATATGATAAAAAAACAATCAATGTGTTTAATTGCCATTTCAGGTTTTGCACTTCACTCGAAAAAATGTATTTTGGAAGCATAACCTATAATATAAAAATGAATCGCAAAATGTGTTGGTAAGCGCATAACTCAACAACTTCTGGACCAATATGGCCAAATCTTTTTTTAAAATGTTCGTTGAAGTCCAATGATGGTTTTTACGTTGAGAACAATTCGAATAATTCAGTCAACAGCTAGACCGATTTCACCATTTTTTTTGTGTTTGTTATCGTCTGGGAAAAAATTTAAAAAATTGCCTGTCAAATTAGAAAATTTAACAATACTTAATTATTAATGAAAGTAAGAAAGAGACATTAATTCTCAAAAAGAAAATGTAAAGAAACTGAATATATTATCACACATCTCGGTTAGTTCATAGCTATCACGACTAATATTGAAACTTCAATTTAATATAAAATTTTAGTAAGTTTGAATAGACTAACATACATGTTACCTAACATTGTACCTGGTATATTTGATTATGAAAAAGAATACATAGTTTTCTTCAATTTACAGTTGAAATTTCTTTTAAAAATTATAGCTATGATAGATGTACACACTTTACTAGCAGAACTCACAAAGCAGCAAGTCAGATGATGTAAAAGAGCAAGATAAGCTGACGAGCAACGCGAAGCTCGGAATGAAGTTGAACGGAATCGATGTAATCAAGATTAACAATATAAAAAGGTTGCGTTAACTCTTATCGACCTGCATTCAATTATAACGTTGAAATAGATTACAGTTTACAGCAAATCGTTGCTATTGGACCAATGAACGTTGTGTGTCAATATTGAAAGACAAAGTTTAATTGTTATTGATAAGAAAATACTACCAATGATGCGCGAATACTATAAAATATTGTGCGAAGGGTCAATTCAAATAGACGCTATTGATACAGCCACCACTATATTCATTGGTTCCCGAGAATGGACTGAATTCTGAACATTTTTTGACTTAAGTCCAGCAAATTTCTCATATAATTAAGAATGAGATATATGGGACAAGTACTTAAAAAAAGGTATTGTAGCACAAATAGTAGAACGTGACTTTCCGGCTTTTTGAAAAATATTCATAGAAAAATAAATGGGCATACAAAGTTCGCTAGTTGTATATATATTTCAAAACATTTAGTTAACTTTACAATCATTTTTAGTTCATTTCAATTTAACAAAACCAAAGTGCTTGCTTCAGTCATTTTGTTTTCCAACCTCATTAACCTCTTGCCTTTGCTACGTAAAAAATGTGTTAGTATATTTCAAAACTTTGCTGAAATCCCCACAAATTTTTCAATTCGATTCAATTAAATCGAATTCAAGTGAACGCGTGAAAAAACTATTTGCCACTATCATTATTTCATATTTGTCACGTAAATGGACAGATTTCATTGGTTTTTCGAAATTCTCCCTTTTTTCTTTCGAAAAATCTTACTCTTTCTCTATGTTTTCAAACTTCTTAATAATTAATAATAATAATAATTAATAATTATTATTAACTAATAATTATTAGTAGGTATTTGAGAAAAATTTAAATAAAATCAATAATTAGTTTTCATTTATTTTATCAATATCGGCAACGTCGCATAGCTGCGGTGTACGCTGACAGCATCACATTCGTCGGCTGAGTCGATTCGGTGCAATGACCGCACTCGCGTTCTCAGTGACCCACTTACGGACCATATGGGACGGCGGCGATTGAACTAAACTGTACGCAATCAGTCCGTGCTGGCTAAACGTGTCTTGCATTCCGTTTCGTTGGTTTTTTCCGTAAATCAGCAAATGTGCGGGATTGGAACGTAAAGTAATTTCGACTTGAATATTGACATACTCAATGTGAAAACAAACAAATTTTACCTTGTAATAGAAAACATCAAAATATTTATCGAAGAAGGTTTTTTGTGTTCCAAGAAAACATTATTTTACCTTGATGAATAGATTACTATGAATATAATAACGAATAGTGTATATTATCGTCTGTTGAAGAACTTTTTCGAAGCCCTTAACTAAGTTTAATGCAATTACTTTTGTTGCCCTTCATTTTATTAAATGAGGTGTGTATGGTTCTGCATACTGCTTCGGACTCTCAATTGAATTCGAACACTTGTTATACCCGCGTGAGTTGATGAAATTGAGATAACCGTTGATTAAAATACGGACAGCAATTTTTTATATAGCTCCAGTAGATCAAATTTGGTTTGCCAGTAATTGACAACGTTAATGATTCAAATAAAAATTGCTTTGGGAATTAGTCATTTTTTGGTCAATCAAGTTTTCCACAGTGAACGGTTTCTATCGTCTACGTTACTCCTCTCACCGAACCACGAACGCGTGCGCTATTATCTCAAAGTTGGTTGAATAACCAGTAAATCCGAGACGCTCACTGTGACGTCATCCAGAACATCTGTTATGTACGTTTTCGTAAAAACTCACCTTTCGAGCTAAGTTTAAGTGAGTTGCATCGGTCGAATTCAGTCGAACTTAAACGACTTAACGCGAACCAGTTTGAAATATCAGTTCCTATTGGTCGAATGGCTATCTAGGAATTTTAAAAATATTGACATGGAAAACTCGAATTTTCAGACAAGTTTTTCAAAATAAACTATACTTATTATTATATCCCATTATTCGAATTAATTGTACGAACGATCAGAAGAATTACCATATTGAACACAATAGGCTGCCTAAAAATTTACGTCACAGCAAGGGGCGGAGCCATTACTGGCTCTATAAAAATAAAAAGTTTATAATGGTAAAGTCCCATAAAAATATTTTATTCTGTGTTTTCTTATTTTTGGCAATACGACAAGACTACTCCTTTATATATTTCGTTTTAGAACTTGTGTCTCATAGGAAAAGTTTACGAGCCGAATTAAATTTACGATTCAATTAAATTGCCTCACCTGGGTAAAAACGGATATGTTTTGCTCAAAAGACAGACTATTTGAACAAAATACATAAACTGAAGTTCTTATTCTATCACTAAAGACGAGAGAAAACTAAATGAAAATATTCTTATTATTTTACACTAATAATCTTATTTTTTTGGAGTGACGTCAGACTTAGACAGTCCATTATGGAAATGCCAATTACTATGGAGTTACCTTTAGAATTCAATTATATCCTGGCATTACTTCAGTCTGATTAGAATTTATCACTGCAGTGATTCTTTGTGATTTTATGATTTACGACTTTCTTCTACACATCTCTTGCTATAGGTTTTTTTCTTTTCTTCTCTAATGTTGTGTAGAGAGTTCTACAATAATTACAGATCTCGTTCAGTATCGTGTGAAAAATATTCTTATTTTCCCTCAAAATGTTGATGTTCCAAGGGCCTGATACTTTCACACGGCTTGTGAGCTTTATGTTTATAAGGTCTCGTTGTTTGTTCCTTCTTCATGTCGTATTGATTTTCCGAATTTCCTTCTTGTTTGTCAGATTCTTTTGCTCCGCTGTCAATGTTGTAGTTCTTGATGAATCTTTCTTCTTCTCCTTGTCTTATGTCTCGATCTCTCATCGATGGTCCTTGTCGGTGTCCCTCGATGAAATGAGAACTGATCATTAAGTTGGTCCCTTCAATTTCATAAGTGTACGAAATATACTTCCTTACGCCTTTTCATTTTAATTATACTCTTCGTTTGGTTAGTTCCACATTTATAATCTTCAGGTTATTGATGATGCCTTCATTAACCTTCAAGGGATAATTGTTACAAGCATGTCTTCATCCAAAGTGTCGGAAATTTCAGCTTGCATGATATCGTTCGTCAGGTATCGCAATGCGATGTTGATTTGCTGTTCGATCGTACTGAAGTTCTGTGTGGCCCTCTTATGACTTAATTGCCATTGCTTTTGTTTATAACTTATCTTCTTATAGTACGTGAATTGAGGACCGTGGCGCCATCTCTGGATAACTTCAAGAAAGAGGAAAATTGATTATAATGCAGGTTTAAATATATGAGAAAACACTTCTACTGTAGTAGTTTGTACCAAAGTGTATGTTAATTATGTGAGAAGCTACATATTTTATAATCGCTATCACTTGTTACTTTCCAATTCAAAAATGACTTTCTGTGTTGAGTTTTCAATTTGTATAATGAAATCAATTGTTCCTCGCGTTATAACCTTGTACTAATTCAATACTATCGCTTTCGTGAATTCTCGTGAATATACGCCCAATATTCCTAGATCTTCAGTGAGGTTATTATTACGGATCCTAGAAAAAAGTCTTATAGAGCATATTTTCAACATTGAAATTATAGTAAATCATTTTTAGCCCGATGTGCTAATCCATACTTTGAATTCTGAACTTCAATTTCAATTTACTGGAATTATTTATTCGAATTGATACACCCAGACTACCAGCGAAACAATAACTATAAAATGGCTGTATATAATATTGATTCATTCTAAAGATCCATGTTTCACCAATTTAAGGATAAAACCTTTCTTTCTGTATCTCGTGAATGTCACAACATTCACCAATTATTATCAAAAGATATTAATTTTAGGCCAGAAGCAATTAAAATGATATGAGGTTCGATATAAAGGTGGTTCTTCATCAAACAATTTTGGAATAAATGTATCAAATGTTTTCATGATATTGATATCAAGAGCTGGTAATATATTAAATGCATAGCGACCTATAATGTGTGTGATCTTTCTATTTATTTAATTCAACTTCGATTCTCCTCCAAGAGGTAAAACACCTCGAGCATCTACACAATCAATTAGTAATTGATGAATTGTTTTTTTTTCGGGCTCTCAGATATGTTCGGAATATCACGTCGTCATATTTATTGTTAAATAACAGAAGTTTGCCGGTCTTCTTCGCTTAGTCGGGAGAACACCCCAGTATGGTGCGGTAGAACTCCGGTTCGAGCCCCAATGAAGATATGGGTGTTTGTGTATGTCCCGATTTAAGTAGTTTGAATAATGATATATGCTGGGTAATGTACATTGATTAGAAGCCCACTTGTCGTTCGGAACAGGCGTTAAACTGTAGGCTGTAGTCTACTGAATTAAAAAAAAGATGGATATTTTCAGTGAAGTAGGCGACGTATCGAGTAATTATCGGATTTCAACTTCCATGTTTGTGTGAGAATACAAATTTTCTTAATTTGCAGGTTAAAAATTTTTCTAAGTGCAACTTCATTTTTGCAAGTTGTGTTTTTCGAAGATGTTATAGTCGTAATTCACGAATCGTTTTTCAATATGTTGATGGCGAGAGAAAGGAGAAATTCAAGGAATGATTCCAATAACTATTTGGAAAATGTTGTATTATAGGAAAATGATGAAGATAAAATTAAAATGACTTCATTTACTTACAGTATACTTCAATTAGAAACAATTATAGAGTTCAAGAAAGAAATTGATAGACAAGTATGATATGATTGAAGGAGTGTATCCAAGCAGACAATGTTCCTTTTAACCGTAGATTTTGAAATTTCGCAAATACCTAATATTTAATTTTTAGCATGGTATAATAAATTTGTATATAATGTATCAAAAGTAATAAATTTCATTCGCTCATTTCATATTCAATGTGGATTTGATCAAAGTTGAAACGTAATAAAACCACAGAATATTTTTATGATCGTTCAAGGAGTACCAACCCTACAATTATCATAATTTCCCCACATCTTCTATTGAAGATATAAATAAGAAAACTTGGTTCTGCTTAGAACCAAGTTTATTCATAATCAGTTATCTGCTGGATTCACTTATTTCCGTACTTAATGAATATTTTTTTATGCATATATAAAAAACTATGGCATAATATCTAAGGAGTAATATATAAGGAGGGAAATATCTCGAAACGTCGGATATAGTTATGATACGTGCAGTGTGAATATAATATCTGTAATCATACGCGGATTTGTTTATCGCAAGGAATTTTTACATAGCATGTTATATTAATCAGGTGAATATAATTATATATTATGAGGATTTAAATGTTATCATGTACCTAATAGTGATGTATTTTCAGATATATTCCGCAAATTTAAGTTTGAAAGAAACAATTGTAATTTATACTTTCAACTGGGTTTATAAGTTTTAACATCGTTACATTACATCGAAAGAATATTTTATTACTTTGTAGGATAGCTTTCAAAAAAGCTCCCAATGCTAACTCAAAGTAAGCAATGAAAGAATTCCAGGCTGAAGTTTCAGAACATTTTTAGAAAGATGTTGGCCCTGAATATTATTATTCATTAATGAGACGGCACAGCGCATTGTTCTTGAAATGCTCCTCTTGATTCTTGCTTAGAATATTAATATTTTTCGTTAAGTCATATCTAAAGAACTCTGTCACCAATAGATTATCGACTCTTTTTGTGCGTATTTTAAGTGTAGAGTTCAATAATATATAGGATGAACTATATGTTTCTTCTTTGGTTTGAAATAAATACCCAAAATTTAAAAAATTATCCCTAATATTTCATATTAGGTATGTTTAGGTCGAAATATATTATGAACCATAATTTTCGAATGAAATTCTCATTAAAAATAAATGTTTACCTCGACTTATTGCTGAAGATCGAAAGTTATTCAGAATATAATAATATTTATTGATATGTCAATTTTGCATGAACTTCTCATTTTTGGTTATATTTGAAAATTATCAGTTATGCTATAATATTATATAAATAATGTTATAGCATAACTGGGCTATGTGATACATAAACAATTAAACTTTAAGGGACTTCAGAATGAACATATTTTTATTTTAGGCGGGATCGAACCCAGATTTCCCTAGTGAGGGAACTACATTCTTCCTACTAGGATATAGTGAAGACGATAACAATTAATATACGAAAAAGAAACCATATCTGATAGAATCATAGCTAGTGATTTACGAACACAAAAAATTAAATTGATATTTGAATCATGATAACATAATAATAACTAATGAATTCAATTATTTATCTGAAGTAGTCGTAGATTGTTGAGAGGTATTTTAAAGCATTTATTTAGGCATTTCATTCAGGCATCATTCATGTCCCATTAATGAATATCAATAGTAGATGAAAACTTTTTTGAGGTACTAGATATTCTTTCATATACACCCTTTATTTCAAATCGAATGTTTGATAGTTATTTTCAATTTTTTTGGATATTTATGTACATAATTTGTAGCAAATACTGGCAATAATTATTGATTATATCACTATTATGTTGTATTAAGTGGATTTTATATATTGATTTTGCCACAATATAGAATAATTGAACTTAATATTCGTTAGAGCTTTTATCCTAAATTTAAAACAACTGATTGGACAAAGATCCAAAAGATTTAAATGCATGAACAATTCTCTTTTCTTTCGTGAAAGTATATTTCAATATTTGCCGACAGATTTCACATGTCTTCTATGAAATGAAAAACAAGTACCTATTGAAATTCAGTTCCTGATATAAAATCCGAAATACTCTAGAATTAACTTATTGTATTGAGCTATGAAAATTTTCTCAATTTTTTTCATTACTTTCTTCATTGCTCAGTATAGAGATAGATGTTTTGGCTCGCGTCGAATTATAGGAATTTATTGCTGTAGATGCGGCAACGCCGCACAACGTTCAATGGCCTTCTCGATTATCACACGTTCAATTAGTTATGTTTGTCAATAAAACACAAATAGCAGTAACATTTCCGTGTAAATTTTCGTGGCGTGTAAATTGTGTACTCATTGTTTATATTAGGGAAATTTATGGATAGCAAAGGGTTTTCTTCAAAATAGGGGATTATGTACAAATAATAGGCACGTGTATAATGATAATTTCTGATTTCTGATGATCATTAAGTTAATATTAGTTTTAATGATACGTCAAAAAATATTTGATCAATACAAAACAAAGACAGGTTTGAGTATTGAAGATGGAAGAAGCATCAATGAGCTTATGTTAAATATCCGAAAGAAATCGATAAATATATTCACTTGCTTGTAGGTATATTTGACCTGTTTGTTGTGTAGTGTAGAAAAATAAGACTATATAAAAATAATGACTGTAAGCCCATATAGTCCTATAAGCGAAAAAGTTAGAAAAACTAACTCTATTTGACTGGATGATACTGAAAGAGTTATTTTTTAAATTCAGTTTATTATTGGGCGTGTTTATCAATGGACATTACCCAACAATTAACATAATTTTAATACTCAAATCTTAGACAAACATACACACACATGCCTTCGAACCGACTGAAAAAGTTATATTAGACGCATGTTTATACATTTGCATTGTCAAGTGTTTGTTGAACTGATGGTACTGGACTTATTTTATTGTTAATAAAAGTAATATAGGTAAATGAGCAACCTATAATAGTATCATATACAGATTTATAAATATGCCTCTATCATTAGAGAAATACAATGAAGCATTGAACATTATAACATAGATCGCTGATTATAATGGATATCCTCCTTAGTTCATTGTTAATATTTCAAGGAAAACATTGTATAATAATGACATTCCTCAAATATATCCCAAAATAACGGATAGTAATAAAACTATCGGATCATTGACTTATTTAGCCGTCGTTTCATGAAAAAAATTGTTGATCTCTATTATTAGCGCTATCATTTAGATTACAATAGCTACATAAAATAGGTAAATATGCTAGACTAGCTAACTAGATAAATATACTCGGAATGCGAAAGAAAAAATTTCAGCAGAAAATGAGTCCAACATCATAAATTAACTTGTAGTACTTGTTATAATATATTAAGAGTGATTGACAAAAATTTTGAACCCAGAAGCATTTGAATTTACGAACATAAAAATGTAATACACCTTTCAAGAAAATCACGTTTTTTTCTCCTCTTTTCCGTGATAGATTTGAAATATTGATTACAGAGAGAAAAAGATACAAACTCAGGTTATGAAAATACTGAAAACAATGAAAAATAATATAATAATATATAATAACTGAACAAATCCAGTAGTTTGCAGATTTTTATTGTTGTTATCAATTTATACCTTGTTTAAGAACGTTTTTCTGTTTCACTATCTATTTATTCATTTATAGTTAAAAAAAAATTTTCTAAATCATTTTTGTGCACCATGAAAGTAAAAATAAGGGGTTCATCTGTCATAAAGCCATAGAAACTAATTGAATTCGTTTTTTGAACATCGTATCGACGATATTTAAAAAACGAATTTTTCTAAAATTTCGCTAAAAAACGTTTTCAGTGATTTATATGCATCGAATGATGTCAATGAATTGGAGAAGCTAATTGTTACATTTCAACAATTATATAGTGAGATACATCACACATTTAAGGTTCTTTCATAATTTGTTATCCGATTTTCGTCAAGTATTGGCCCAATAATTAATTTTTCAGTAATTTTATCGTTCCTATAAAGTAGAGGTTCAAGAGGAGAACTGCAAGATGAGGGATGTGAGATATGTTATCTAGATATAAGTGTTTCCCAACAGGTGGGCAATTTGATTGTCAAGGGGGGCAATTCGAAAATGGATTCATTACGGGTTTAACCATTTCGCACTTCTTAATTTTAACTCTTCCATCTTTTCGGGGGCCATAAACCTTATCGAATGGCTAAGGTGGGACATAGTATAAAAAGGTTGGAAAACACTGATTTAGATAATATACTGATTAGAAGTTCACAAGCCATTCGAAACAGGTTTCAAACCGTAGATCTTATTGAAATGAGTTTTGAATTGAAAAAGTTCTTGATAACAGCAACAAAAAATCTCAAAAAAATTGATGAATCTAAGCAAGTGGTTGATTGGTCGATAACAAATCGAATAATATTACATTTATTCATATGCAGAAAGGTACTCAGGTAATCGCAGATATTATTAATGATATAGAAATTGAACTGAGATTTTAGGCTACTTACGTATTATTAACCCTATGCGCATGCGCTATTCATTCAAAATTGAATATAAACTTAAATTCAAACACTTGAACTTATGATTTACACTTTATTGACTACATAGCATGACGCGTTTCGTCGTTACAAACAACTTCTTCAGATGCTTACAGAATAATAACATTAATTATTATATATAACAGAATTATAACATTATTCTGTAAGCATCTGAAAAAATGCGTCATGCTATGTAGTCAATAAAGTGTAAATCATAAGTTCAAGTGTTTGAATTTGAGTTTATATTCAATTATAATGGATTTACATCAAGTAAACGCCAACACTATTAAATATGATTCAAAATTGCTACAACAGCGTGGCTGATAGGTTAATACCCTATTCATGTCGAAATAACTGCACAGATATTCGAGTTGCGGTTTTCAAGTGTTAATGTAATGTGTGAAGTATTATTTTAACAATGAACGAAACACATCTCAAAATTAAAAAATTTTTTTTTATGTATTTCCATGTATTGTTACGTACACTTATTCTGTCTGTAAATCAATTGTATGGCCTCAGTATTTCACAATATGATGCAATAAAAAATCACTTTGTTGTGATGAGTTGGTATTACCAAATTTTCATTTCAGTTTAATGTTCGAACATTTTGTCGCTAAAAATAAAATTGAGAATTTATCATTCTCAAATTTATTTTCGTTGTGTCGATATATAGTTAGTATTTTTGTGCGACGTCCGCCCTCCTCTCTGTCTCAAGAGTATCTCTACCCAGTGTGCATTTCGAGCTTATTGAGAATTGAAAGAAAATTATTATTTTTATTGAAACATAAGGTCCAAGAAATACGTTAATATTCGAAATAAGTTAAAAGCAAAGATGATATATCTGTTTACTTTCTTAGTAGTTGCTAATGAAGAGCATTTGTTTGTTTTTTAGGGTAGCTTCTTGAATCGGAGCTCAAGTTTATCGCGAAAGCTGTAGAATAATGCCCCTACGCCCCAGGTTTTCAAGAGCTAATCTAGTCACAATTATTATATATTTTTCAAACATATTATAAACTAAAAGCCCCAATTAAATACTACCTCCGAGCGCAAGTGTACATTTCTTCACGTGTTTTGTATTTAATTGCTACGACTTTTTTGATAAAATGTGACTGCTTTAAACACGGTTATTCACAATAACTTAAAATTACAAAGAAATACATAAATTTCTATAAAATGTGTTATAAAGGGTGTTTTTTTAGAGGTATAGAACTTTAAATTGCAATAAAACAACGATGGATCATTCGATTGACTATGATTTCTGACATATGAATATGATTTCTGGCATATGACCGCCACGGCTGGCTCGGATGTAGTCCAATCTGGACGTCCAATTTTCGATGACTTTCTCCAACATTTGTGTCCGTATATCGGCAATAACACGGCGAATATTGTCTTCCAAATGGTCAAGCGTTTGTGGCTTATCCGCATAGACCAATGATTATACATAGCCCCAGAGAAAGTAGTCTAGCGGTGTTAAATCACAAGATCTTGTAGGCCAATTCACAGGTCCAAAACGTGAAATTAGGCGGTCACCAAACGTGTCTTTCAATAAATCGATTGTGGCACGAGCTGTGTGACATGTTGCGCCGTCTTGTTGAAACCACAGCTCCTGGACATCATGGTCGTTCAATTCAGGAATGAAAAAGTTAGTAATCATGGCTCTATACCGATCACCATTGACTCTAACGCTCTGTTTTTGAAGAAGTACGGACCAATGATTCCACCAGCCCATAAAGCGCACCAAACAGTCAGTTTTTCTGGATGTAACGGGTGTTTTGACATACACTTGAGGATTATCTTCACTCCAAATGCGGCAGTTTTGTTTGTTGACGTAGCCATTCAACCAGAAGTGCGCTTCATCGCTAAACAAAATTCGCTTATGAAAATCGGGAACAACGGCAATCTCGTTTTGGGCCCATTCGACGAATCTACGCCTTGCTTGATGATCGTTTGGTTTCAATTCTTGCACGAGTTGGATTTTGTAAGCACGCAGACCAAGATCCTTTCGCAAAATCTCCCATAAAGTGGATGGACACAGATCCAATTCCTGTGCTCGATGGCGGATGGACTCATTCGGATCTTCCTCAATGCTACGCTCTACAGTAGCAATAAGCTTCTTCTGTACGCACCGTACGGCGTCTCTGGGGATGCGAGTTATCAATAAGAGTAAACGTGGTGCGAAAACGTTCCATGGTTAAGCGAATTAACTGCTCTGATGGACGATTTTGTCGACGTTAAAATGGACGTAGTACGCGATACGTATTCCGCGCAGAACCATTATTTTCGAAATGAAATAGCACTATTTGCAAGCGTTGTTCAGGCGTGAGTCTATTCATGATGAATTGCCAAACCAAACTGAGAATAAATCACTTCTCAGCTGTTAAATCGGTCGCCATCTTCAACAGTAATGCCAACTTAAAGTTCTATACCTCTAAAAAAACACCCATTACATTCAACTTGAATGATTAGAAATTTCACGTTTCAAATGAAAAAATAGTTCTTTACGTGATGATTCAAAAAAGGACGAACCAATTATACAAAACTTATTTAATCTGAAATTTACTGTTCTATTTTCTATCCGAAAAGGCTATGTGAAATTGAAATTCATTTTTATACAATGTTGTGAAGTAGTCTTCATTCATACATTATGTTATACATACGTTATGTCATCACTACAACATTTTCGGAGCAGCCCAGTTCCAAGAGGATCTGAAAATGCCAGTCCGTGTTATGGGCGAATCGAACATTCAATACGTTGCAATGTTCAATTTCATTCGAATGCAAATTCGTTTCATCGCCGCCGCAATACGTTGTTAATATGTTGTAACTTTCAATTTATTTGAAACTGTTATTGATCAGTATATTGACCCTAAATCAAAATTACGCATAAGCAAAAAATTTCGAAACAGAATTCAAATATTAATTTTATTCATTCATTATCTGATAACTTCTGGAAACAAAGCACTCCACCTCATGATCATAGTTCACGATACTTTTACATACGTCAGACAATTCACTGATTCACTGTACGAAATCTTTTTTTCGAAAATAAAAAATCTCAAGATGTTTTTGTTCATTATAACAAAAAAGTATTATTAGAATCTAAAAAGTTTGATAAATATGTTCAACATTACCACCAGCTGAAAATTATCAAATCTCTCGAATTATTTGCCTGAGTGATTCTACTCATTCTAAGAATGTAGATAGATTTATTGAAAACGTACAACTATGACTGTAGAATTATGAGTCTGGACTATGGTTTTATTCATGCCATAACTTTGTCTATTACGCTGAGAATTTTTATATGTTCAAACACGTGCAGATATAAAACAGTTTCAAATTTACAGTTTACAATAAATATTCATTTTTCATCAACGATTATTTCTACAATGCGGCAACGTCGGAGACAACGACCGAGCATGGCACACAATCATAGTGTATACTGGGGTTCAACGAACTTCTGATTCGAGTGGGGATTCAGCTACGTCATCGCCAAAAGCTCAGACACACGTCTTTCCACACTTTTGGTTCTATGATCTTACAAGAGATAGAGACGGATGCGACGGAGGGCGTCTGTGCTTAAGTACATTCCCATATTATTACACAGATATACGAACAATTTGCCAGGGGTTCACTTTCTTAAAAATGTCCAAAATATAAAATGATTTTCACGAAGAGATTTCCGCCTGTTAAATGTGTGATCCAAATTCTAATGCTGCCAACCGGGTAGGACGAAATCGGACAATGTTATCGAAAATATGCCGGAATTAGAAATGATTTCCTAGACAATTTCCTCGATATTTTCTTCATTCAGTTGTGCGTTTAGTGCAGTTCTTTTTTTCATGAGTGCTTAGTTGAGTGCTTCGATAAAGTGATTTTCGTGAAAATTTGAACATTCGGTCTCTGCCATCTGGATTATTTTATTTATGTTTGGAAAGGTGCATGGCACGTATGAATAATAATTAAAGAATTATTTATCTATAATTAAGTAAGATTATATATATATATATATATATATATATATATATATATATATATATATATATATATATATATATATATATATATATATATATATATATATATATATCTTTATGTTATAAATATTTGCTCAATCAAACAAAAGGTGGTATTCAGAATAGAGGTTCCAATTAAATGTCAAGTAATCTCATTAATTTTATTTTATAGGAAAATTACTATGTGTACGTTTCTGTCCAATAAATATTCGGAAATTTAGATATGCTACTTCAAATTGTTCTTCTATCCAGCGGATTGAATGATGAATTGAAAAAAAAATCTATTCAGTAGTTCTCTCTGGCATTAGACAAATTTATATATGATGAAGAACTCATTGAGGCAATCGCTACTGTAGCAGATGTATCGGCCACTTTTTTTTCAACCTAAATATCCAATAGTTTATTTGTTTATGTATAAGCTATTTTAGGTTCAAACTCACTGAATACGGAAAAGAATTAGCAAGGTGCTAATAGTAGTATCAAAAAATTATTAATGATAACAAATCTATTGATATAGAGAATAATTATAAGTCAAAATGTTATGGAATATGATTCCAACATATCACCTCTCATTCTTCAACCATTTCCATGTCTTGATTCTAGGACCACCTAAAGCAGTGTTTCCCAACGTGGGGCCCACATGTCGGCAATTTGATAGGGGGCCAATTCGAAAATGGATTCATTACGCGTTTAACCCCTTCGCACTTTTTTCGCTCTTTTCGGGGATAGATAAACGTTTGGAAACACTGACCTAAAGCTTCTTTTAAATTGAAAGAATAAGTTACTTTCTCGAAAACAGTCGAATTGACAAGATAGTACTGAGAACAGTGAAGGATATGTTTGGAGAACATATTTTTTGTTCTCAGCAGTACGTAATGGAAAGATCTATTATCAAATACATTACAAAAAGAGAAAAAATAATAAACGCATATTTCCAACGGTAAGTAACGGTAAAGTAACCATTACATTAAATGAATCGAAATGGTAAATAAAACAATGTTTCTATGATCACGCAGTTTTGTTAAACAATTGTCACGTACGATCTAAAGAAGCGTGTGAAACGAAGCTTCTCACAAATTGAAAGAATAAGGTTCTTCCTCGAAAACAGTCAAATTGACATAGATAGTACTGAAAACAGAGAAAGATATCTTTGCAGAAGACATTTTGTCTTCTATAATGAAACTCAAATTGAAAATAAAAAATAATGAACTCATATTGCTAACGTATGTAGCAATTAAATTGTGACGTACATTTCAAAATTACAATGTCTTCTTCGGGCCAACGACAGGGTCATTCCAAAGAAACGTGTGAAAGTCACAATTGTTCAATTAAATTGAATGAATCTACAAAACTGTGTTACTTTGCCATTTTAATTCCGAAATGGATTTACATCAAATATTTCCGTAAACATTCAAACCATCAATGACATCGAAAATCTTGTTTTGGTGGAACTAATACAAGAGCATCAATACAAAATGGTCGAAACAATTCAGAAACCAATAATTCAAGAATTCAATATTTCAACAATAAGTCATCGCTAATATGATTCACTCAATAAGTTTATCGAGGAAATAACGGCAAATTTCCATTCTATAGTAATCGATGGAACAACGGTTACAGAATCGATTCGATGGCATATTTGGTAAACATATGAAGAGACATGGGAATTCCAGGAATTGAGTTAATCAAGAGAAGATTACGACAAACTCATGAAATGAAATATATTCGAATTAATCAAACAAGTATGCTTTTGTAGAAGTGTCTGTAACACCTGAAAATAATAGTGACTTGACATACTTTTTGTACCCTTTCATTCAATTTTTAGAAGACACTGTGTATACATAAGAAATTTACATTTACATGGTTTATTGATAACTATGTTATTATTTTGGTACTTTCAATTTGGTTGTTTGTATTCCATTACACTCTAAGGAGTAACAGCCTTGTAAGATAGGGGGTTGATTTTGACGACTCCTGACAAGAGTTGAGGAGGAAATTTAGTCTAAGTCTTAAGGGGTAAACATTTCAACATTTTTCGAAAACTATAATACTGTTTTTTCATTTTTATCCTCATATTTTATTAAGAAGTATATTTTTTAAATTTTTTTCATTACAATGGAATTAATTTCGAGATATTCAATCCGCTGGATAGAAGAACAATTTGAAGTAGCATATCTAAATTTCCGAATATTTACTGGACAGAAACGTACACCTAGTAATTTTCCTATAAAATAAAATTAATGAGATAACTTGACATTTAATTGGATATATATATATATATATATATATATATATATATATATATATATATATATATATATATATATATATATATATATATATATATCTTTATGTTATAAATATTTGCTCAATCAAACAAAAAGGTGGTATTCAGAATAGAGGTTCCAATTAAATGTCAAGTAATCTCATTAATTTTATTTTATAGGAGTATTACTATGTGTACGTTTCTGTCCAATAAATATTCGGAAATTTAGATACGATACTTCAAATTGTTCTTCTATCCATCGGATTGAATATCTCGAAATTAATTTCATTCTGATGAAAAAAATTTAAAAAATATACTTCTTAATAAAATATAAGGATAAAAATGAAAAAACAGTATTATAGTTTTTGAAAAATTTTGAAATGCTTCCTCCAATAGACTAAATTTCCTCCTCAACTCTTGTCGGGAGTCGTGAAAATCAACCCCCCTATCTTACTAGGCTGTTACTCCTTGGCGTGTAATGGAACACAAACAACCAAATTGAAAGTACCAAAATAATAACATACTTATCAAAAAACCATGTAATTGTAAATTTCTCAAGTATACACGGTGTCTCCTAAAAATTGAATGAAAGGGTACAAAAAGTATGTCACATCACTATTATTTTCAGGTGTTACTGACACTTCTACAAAAGCATACTTGTTTGCTTAATTCGAATATATTTCATTTCAGGAGTTTATCGTAAACTTCTCTTGATTAACTCAATTCCTGGAATTCCCATGTCTCTTCATATGTTTACCAAATATGCCATCGAATCGATTCTGTAACCGTTGTTTCATCGATTTCTATAGAATGGAAATTTGCCGTTATTTCCTCGATAAACTGATTGAGTGAATCATATTAGCGATGACTTATTGTTGAAATATTGAATTCTGGAATTATTGGTTTCTGAATTGTTTCGACCATTTTGTATTGATGCTCTTGTATTAGTTTTCACCAAAACAAGATTTTCGATGTCATTGATGGTTTGAATATTTACGGAAATATTTGATGTAAATCCATTTCGGAATTAAAATGGCAAAGTAACACAGTTTTGTAGATTCATTCAATTCAATTGAACAATTCTGACTTACCTTTCACACGTTTCTTTGAAATGACCCTGCGTTGGTACGAAGAAGACATTGTAATTGTGAAATGTACGTCACAATTTAATTGCTACATACGTTGGCAATATGAGTTCATTTTTTTTGATTTTCAATATGAGTTTCATTATAGACAAAATGTCTTCTGCAAAGATATCTTTCATTGTTTTCAGTACTATCTATGTCAATTTGACTGTTTTCGAGGAAGAACCTTATTCTTTCAATTTGTGAGAAGCTTCGTTTCACACGCTTCTTTAGATCGTACGTGACAATTGTTTAACAAAACTGCGTGATCATAGAAACATTGTTTTATTTACCATTTCGATTAATTTAATGTAATGGTTACTTTACCGTTACTTACCGTTGGAAATATGCGTTTATTATTTTTTCTCTTTTTGTAATGTATTTGATAATAGATCTTTCCATTGCTATATGTTCTATGTTCTATTGCTATATGAAAAATATGTTCTCCAAACATATCCTTCACTGTTCTCAGTACTATCTTGTCAATTCGACTGTTTTCGATAAAGTAACTTATTCTTTCAATTTAAAAGAAGCTTTAGGTCAGTGTTTCCAAACGTTTATATATCCCCGAAAAGAGCGAAAAAGTGCGAAAGGGTTAAACGCGTAATGAATCCATTTTCGAATTGGCCCCCTATCAAATTCCCCACATGTGGGCCCCACGTTGGGAAACACTGCTTTAGGTGGTCCTAGAATCAAGACATGGAAATGGTTGAAGAATGAGAGGTGATATGTTGGAATCATATTCCATAACATTTTGACTTATAATTATTCTCTATATCAATAGATTTGTTATCATTAATAATTTTTTGATACTACTATTAGCACCTTGCTAATTCTTTTCCGTATTCAGTGAGTTTGAACCTGAAATAATTTATACATAAACAAAGAAAAATTTTGAGAATATGTTGACATCGTATATTGACGCATTACAAGCTCATTAGCTTTTTGGAATATGTGTTAAACTATTGGATATTTAGGTTGAAAAAAAAGTGGCCGATACATCTGTTACAGTAGCGATTGCCTCAATGAGTTCTTCATTATATGTTAATTTGTCTAATGCCAGAGAGAACTACTGAATAGATTTTTTTTTCAATTCAGCTGTCATTAGACTGAGAGCTACAGTATGGGGCCGGTTTTGAACGTCGATTTGGCAATAATATTGTTCATTAACAGTAATTTTTCGTGTTAACCAACCACGTGCGGACATTAAGAATGTATTATTATTTTTATCGTGAAATTTTGAGAATTGAAATTGCATTTTCAAAAGTTTTCGATCTCGACTGGGATTCGAACCCTGGTCTTCAGGTTTACTGGCATGATGGGTAGGTGTTCACTCACTTTCGCATGCAGTTTCGAAGACGACAATCCGAATAACTAGCTTGACGAATACAAAGTTGTTAGATATGAAATTGAAGTTGCATCTTAAAGTGTAGACCTAGGTAGCTTAGCGGTCAAAAGCAGTTGAGCGTAAACCTGAAGACCTGGGTTCGAATCCCAGTCGAGTTCGAAAACTTTTGAAAATGCAATTTCAATTCTCAAAATTTCACTATAAAAATAATTATATATTCTTATTCATTATATAAGTAATTCCTAGAAGTCGTAACATAATTATGCCTCATGAAAAGTTTCTTAAGAATGGAATAATAAGATTATTAAATGAATCTCATTAAGAGAAAAATGATATCTAAATGATGAATAGTGCAACGTTAAGTAAAAAATCGTGGGATACAAACATCTTACTCGAATTAACTTATCATGGAATGATGATTTTCCAAAAAAATGTGCAATATTGAAAAAATGAATTTTTCATAAAGGAATTTTCGTAGTGGTGTGCTTTCCTATCCAAAAAAAATCGATTTTAATTGGATCAAATGTTCACTACGCAGAACACATTCCATTGGATTGATTAGGTTTCTTGTCAAAAATTCCTTTTTCTAATTTTTGATGCATTTGATAAAGATGTGGTTTTGAGCTGCCAAATTTCTAAAATCGTCGTCTAATATATTGTAAAAAATCACCAACGAGACCATATGAACCAAAATAATCGAGTCTCTGTGAAAGATCTCTTAGAGGAATAGTTAACAAACAGTTGAAACACTTTCATTGTGGTCCCCTGTTATAGCCATAAATAGAGGAGAACCACTTTTGTATGTGAAGAAACAATCGTGCTAAGGTATACATTGTATATTTCATCACATGTTCTTCAATATTTTTATCGAGGTGTTTTCAGCCAATCAAAACGTTCAATTCATTTGGTTGCCTGGTATTAGAAGGATAATTTTCGATGACATCTGGAGTAACTCTTTCAACGGAGGCTCTCAAATTAATTTTAATTTTTATAGCTACAAAGTGTGTTGTGAAATTTAACGAAACTCTAACTCAAAATTTGATATTTTTTTTTAAATTTTAAATAATTTTAAAAATAATCTAAATAAATATTATATATACTCGAAATTTATTTGCTTATAGATATAGGTATCTCAAACCTTCAACATAATTACAAATCGTGATTATTTGACAGTAAGTATACTACTAAAGCGAAACGGGATTATCCAATTCTAAATAAAAATTCTACTTAAACTGTCAAACTGACTTTTTTAATTGCGTAACAAGTTATCGTTATTTGACCGATAATTTGGTACTTATTACTATCTACAGTATTAAACTTACTTATATTTGATAATTTTTGTTTGTATTTGAATCTCATTCAGTAGAAAAATAATGTATTAATTTATTATTGTACACTTTTAAAAGGTATGTAAATTTTATAATATATGTTGTATGAGTCATGATTAAAATATTCATCAAATTGTGTGGTCGGTAAGCATCCAAAATCATCACCTGAAAGATTTCGTTGGGATGAGTAGGCATATAAAATAACGCGGAACCCGGGCATTGTCTTGTGTATATTGAAGTGAAAAGTGAATGACCGATTGTATGCTGCAACAAATAACGTAAGCCGTTATCAGTTTGGCAAGTATTTAATTGCCTCTTAAACATTTCCTAACGCAAATGAGGAATTCGGTTTGAAAATTCAACAATTGAATTTTAGATTATCTACATACATTATCCAACAATCATTCAACCTAATTTTCATGACGAATTTAGATTATTTTTATATGATGTAAATACGCACTCACACACACACACACACACATATATATATATATATATATATATATATATATATATATATATATATATATATATCATATATGTGTGTAATGTAGCATGCAATTGGAAGCAGGAGGCGTTGATACGTTTTTTGAGCTCATTGGCTCTCCTCAGAACGGCGTAGCCTAATTCAAGTTTTTCTTTGGTCTTGAAGATGAGCTCACGCTCGAAACATGTTGACTATTTGATATTGTTAAATATAATCGTGAAACATTAAGCCAATTGTTTAATTTAATATATACATATTTATATTCTTCATAGCAACTACTAAAAAAATATATTTGTCGTTAACATTGCTCTTCGTGTTGCAGCTTTGTCAAAATATGATTTTTACGGCATGAAAATATGCAGTGTCAGATACTAAATAATAAATTATTAAAATATTGGATTTCCACCGTTTTTGCCAAATCAGAAAAAAATTCTGGTTCGGAAATCGCTTCGGAAGCATATTTTTCTTGTTTCTCAGAAAAATTCCACTGAATTTTCCAATATACTTGACAAAGGTATTTCTCCTCATTCATGCTGATCCATTATAAAAAAATTCAAACAACTGAAAATGTATTAAATCCTTGGTTATCACGTCTTTAGTTTCATTTTAGGAATTTCTGAAACAGGGATTTTTGTTTTTGATTTGCTGGGAACAACGGACGAACTCAATTTGCTTCTTGATAGTCTTGTTTGCTTATATTTGAGAAATGAAGCAGTAATAGTATTAAAATGAAATAATCTAAGAATCTATGAATATTGTTAGAATGACAAGCCTTAAACTGAAAAAATTTCATGTCTAGTTGATGTTCGGCAACAAATATATTTTTTTTCGCAAAACCATATGTTTCTTTTGCCGGTCTCCGCGTAGCTTATTTGGTAGAACTCCCGACTATTGTGCGGTAGAACTCAGGTTCGAGCCCCGCTGAAAAATATGCTGGGTAATATACATCGAATACAAGCCCAATGGCCGTTCGGAACCTGCGTTAAACTGTAGGCCCACTGAATTAAAAAAAAATTATGAAACATAATGTTAATAACAATAAATTGAAATTAACACATTTGACATAAGTTTCATTGAATATATTAAAAACTTCACATATTTATATATTTTTGGGTGGTTAACCCATTTCAAGAGTATACAATGTTACTGACAATGTAACAGTAACATTGGTTACTGTAACATGGTTTAACCACCCGAAAATAGGTATGTAGAGTTCTTAATATATTAAGTGAAATTTAAGTCAAGTGTGTTAATTTTAATTTATTGTTTTTATTAACTAAAAATAAAGCCTCATATTATATTTATTCAAAAGGTGAATAAATAGATAAAGCTACAATTTAGTAACGAAACATCAAATAAAAATAAATTTTTTTATGTTAGGTTTTGTTATTTCTGAGTATTTATTTTTAGTATTAATTGAATTTTCCCCAACGAAGTATAAATGCCTTACTAAATCTGAATGGAAATTATGTAAACTGTATTCGAATAATTGAACAAACTTTCCAGTGAGATGACTATGCGAGTCTAGTCAACAAAATGTTTTTCATACAATTCAAATATCGAATTAGAGGAAATCTATGAGAACGCAGACATTATCTGTTTCGCCTTTTCAATGGTTTCTTCAAAAGTACGCGTACCTAGATCAAGCGTAGTGAATACTATTATTATTTCCAATTTTTTATATCATCTGAATTTGGTCTAAAATTGTGAAAATCAATCAAGAAACGCAATCTATCGGAGAGTAAAGACATCGTAACAAACAAAAAAAAACAAATATTGTTGATATATCGAAAAGTTGCGTAACTGAGTGTCCTCGCATATTGTATCATTGTCTATGGTACCCGAATATATTTGAAGTGGAATTTCAATGACTTTCTATTCTATCTATTGGTTGTATTTTCTTCTTTATACCCATCGTTAAATACATCAAACGATGTCACAAGTTACACTAAAAAATTTAAATTTTAATTCATTTCAAGGACTTAGGTATTCATCAGCAGGTAAACAATCGTTTTCAGTTTCACTAGAAGTTAAAATTGAGATGATTCAGTTCTTACTTTCTTATCATTAAAGAGTAATTGATTTATTAAACTAACAAATTTTCAAAACTGAAATGAAATTTCCATATTTAATGTATTAGGAAGTTATATTAGGAAAATTGTTAAACATTTTGAGAAAGAGTACAAAAATAAGCAAATAAACAAGTAGGCAACCAGTAGGTGCGTTTCACCTGTTTCAAGAATATGAGAAGTTGTAACAACAAAATTTGAAAACTACATAATATCCAAAAATCTTTTTAGTCTACTTTTGAATATGTTTGGTATTTTTTATATCTCTAATCAAGATCGGGGACACAATTTTAAATCCTGTGCCCCAAAAATGCAAAGGTTTCGAAAGATGAAAGTATTTATAATAAAACAATATTTAAAATTTTCTCATAATTTAATATAAAATACGCATGAGTAGGTTTCGAAGTAGGTACTACTTCTTTATCAAATGCTGGATTAATACTATGTGTAATTTTACAAAGTCAGTACTTATAGCTATTTTCACAGAACATACCAGGTATGTTCTATGACTAACATGGAATGAGGAGCATAGAATACACTGATATTTAACAAAATGTTTTATAATTATTAATTATTATTTTTATTATTATTATTTTTATTTTTATTATTATTATTATTATATAAATATTATTATTAAGATATTTGACAAAACCTTTTGTTAAATATCAGTGTGTTCTATGGTCCTCATTCCAAGTTAGTCATAGAAAATACCTGGTATGTTCTGTGAAGATAGCTATAAGTACTGACTTTGTAAAATTACACATAGTATTAATCCAGCGTTGTATAAAGAAGTAGTACTTCGAAACGTCGTCATACGTGTTTTATATTATATTATGAGAATGTTTTAAATATTGTTTCATTAAGGATATTAATTTTATCCAAGTATCGGCCTCATCAAATATCAATATGAAAGTATTTGTTTGCCTTTTGTTGTAGCAATTAATTTCGCCGATACGCCGTTGTATTAATTGATTACATATTATTGGATGTTATGTGCGTTTATCTATGCGTGTATTTGTATTTCTATAATTACCGTGTATATCAAAAAATATCAGGCCTACACATATCATAGGTATCCGAGAGATTTTGTCGATCGTTTGTTCAAAGGCGCGGCCGTAGCGATGAAGGAGGCATTGAACTCTCGGGTTTAACAACCGCCGAATATCGGAATCAAAAACGCCTTCGAGATTTCGACTCGGTTAAATTGTTGATAGAGGCAGGAGTACTTAAAAACTTTCTATATAGTAGCGGTTGTTTTAATCATTTTCCTTCGATTGCATAGCAGTCCGTTGTTTTAAAATATTCCTCATTTATTTTCATACTGTGAATGTAAATTTATTTTTAAGCACTCTGATAAAATGAATGAAATCACTAAATACTGTTTGTTATTTAACATTTATATGAATTTATTTTCCGGGTTAGTTTATGAATTAATTTAATCAATTATGAATTAATTCGAATCCAAAAAATACTGTCTTCATATTCTTTTCGAAAACTTTGATGACAGGTAGAAAAAATGGATTGAGAACTTTTGTGAATAATTTTACAATTTTAATATTAAATTAATGATTGATGAGGCCGATACTTGGAGAAAATTAATATCCATAATGAAAACAATATTTAGAATTTTCTCATAATTTTAATAAATATGCATGACGACGTTTCGAAGTACTACTTCTTTATCAAATGCTGGATTGATACTAGATGCAATTTTACAAAATTCACTACTTATAGCTATTTTCACAGAACATTCCAGGTATGTATTATGACCAACTTAGAATGAGGACATAGAACATAGGACATTCTAAGTTGGTCATAATACATACCTGGAATGTTCTGTGAAAATAGCTATAAGTAGTGAATTTTGTAAAATTGCATCTAGTATCAATCCAGCATTTGATAAAGAAGTAGTACTTCGAAACGTCGTCATGCATATTTATTAAAATTATGAGAAAATTCTAAATATTGTTTTCATTATTTTAATATTAAATTAAATTAAACTAAGCTCACGCTCGAAACATGTTGACAAATTCATATTGTTAAATATAGTCGTGAAACATTAAACCAAGAGTTTAATTTAATATTTAATTATGTTTCATCAAGAGTTAAGCGAGAATGCAATCTCAGTCATAATTTTACGATTAATAAGATGCAAAGACTGCTGGGTGGTGTAGACGAATAGAATTCGAAAATTGCTACAAGTTTATATGTACTTTTTGAAGAACATGAAAATAATTACTAATATAAAATGTAACTAAGATTGAATGAGTGCTCATTATAGTAGTAAGCTTAATTGGAAAAATAGAAATATGCTGATCATTCCACTTCTCAATTGAGAAAATTTATTTTCTCAAATGAGCGAATGAAATCAAAAAATAAATTCGTTTGTACTTCATCAATACACAAACATTTGTTTTCAAGGAAATACTTAGTTCAATTTTTAGAGTATTAGTTATAAAAATATAATATGAAAATGACTAATTGAGAGAATCTTACATTGTTCAAAGATTATTTCAAATTTATTTCGGCAATGAGAGTTTTTTTCAAAATGTTTCTACTTTCTTCAAAATAGAAATTCAGTTATCGTGTTTACATTCACAGTGCCCATATAATATAATGAATATTATATCGAACTCCATATTCTTCTCAATTCCAAGATACCACTGAAATCAAGAAATACACAGAATGTTCAGGGTTGTCGTAAATCGGCCAGAGTTGAATTGAGAATTTTATTTGCAAACATATTCTTTTTTTTATTGAAATTTATTGTAAAATTTGCCTTTATCTAATGATTGAAAGTCCATTTCCTCATTATGGAGATCTTATGTTTGAGAAATGCATCTGTATATACGTACTTCACAGGGGTGAATTTGACTTTATAGGCAACTTTTGCTGCGATTTAACCCACATGAACTCTATCTGGAAAATGTTTGATTTAAGTTGTGCAAGCTATGGAGTATTTTTATAAATATAAGAGAAGAAGTGATTGAATTCAATGTTCCTTAAATACAAAAGAATATATTCTTTTTAGAGATATTAGAACTAGATATACCTATTATCGAACATTAGTTGTTCGATCTTATGGGTAGTGAGAACTAAACATAAATTTCACTCAATTTTCACATACGAAAATGGAAACTACAAATTCAGTTATATTTTAAATCACATCATTGCCTTGTGCTACTCGTTTGAAATAACAATGAATGGAATTCATTGTACATTATTCGTCAAAATAGAATGAAAATATATTTTTTCTTAGAGGTTTGATCGTCTTTCAACTATTTTTATTTTAAATTATTGTTCTTGTCAATATCAGGCAGCAAATATAAAATATTTTCGTCGTTCAATTTTCGCTACAGAAAAAATTGCGGAACGTTTGCGACAAATAAAATTTTTCGATCTTGAAATCTAGGAATTATGATTTCAAATTCATTCTCTCTCCTGGTGAGGAATAATCGATGTAATAAATATATATATATATATATATATATATATATATATATATATATATATATATATATATATATATATACATATATATAATATAAAATATCATATATGTTAAAATTCAAATATATAAATTATGAGGATTAAGGTCCGTGTATATATTTCATTATACGCTCAATATTTCGTTACTAGTTCGTGACTTCCTCAGGAGTAAGTAGAAATTTAATTGTTTTATATCGGATAAGCACTTATGAAGCACATCATATTTTCATTATGCTTCTAAGGAAGTCACGAACTTATGACGAAATATTGAGCTTAAAAGAAAATAACGTATATCAGTATATACACTGAGCGTAATACCGATAATTCTTATATTTAAATTCAATCTTTGTACGATCGAGAATATCAATAGCAATTCATATGTTTATATATATATATATATATATATATATATATATATATAAGGAAATTAAATTTTTGTGCTTATGGCACTGAATGAAATATTTAAGAAAATGAACACTAGAATATTCATTTGAAAAATTCAAATTAATCAAGAGAATGTTATAGTAGAGCTAGCTATGTGAACGTGTACGATGTGATGTCTCCATTATCCTTCAAGGGATAAATGTTAGAGAAATATTGAAATCGATGCCACACCTGATGGAAGTGCGAGACATATATGTTTCGTTCTGCTAGGATCTCGTCAGTCGCACCGCGTCTATCCAAGTGAGGCAACGATTTCAACCCCCAAGCATCTTCTTGTGACTCCAAGTGGAAGACAGTAGAGTAATGAATACTTTACAATTCCATCTATAGGGATCAGTAGAAAACATCTTTCAGATAATAGACACACCAAGCATCGAAATTTCACATATCTTCTATACCAGTAGGTATCTACTAAATTGCAACGTCTATTTGACAAATATCATCGAACGATGTTTTTAAATGTCAGTAGGTTGTGTTAGTAGTACGCTCGCGTTTATTCCCGTATTTCAGGGGCCTATTCGACGATATTTTCAAGTTTATTTTCTTAAATATTTTGTTCAGTGCCATAAGCACAAAAAAATTCATTTCCTTAAAAATATCGCCGAATAGGCCCTTGAAATACGGGAATAAACGCGAGCGTACTACTAACGCAACCTATTGACATTTAAAAACATCGTTCGATGATATTTGTCAAATACACATTGCAATTTAGTAGATACCTACTGGTATAGGAGATATGTGAAATTTCGATGCTTGGTGTGTCTATAATCTGAGAGGTGTTTTCTACTGATTCCTATAGATGGAATTGTGGAGTATTCATAACTCTACGGTCTTCCACTTGGAGTGACAAGAAGATGCTTGGGGGTTGAAATCGTTGCCTCACTTGGATAGACGTGGTGCGACTGACGAGTTCCTAGCAGAACGAAACATAAATGTCTCGCACTTCCATCAGGTGTGCGATGGATATATATGATATTTCTCTAACATTTATCCCTTGAAGGATAATGGAGACGTCACATCGTACACGTTCACATAACTAGCTCTACTATAACATTCTCTTGATTAATTTGAATTTTTCAAATGAATGTTCTAGTGTTCATTTTCTTAAATATTTCAATATATATATATATATATATATATATATATATATATATATATATATATATAAGGAAATGAAATTTTTTGTGCTTATGGCACTGAATGAAATATTTAAGAAAATGAACAATATTCGAAAATTTCAAATTAACCAAAAGAATGTTATAGTACAGCTAGATATGTGAACGTGTACGATGTGATATCTCCATTATTCTTCAAGGGATAAATGTTAGAGAAATGTATTTTAAAATATCTTATTTTATTTCATATTTATTGTGTATTTCTATATTAGTTTTCAATATCTTCAAAGTAATCGGTGACTAGGTCAAACAAGACTGAAGGGATTTATGGAACTATAGACATTTGTGTCTATAGTTCTGTTTCTGTTTTACAGTTGAAAATTCTAACAGTCAATAGAATATTATTTTTCATGAAAATCTTTCCGAACTGTCGATATATTGATCCAGATGGTTATTGTTATTTTCCAGAGAATGTAATCAACTATTTTACTATTTACAAAAGAAGTATCTAGTGCTATCATTATTTTCGATAATTCTTGACACGTGTTGGTGTATGATTCATAAACACACGACTACACATGATAAACTAATACACGCATGTTTTATAGATTACTAACACTAAATAGTTGTTTTTCCTAATTTATTTTTAATCGGTCATTGTTCCATTCATTTATTATTTTACCTGGAAGACAGAAGATTGACAATATTCTTCTTATAATAGGTAAAAGCGTTGCAGTTGTTCAATTCCTAGTTTTCCAAATAAAAGTTCACTATTCTTTTCATCAAGTGATTCAATCGATCGAAATTTATTTACATCATGGAAACAACATTGTAGGTTTATTAATTCGAATAAGATGGGTAAAAAAGGAACTCTCGAGAATTATTCTATTGAAACTTAAGCAGTATACAGGATATTCTCAAATTAATGAACAAATGGACTAAAAGTATTAGGATTTGATAACCTTCAGATTTGCTAGAAAATTGATGATGTAGTGCCACAGTTGTGATTTAATTGTTTTTCATGAATTATTTATCAACAGAGAAATATAACGTCACGATATTGACATATTAGTGGTTTTTCAAGGGGGATATGAAATCACTTACTTGTCGACAACTTTCTTGAAGGTTATGAATTTTCCGACTTTTCTTACTGAAAAAAAATAGAGTTTGTTAATGTCATACTTTTCGAAATTGTTGATCTTCAATTAGTCAGTATCTAGCTTGAGTTAGTAAAACGTAATACCGAAGCAGCCAAGTCTGCTCTTTCTAAAAGTTTTCATATATGAAAGTAATGTTTTAATCGATCTATGATAACTCAGAAATCGATAATAACAAAAGTCAATAATCGATAACAATGACTCAAATAACAATACACTCATAATGAATTTGGATGTTTTTGACTAAACAAAGTTTCTGTTGCTAAACAAAAACTTTGATAATTTTAGTTAAGATTTAGTTCATTATAGATCATTTCAAAGAGATTTTTTACCCGTAAATGGTTTCTTATACTAGTATAATCAGCATTGGCATTGAGAACATATTTGAATTCTTCACATGAAAAAAATCTAATGCTTCCCAATTTTGTGCTGATGTGCACATTTAGTAAATGATTGAGACAACATGAAAGAAACTTACAAATTTCACACCTGCTATCTCAAATGTTCTCAACAAATTCAAATAATGTAATTCATATGTGGTGTGTTGTGTTTAATATTTTGTCTAATCACGGAATTTACAACCTTTTTTACGATATTGGAATAAACTGACTGACTCCTGATTTTTCAAGCACTGCTGAAAGTTCTGCGGTCTGAACATGTCTTTTGCAAAGGCAAAGTTGTCCAATTTTCATTATTCATTATAACGCTGATAAATGAATAAGAATGCCAGGCAAAATTGAAACTTAATTTGAAATCTGTCAGTTCGAAATGGCGGAAACTTCATTCATTTCAGTAATTGGAATTGTTTCAATATATATTGTGTTTTTGTTTATAAAACAGAAAAATATGGTCAGCGATGGATGATGAAACAGAAAAGTGTATCTTTTTGAATTTTTTTTTCCTGAATTGGTGAGTAGGAGCAAGTCGAAATCTCGATAAATCGAGAACTTAATTCATACCGAACGGCCTGTATGGATCTAAAATTTTAAACTTAGTGTAGAGTATGTTAGGAGCTCAATTTAGATATCTATACTATTCGATTTGAGAAAAATGCCTAATATTTTATAGTGTTGGCGTTTAATTGACGTGAATCGGTTATTATTGAATATAAACTCAAATTCAAACACTTGAATTTAAGAAGTCGTTTGTAACGACGAATCGCGTCATGCTATGTAGTGAATAAAGTGTAAGTCATAAGTTCAAGTGTTTGAATTTAAGTTTATATTCAAATGCCTAATAGTATGTAATGAAAATTGATCACTTCGACTATACAAAAGAAGTAGTGAGACGAACAGTTTTTATTATAGACTACAAAATCAGGAGTAGGCCAATAAAGTGATCTAATTGTGGTAACTTCAGACTTCACTGCAATAATTTATTTCTCAAATTGATGAAAATAACTTAATTTTATCAACCATTCAATGCAAATTCCTGGTTTTTTTTGAAAGCTTGGAGATTTGAAATTGTAACGTCTCTCTGCTTGTGTACACCCATCCTCTTGTTTTATTCTTGAGTTTTTTACAGAATGTTCACCAATCCAATTGTTTATTCTTGCCTTTTTTACAGAAGTTTCACCCATCCTTTTGTTTTATTCTTGTTTTTTACAGAAGCTTGATTCATGTTTGTATATGAAATTAAAAATTAAATTCGATGGTGCGTCCTTTGGCATTAAGTGGCCCTTTAATATTTCCGTAAAGAGTAAATCTTTGCTTTTATGTTATTTATAGAGGGGGTTGGATTTTGAAATATTTATATGAATGTTTTTGAGTTAGTTTATGTTTTCATACTAGGCCATTACTTACAAATTAAAAAAACCTAAATTCTTGAAATATTGTTGAAATTTATGGAATTACTATACCAATAGAACAATTCATGTATTGAACACATTTCGTGTATTGTATTTGAAGCTTCTTTGCTTTCCTATAATGGTACGGCTATTTTCGAGTTTGAGTAGGTAAATTTGTAACGGGATTAACATCGTTTGGAAAAGACAACTTTGAGATTTCGTTAGATTTATCTGAATTCGGATTCTAGTACTCATTTCGTCAGAATTGGATGTCTTTACTTTGTTCTGAAAGAACCCCCAAATATCTTAATTTTCAAATATGTCCACGAAAGTCTTCATGTAATAATATGCATAATGAATACCTTGGAGGTGAGTGATTCGAAATACAATTCTGGCTCCGTCTAAAATGTATTCAGTTTTTTCTAATTGTGGTTCACTCCTTTGCTTCAATTATTGAAGTTGACCTAACGATAAAAAAGGTGAATCAACTTTTGATTTTGAATCATTATATTACGGTGGAAGTTGTAAATCAGCATGTAGTGAACTAGGACATTTGTTTTCTACTAATTCGGTTATATTGGCGATGAAGATAGTTTCGTTGAAAAGAGTGTACGTATACATAGTCCTGATGAAGGCTTCCAAAACAACTGATAACTGGTGCGTTATCGCTTCCGTATTATTATGAACACATTGTTTCAGTATGAACCGGATTATGCGTAGTATTGAATAATTTGCGAAATTATCAGTAATTTATTTATAACATTTAATTTTATTCTTTTTTCAATGATGCGTGTAGTAGTAATAACCGTAAAATTGAGTAAGGAAAATATTAAATAGTTTCTACAGTTAGTACATACCTGAATGATGTAAACATACTTTATTGTATGTAGATCCCAAAATAACCATTCAGTACATAAATTTTTTTAATATTCAGTGGACCTTTAGTTTGAGCCGGTTCCGAAGGGCATTTGGGGTTGTAATCAATGTACATTACCAAGCATATATCATATTCAAACTACTTCAAACCTTTGAACAAATACACGCATGCCTTTCACCGGGGCTCGAACCCGAGTTCGGCCGCACCATAGTCAGGTGTTCTCCCAACTAAGCCACGGAGACCGGCAGTAGATTATAATTGAATCGGGGAATTTATACATGACAAATAATTATTACTCGGTTCCAGGCTTGGTGCAACTATGTAACATTGTGAAGGTTTTCAGATAGTTAGATGATCCTAATGATATCGATATCGTTTTGAAATCTCCGATCGAGTTAATATAGGAACTCATGAAAGAGTTTGCTTTTCAGATATGTTTCTGCTATAGTGTATGTCAAGATTTTCTTCATCCTTTGTACCAGAATTCTATATTTCTGTATATAGTTCTGTTATAGTTCTACATTTCTGTATTTAGCATGAAGTAATCATGGAGTTAGTTTTTAAGTTTCAATTGTTGTATTTTCGTTGGTCTCTTTCAATATTTCGAGGGTTTCGATACTTTCACATTTTGTTATTTACCCAAACCTCGAAAAATGAGATTATATCTATGGATGGATATTTTGGCTGAGTTTCAACCCAAATTCGTAGTTTTGAACTCAAAAAAAGATTAGTATCTTCTTGTATTCTTTATTGTAGATTTTGATGGAATTGAATGAAGATAAACATAAATAATGTTCGTAAACCGCAACGGTTGCTAATAGGTATTATTAGCAAATTATTATTAATTTAAACTTCTGAGGTAACGTCAAATCTCTTTGTTCTGTGAAATTCAATCTCATTTTTTCACAGATTTTTGATGATCTGGGTTTTTCAGCCGATTCTTTTCCATGGAATTTGAAGCTACGAATGCTTCTACTGAATGCCCTTAATGTATTCGCTCCAATAAAATGAACTTGTCAGGTTTTTGTCGTTAAAATTGGGAATTAACATAATTGGAAGTGGATAACAAAAACCATTTCTCATTCTCTTAAGAAAATTCAAGTTTCATATTGTTGATCGCTTATTATATAAACTTGTTGGTCGCTTTCTCAGAACCAACAAACCTAATGTCCCAGAAATATACATTTTCACTTAACTATAAGTTAATAACTCTCACGATGCTATTTTAAAAAAATTCAATATTGAGTGTAGAACGTTGCCTCTTCACAATTTGATAATTCACATATCGTTCTGTTTCTGTGAAGAACTCCAGGCGTTTGGATCTGAAATATTCCACCCACTGTATTGTTTTGTTAGGTTTTCTGTCATCAGAAATATCAGTTTCGCTGTTCATCGTAACATTAATCGTAAATACGTGCATTTCTCCTGAAGAATTGCTCATTCAAGTGTAAACGTTTCTCAAAGCAACACGTCGACGTTTCACGATAAACTGAAAGAAGGACCACGTTATGTTATTTATAATTTTATCGATGTGAAAAATGTACTAGTAAGATCAAAGCTCTATAGTAAAACAATTATGAATAGGTCGATATCATTTTATATTTTGTTGTGTCTTGATTTGTATTCCTGAGACTTTCAAAGTTTGTTTCCCATTAGAAAGAAATTTCAGGCTTTCTAACTCTGTTGCACAATGTACCTATATAACAATTTTAGTATGAATTTAAGGATGTTAATGCTACTCGGTGCAATAGCCATAATTCATAACCATTCACTTCCAGATATATGTTGAATTTAATCGATTCATATTTCAGACTGCTAACTCTTTCCCAAGAAACATAATACAAAGTAAAGTCAATGGTTTGTGTGGACAGTGATACTTCCTCGACATTGACCAATAAGGACTCAGAATAATGTAGTTTTATAAATTCAATTTACCTAATACCATAATAATATATAATTTGATGCAATAAAACACTTGAATATCTAAGTACTCAAAAAGAAATGTAGGTAGTGCTGCATAATCTCCAATTCAAACAAAGAATTTTTTATCACTTAACAAATACATTTTGGAAACTTTTTTGTTTTTAGCGAAAAACATTATTTCATCTACGATCAAAGGGAATGAACATCAGAATGAACCTCAGGATATGCTACAAAAGCAATTTCCATAAAAAGACTTCAAAAAACGCACTAACGAACTCATTACAGTATTCAGATTTTATGATGTTTAACTCTAGATAGGTATTCAATGTAAAAACACAGTATTCCTAATACAAACACAACTATAATTTATGATGGAATTTGTACAATGTTTGAGTATTTAATGAAAATTAAGTAGTAATTCTGTGTCACTAAACACTCACAAGAAAGTTGTAACTCTCTAAAGGAGCAAAGTACCTACCTCCCTATTTTAGAGGCACTAAATATTTAGGGCCTCCTGCAATAAAGAGCCAAACTCACATCAAAATTTGTCATGTTGAAAACTAAAAAGTATAAATTTTTGAAATATTGAAGAGTATTTCAAAAAGTTATTCAGATAAAACAGAATTAAAAATGAACCTTTCACATCCGTTTCTCAAAAAGAAGATCTTACAGACTCTCTGGTATTTAAATTTTTTTCCTTGAAAATAACAATGTTCCTCTATCAAACACTAATTAAGCAACACCCTGTGTATTTTACTGTATATTTGTTCAATGATGGCGAAATGAAATTTGAATACATGTGTATTCTTTCTGACATACATGTGTTTAAAACCTGTGAAGAATGCTACTTATTTATTGAATAGTGTGAAAGCATAAAAAGGTTGAGTGGCATTTATGATTATAGAGACAACGCCAAATGAACCAAAAATTTTTTTCGTCTTGAAAGTCTTAGGTAAAAGTCTATTTATATATTTTGTTGCGAAGAAAATTCATTTATTTATAGATTTTATGCAAATATTTTCCTGATGATGTGATATCAATACTAATACATATTAATTATGAGACTTTATTTATAACACCTTATTCATTTTAACGAATTCTCTATTCCGAATACCATCAATGCGTGTGTTTATTAATCAATACAATACAATCGATTGTGATAAAGCCTTTATCAAGAAATTCTTACGGAGTTTCTTGTTATCCAAAAAAATAAGCCTAAATATAGATGTCCAGAAACTTCTGCCATATGGAAACTGTTGATAGATTGATATTGTTTTATGTCGATTTATTTCAAGATAACTTATTGAAAAATGTGTTCCAAAGAAGGTAACATACCGACATGTCATTTTTTTGAAGGCATAAATGAAGCTGCTTCGTGAAATCATCAAATCTAGAAAACTTTTTCAGATGCCACTTATAAATTATCAGCTCTTCACACTTAATAAAATTTTTTCATTTCCTCTACACGTAGTTTGAGAGTGGAAGAATTGACACGTTTATGTTAAGTATTTCAAACATTTGAAAATGAAAAATTTCAGAAAAATTGTGAGAAACTCCACCTCAATTGGCCCCTTATTATGAAAAATTTATAACTAAATTATCTAATTAATGGTGAAGGATTTGTTATTCGTTTCTTAGTTGTTGAAATATGATTGATGTCTTGCTTTGATCTTGTCAATCTGAATTATTGAAAGAACACAATTTCACCTGGTATGTCGCATGAGGTTGTGTCTTTTCTGGTGGAATAATTCAAATCGACATAAAATATCATCTAGTTTATGAAGTTTCCGTTCGGCATGGGGTTTATTCGACACCCAACTAGCAAATATATATAACATATAGGTACATAGAGATTATATGAATTTATGTTTTCTTCAGTGCAAGTGTAAAATAGTGCGTGAAAACGGCCAATAAAGCCGTGTGCCATGCAAGTTCAACAAATCAAAGAGATCCTCTTTCCTTCCAAGAATAAGTGTGAGAAAAATAATCGAACGTTGGTGTATTTAATGAACCTTGAGAAATTCGTTTTAATAACGCGAAATGAACAATTACCCATTTTTGGTGGGTTCTAGCGGAAGAACAGATGCAGGGTGGCTGTGTTCGGAAAGTGACGGAGCGTCCACAAGAACGCCCGATAATATATCGTCCACTGAATCGGCAGAATCTTCACCGCTACATATCGATGAAAGGGATGATAGAAGAACCGTAAATTCTATACGAGGTAGGTTTTTTCGAAGAAATGAGTATACACTAAATTGGAAAAAGTCTGAAAAACTGAAAAAAGTGTCTCATATTCGATATATCATGAATTAAATTTTTCAGACTTTCAAACTCTGTCTGAAATCAAAAAAGCCTTTAGGCATTCTTATTCGACTGCTTCATATGCTAACATAATGTTAAATAATAGATAGTAAATTAAAATTAAAACACTTGGCTTAAATTTCGCTGAGTAATTAACAACTACACATCTTTCGGGTGGTTAGCCCATTACCAAGAGGAATAACAATATTAACTGATATTGGCTAACCATTCGAAACATATGTAGGTACACTTGTAAATATGCTCCGTGAAACTTAAGCCAAGTGATTTCATTTTATTTCACTACTATTTAACATAATATTTCAACAGTTAATGAAATCTCCGTATCATTCAATAAGTTAGTTAGAATATACTTGATTCCAAACAGCGTTTTCTTTCAATTGTAAAAAATTTATTTTAGTTCTACTCGGTGAAATAGCATAAATTCACACGACATATTTTTCGAGTATTAACATGCTGCCAATAGTGAATAAGTAGAACCTTGAAGCAATCAGCTAGCTTTCCGAAACATATGTCTATTAATAATAATAAAAATATGTTATATTTCCATCGACTATAATACATATTATGGACATCACACATTGAGGTCTTATGTAAAAAATTGAGTAACTCATTTTTTGCAATCTCTAGAATCAAGAACATCGTACCTAGAAACTGTGTTATGAATGTGTATTACAGTCTTGTATATAGTCATCTAAATTATAATATTCTACTGTGGGGTTGCTCTACAGAAATAAATAGGGTGTTTATTACACAGAAGCGAATACTTCGATTAATATTCAATATTCATCAGCGAACATCTTGTAAACCTATCTTCATTAATAATTACATACTCACCTTACCGTGTTTATATATTTATAGATGTTTGTTATATGTTAAAGAAAATGAAGATAGGTTTATTAAATTGAATAGTAATCATGAGTATTCAACAAGAAACAGGGATGTGCTACTTATTCCTTTGCATAAAACAGCTAAATTTGAGCACTCTCTCTATTGTCAGAGCATTAAAATTTTCAACCATTTACCATCGAATTTGAAAGTACTAAAAGCTCATTTGTTTAAGAGGAGAGTTAAATCTCTGCTCTTAACAAAGGCATACTATAGTGTGTCAGAGTACTTCGATGATTCGGATGTAGGCAATAATGTTTGAATCAATATTTTGTATCATATATTTGTATATTTTTTTAACACTAATGTTCTTCACCATGTGAAATTGTCTCAAATGTTTAATATCTCTGAGGAAATTTTTATTTTCTTTTTTTTTCAATCAAAATTGTATATTATTGTAAATATGAATTTAACCAAGATTTTTGTTTGAACCAATATTTTTGCTCGAGGGCTGAATGGAAGATCAGACTCCAAACTGAATTCGGTCCTTTTGAGAGCATTTCTCTTAGTTGTAATTATTTATCAATTGAAATGAATGTAATTTTACTATGTAAGGAATGTTTCTCAATAAAATTATTATTATTATTATTATTATTAAAATTGTCAAGTACTCAGAAAAGAACCAGACAAGCAATCAAGTGCGACTACAGAAGTATTCACTTGTAGAGTAGAAAACCCGCTGTAAGAGGAATGACCGTAGCTCAATCTTAAACCTCTTCACGCACCCCATCTGTCTGATCCGACGTGGCAGATGATTGTAGAGCCTGATGCTTATAATATTAATGCTTCTCTGCGTCTGCGACAATCGGGTGAAAAGAGTACGGACAAGATTAGAAGAAACCGCTCCCGTAACGTAGGAACCAACATCAATGCATGTTATCATTTTTGATAAATTCTTTTTTACATGGATAGCACAGCTCAGCATGAAAAGAGAGGGCACTGTTAGGAAGTCGTTCCTGAAGTATTCACGGCAAGACTCCGTTCTCTGGAGACTGAATATTTTTCTTATAATCTTCTTTTGAAACCTGAAAACTGAATTAAATTCCATGCTTAAATGTTTTTCGTAGAATTTAATCTTAAATTGAATGTTTTTCGAAGAATTTGGAAAGGTGTTTCTAATTGATAATTGATGAGGCCGATACTTGGAGAAAATTAATATCCATAATAAAACAATATTTGAAATTGTCTCATAATTTAATATAAAATGCGAATGACGACGTTTCGAAGTACTGATTCTTTATCAAATGCTGGATTAATACTGACCAGTATTAATCCAGCATAAAAGTAAAATCTGAAGATCGTTCATCGCCGTTGACGAACTGCTATGTACTCGTCACATATTTTTATTTGTTATAATATTATGATAAATTAATTTTCACAGAAATACATCCAGATCTTACCAGGATTTGAATCCTGTTCTTCTGTGTTTCAGTCACTTCAAATTCAATCAACGGATACAGTCTGTACACTATGGAAAGAAGAACTTAGAACTTATCTATAATTTAATTGTTTTGATTTGAATCAAATTTTTGTTTCACAAGATACTCAAAATTTCCGGGGTAGAAATATAGCATATACCAATGAACGTTCAATAAGAATTTTAACAAAAATCAATATTTTTATAAAAGTAAACACGACTTTGTTGATCGTAGTGCCACTCGATGAAACCGCAAATTATTTTTCTTCGTAACTGAAGAGTCTCTCATAAATTAACACTCATTCGTAAAATCTTCGAAAATTTTATGAGAAAATTGCAGTTGAGAATGTTAAATGATTTCTTTCTCATAACTGTTCACTAGTATGAAAACAAACTAGGTTTACTTAAAAACACTATATGTCAGTGATTCTCAACCTGTGTGTGATGCGGCCCCTATATCGAGTTTAACCGCCTTCGAAAAAATGACGCTTTATAAAAAAACAGTAAAATGAAATATATTTTTCCTTATTGACCTACTTGACGCACATGCTTGCTCGCTACAACTTTAGGACACTCTTGGTCCGTCGTACACCCTGTTTCATCGCAATTGTACATAATATGAGCTTCAAATTGATATTTTCTCTAACTACCATGAGGTTTTCGAAGAAATCAGTAGGTAACATTTTTTCTGTCGAAGCTGGTGGATCTGTATAAAGTGGTTGCTTTTGGGGTTCTCAAACTCAGTTCAGGGTTTTTTTTCATAAATACTCTGAAAAAATCTTTCCCTGCGTAGTTGTTAGAATTCCATGAATCTGGAACCTTTTTGGAATTAATAGTTGCATATTCATACGCCTGCTTCATAACCGCCTGTCTGGTTAGGCTCTAATTCATTTTGCTGCAAGTTAGAACATATTCAGCTTTCTCATCCTCTGTCATAAATTACAAAGCTGTCTTAAACTGACCTCACTGTTCACTTATTGTTGACAATTCAGTCCTGTTTCTTAAATAATTTCGTAAAGTGTTTCGATGTACAGTATGAAAAGCAAAATACGTTATCATATAAAGAAAAATTACACATTTACACTAATATATAAAAAATGCAATTGTAAATATATTACTTAAAATCAATTTCAAGTTTGAAACATCATTACCAATTATAACTGACTTCCTTGTGAATAATAATAATAATAACTTTATTCTGAAAAAATACAAGATAGCCATACAGTTAAACATTATGAAAAGGAGCGAAATCCAGAAAGCTGAAAAAATTAAAGATTTCTTCAGGTTCTGCTCATTTAACTACGGTTAAAATTTCCCAGGCACTGAACACCATACAAAAACAAATGAATATAGTACGAAACTATATAGTACAAAAAAATATATAGCAAAACAGTACAAAAATAACTTCCTATTGAAACCCACTGAGCAAATTATACTTGTTGTATAAGGAGCCAGCGAGGCAGTTTTCATTTGAAAATAGATAATCTCGAATTTCCCTTAAAAGTGGATGGCAAAGAATTATAAACCTTGAAACCTATGTAAGACAAAGCTCTCTGAAAAGCACTAGTACTATGACGAGGTTCTGAGATCAAATTTTGCCTAATGGTAATATTATGCCTTTGATTCGCAAGTTGGATTTTTTTGCGTAAATAATGAGGTTTTCCGCACAATAATACTGTATGGACCAAACACGCTAGTTGCAAACATATTGTATTCTTCATGTTTAACCAACCCATATTTTTTAATCTTGAACTTACGTGGTCAAACTTTCTAAGTCCGTGAATGAAGCGTATACAGTTATTTTTAATCTTTTGCATGCGATACAAATCCCGTTCAACTAAGCATGGTCCGTAAGCAACACCTAAACTGAGATAAAACAAGCGCCTCCGACAGAACAATCTAGATAATATCAATTGCGATATACCTAATACATTCAAAGAGGAAACCGCTCTAGCTAAAACATTCGAGATATGAGGACTGAATCGCAAAGAATTATCAAAAGTAACACCCAAAACTTTCCCCTCCCTCACAACATCTAAACTTACATTGTTAATGTAAAGATCTATCAAATTTAATGGAATATTTTTGCGTTCGGAACCAAAAACAAGAACCTTGGTCTTACTTGCATTCAAACTCAATCCATCCATAATAATAAGTGTATATACAGAATAAGTGACCACTTCAGTGAAATGAGAATAGAGAATATAGTTTGCAGCTATGCTTGCTTCTAGTAAATGCGAATAATTGATATTTTCAGTGATTCCAATTAATAACTTAATTTTTTTACAGTTTTTAATTAATACTGTTAGTTAAGCAATTATTTAACATTTGTCTTGATCAAGGGCTTCACGTTTTACTCGAAATAATATCCCATTTGTGAAAAGGAGAAATGTATACAATGTGAAGAAATAAATTCTACAAATTATATGTTTATACTCGTATATTTATAGATATTTATTATATAATAAAGAAATGAAGATTGTTTGTTTATTGAATTGAAAGTAATCATGAGTATTCAGCAAGGAACAGTGATGATCTACTTATTCCCAAGCATAAAACAACTCAATTTGACTACTCACTTTATTATCGGTGTATTAAAATCTTCAACCTTTTACTGTTTAATTTGAAATTACTAAATGCTCATGTGTTTAAGAAGAGAGTGAAGTATTTTTTGTTAACAAAGGCATTCTATAGTATAGCAAATTACTTTGATGATTCAGATGTAGATAGTAATGTAAGAATCAATTTTTCTTTCATATGTTTGTTTATTTTTTACTTTGACTTTCCTTCACAATGTAAAATTATCTTGGAGGATTAATATTTTCGAGAATATTTTGTTTTTCAAATGTCGTTGTTACGTTACTATTGCGAATTCCACGTTAAACTGAGGTCGTATGTTTGTACGAGATCTGAAAGCAAGATCAGACTCAAAACTGAATTCATTCTGAATTATGAGCATTCTTCTTAGTTGTAATGACTGTATCAATTGGTTAATGGATAAATGTAATAGTACAATATAAGGAATTTTTCAAAATTTATATTATTATATATTTTATAACTTTCAATCTGAGTTTATTTTAATAGGTAAGATGAATAATATCTTAATTTTTTCCAGCACAAATTGAGATAATACCCTGCAAGGTGTGCGGAGACAAGAGTAGTGGAGTACATTATGGTGTAATCACATGCGAAGGGTGTAAAGGTTTCTTCAGGCGGTCTCAAAGCTCCGTTGTGAATTACCAGTGTCCAAGAAATAAGAACTGCGTTGTAGATAGGGTGAACCGGAATAGATGCCAGTATTGCCGATTACAGAAGTGTCTTCGGTTAGGGATGAGCAGAGACGGTATGTTTTTCCACATTTTATATATAATCTCCGAACAGTTTTTATTTCCTTTGAAAAATTAATTTTTTCTGTGTAAAGTTCACTCACAACACAAAAATTTGGCTACAACTATTATTTATTTATGAAATTAATTCATTCACATGTTTCGACTGAAGATTTTTTCAAAATAATGGAAGGATATGTGCAATCATTTTCGTATCACTATTTGTCACTCTATTCTGCCTAGTCATGTGGTAATTTTCTCGGCCTGTTCCAACAATAATATGTTGGTCTAATTATCCGAATGAACTTTTTTTGTATAGCAATAATTTTCAATAATCGTTTGTCCGATTGTTCCTTTTCTTATGTAATAATTGTTACATTCTCATAATCAGAAACTGCAGTTGCTCTTGCATGTTTCCCGAGGTATTTGATTTTTTATTTGTCTGTATTTTGTGTTCCAAAAATTCGTTATGTAATTCGTTTTCAGATTCTCCAATAAAACATATTTTGAAGTCATTATACTTTAATTTATGATTATTCTATTTTTCTATATTCGGTTTTGATTCAGTGAATGTAGAATTGGTTGAGTTATTCGGTTTGTAGCTTAATATATGTTAGGTTTATTCGTTTCTCTACTGATTATTTAGGATTGAAAATCAAGTTTATAGACAATTATCTCATGAAAGCGAAAGGCATAAGAGTTAGATAAGTTTTTAGATATATTTTAATAACAAAAATAATATTTATTTAGCTGAAGCTATACAAAAAATCTAGATTTTTCGAAATGTCAATTTTTAATTACATACCTATCTCATTATTTAAAATATACTTTCTTGTATCACGCTTAAATATCATAACAGTAGTACTACTTTTCAATATACTTGGTAAATTATTGAAAGCCTTCAATCCGTCATAGTACATGCTATTTTTAGATTTAGAAAACTTAAAATTTTGGATATAAAAAAATTCAGTATTTACCCATGCACATCACTGACATATGTTAACATTTTTTATTACATTACATAGAAGCAACTGATTTTTTATTTTAATATGAATATATATGAATCAAAGAGTATTCTTTGTTGAACTGACATCCAAATAGTTCAGCATAATTTTAACAGGGGATAATTATTGCTCTATTCTGTAATTTTTATAATTGTTGAATTTTTTCTTTAGTCAAACCAAATAAGAGAGTGGAGCAATATTCAAAATGTGGATTATTATTGATTTGAACAACAATAATTTCACAGATGTCGACAAATTTTTTCCTATTATTTTCAAAAAAGTTATTTTTCTAGAGATTTTAGGTGATGGGAAATCAACATGATCATTGAAACTCAATTTTTCGTGTAACATAATACCTAAATATTTTACTTTCTCTACTCTTTCAATTTTTTGTTCATTAATAATGTATAATATAGTATATAATATAATTATAATTATATCCTCATTTTTATTGGTTTTAGGGGTTTTTTACTTGTACCCAGAACTATAAGGTTACATTTTTTTACAATTAGGGATAAGCTATTGTCACATAACCATTCATTAATTGCAGAAAGGTCTCTATTGATCCCCTGCCATCATTATTAATATATTTGCCACATATATAGGTCATAGTATCATCAGCGGATAAACGTATAGAACATTTTTTCACATGAGAGAAAATATATATGAGGAGAACAACAACGGACAACATAAGACAGTTTCTTTGAGGTACACCTACATCCACTTTCGTTTATACAGCATGCAATTAAGCTTAATTTTTTGTGTTCGCGAATCCAAATTTCAAGATCTCAAATCAAAAATTTTAATGAATCTATACCAGATTTCTTCTTATATTTGATGAATATAGTATTTATTTTTTCTTTCTATTTTTTAGTTTCTCACTTAATAATTTTTATGTTTACGTCTCATTGATAAATCAAAGTTTTGAAACTTTGAGATGGAGTAGGTATCTTATGAGTTTCAATCAATTGAAATAATATGCTTTCTCCTGTCAATAATTGAGTTTCATTGAAAGGAAAACCAAATCATCTTTACTGACAGTTCCATTTTGTTATTGTGATATTGATAGATAATTCTGAACTAGACCTCAATCTAGTTTGATGATCCATAACACATCACAAGCATTAGAGAAACCACAGTCTATAAAAGAGAAGTACACACCAAATAAATATTATCATCAAATTTCAGAAGCATGTTTATGATAACGATCAGGAAATATAACCACAAATATTCCATTATGCGATTATATTCCAATATAATGAGAAAAAGTTATTCATATTGAATTACACATTGAACCACTTATTAACTTCCTTCCAAAATAAAGAAGGAATTTTAGTTTTCTGATTTTTATTGAAGCTTTATGTTCTACAAAACTGAAAGTCTTTCATTTCGGAGTCGAATAACTATGGATTCGTATGGAATGTGTGGACAATTTTGAAGGAATTTAAACGGGTGTGTCAGTACACCCGGTGGCTTATGTATTGGAAAAGAACTCGCTGCGTTTGGAAAATCATAGTTTTCAAATTTTCAAAACGAACAATTCTCTCCGAAAAACTCTTAATTCATACATGGTTTAAACAACGTGTTAACTAACATTCTACGATGGAAACCAAATTTGAAAAATATAATCAAAATGTGATATACAGATTAATGTATATATTCAAATTCACGGAATCCAAACATCTATGTGAAATTATACAGAATGTTCAGTTTTATTTTCGAACGATTATTCCCTATTAGGAGCGACTTGAACTCGAATTCGCAATTTTAAGGGCTTTTGCTTCATCTTTTTTGCCTCCCAAAAACGCTTCATTCTGTCGGAATGCTCTTTTTTCCGCTCATATGTCCATTTTATTCCGCGTTGGCGCAATGACTTTTGCCCAAACTTCACATGTGCGATTTTATAGCTACACTACATTGCGATCTTCGAAATATCTTATATTGATCTGTTGTAGGTCCTTTTGGACCTCTTTTAGCCACTCTGTGCCGCATTTACTTTTTGTTATTATATGGAGTAGTTTCTTCGGTATTCTGGACTCTTTCATCCTGTAGACATGTGCATAAAACTTTGCTCTTCGTTTTCCGATTTCTTCGTTATTATATATTTGTCTTTTGATGAAGTTCGTTCTGAGGTCTTTTCTTCTAAAAGCCTTTTCTATTTTTTTGCTTCAGAAAAATCGTTGTGTTATAAAGTCTTGATTTGGCGCCCGTGAAAGTGTTTTTTTTAATAGTATGCTCATGTTAGCTTGTAAGGCTTCTAGAGCTTGGTAATTCTTCGTTCGTTAACGATTTGGTTGAAATAGAAGGACTGTATAATTTCTCAGAGGTATTTGAAATGACTGACTCGTAAAATTTTACCATGTTTTGCGATCGAAGGAAGTTTCACATTCAGGCACTGCGACGAATGTTCATAAAATATGCATTTTAAGGTTTAGTTTCCTTCAAAATTGAGTTTTTAGTCATCTAAAATCAATTTAGTCATCAAAAATCAATGATTCAAAAAAAAACAAATTGCTTCTCTTTTTTCGTCATATAGTATCTTTCATTTGAGCAATTAACGGCATCAATTCGAAACCTATCTCGTTCCGAATTATGTAGACCTTATGAATTGTACAATACCTATTTTATAATTTTCAACGTAAATAGTTTCAAGCATCGAAACCAAAATTCATTCCCCACTAATAACTTCGTACTGTTATTATGGTCAAAGTTTATTTTTCCTGCCTAGACATTGAAGTAGACGTTTGTTATGTAGGAAAAGTGATATCATGATAACTAAATATTGATAGTTCCTGATAACAGAAATCTCTGACAAGTAATAACAAATACACAAATATTCCAACCAAGTTGTATAATCAATTATTATAGTTTAAGGTAACGGTAATATCTATTTATATTAATAAATAATGATTGATATTTTCCGCAATTACCTTCTGGAGATGGTTTTACCTTGTATACTTTCGATTGTATCGGTGGTTTTTGTCATATGAATAATACCGAACCACTCAAAATCTTCCGTGTGAATAATGCATGACTTTGATATACCTATTTAGGAAATTTTAGAATGTGTTCGGAAAAAAAAATAACTGAATGTCCGCTTTATTTATAACGCTCATCGCGATATTATAAATTATTAGTAAACAAATGAAATGTAAATCACTCGTTACTTCTAGGTAAATTCTGATCACGTATATGCGATACGTTTTTGCGATAATTATCAAAATAATGCGGAAAATGCTGAAATGCGAGTTCGAATTTTCAACAGTGAGAATTATTCTTCTCAGAAATAACAGACAACAAAAATTGATAAATTTTATTTGTTTCTAACTATGCAGGTCTGATAACACAAAAAAATTTAGAGGATCGAATGAAAGCCCATACTTCGAAAATCACTTAACATGGATGAAATATATATATTATTACGATTGTTGCCTATGAGAAGAGCGATTGAACTTGAATTCGCAATTAGGACTTTTGCTTCATATTTTTTGTCTCTCACAAACGCTTCATCCCCTCTGAATGCTCTTTTTCCGTTCACCTGTCCCTTTTATTCCAGGTTGACGATTTGATTTTTGCTCAAACTTCACATGTGCGATTTTATAGCGACATTCAGTGCGATCTTCGAGATTTTTTATATTGATCTGTTGTAGATCCTTTTGGACCTCTTATAGCCACTCTGTTCCGCTTTTACTCTTCGAAATTATATCAAGTAGTTTCTTCGATATTCTGGACTGTTTCATTCTGTAGACATGTGCATAGTACTTTGCGTGTTATAAATGTCTCACTTTGGCACCTCTCGAAATGCACTTTTTGTTATAGTAAGCCCATGTTAGCTTGTAGGCCTTTAGAGCTTGGTATTGATCATTCTCTGTTCATTAGCGATTCGGTTTGAAACTGAGGACTGTATAGCTTCTCCGAGGCATTTAAAATGTTAATTTCACCAAGTTTTGTGATAAGAGAAGATTAATTTTTTGGTTTTCTTTCCATGTATTTGGTTTTATCATAAGAAATTTGTAACCCGGTTTTCTGCTCAATTTCATGAAGTTTTTCAACTGCGAGAATGGCTTCAGTTGTGTTGTCTGTAATGATAGGAATATCGTCTGCAAAGGCGAGACGTTTGACATTTATTCGATTTTCTTTTTTGATACCTATTTTTATATTATATATATGTAATGATATGAAACAAAATTTTCAGAACTTAAGAAGACTAAAAAAATTGGGAAAATTTCTGAAATGCTTCATGAAGGTTCGTGAAATATTTGAAAGGTACCATTAGATACACAAAACATAAAAATTGAGTTCAATTTATGATGATTCGATAAACATTTTTTCGAATAACACTCCTTGAGACAACGCATCGGAAATAATAAACATAACGTACCTACTCCTAACGCATAATTGTTGTACCTAGAAGTACAAAAGTTAATGTTTTTGACAATGCGCTATGTTTATAAAATTTATTAGAATTTGGTGATAAAAATATGATATATACGTATTCACTACATAAACTTGATAGATATTTATATAAAATAAATACCATTTGGTCCTCCTAATTCTAATTATCTAGGGTTTTTCAGGAATTAATGAAAACTTATTTCATTTATTTCTCTAACGAAGAGCTTACAATGATAGGACCTTTCTGAGGAATTATCATTCAAATTTTTGTTGTTTAAAAATTGGCACACTATTCGAGTTCATGTACTAACTTCAAATGAATCTCAATATTTACTATTTTTTCATCTATTTATCGGTTTTTTTGAATAATACTCGGTAGAATGGGACCTACTGTTTAAAGCCAGTTCCGAACGGTCATACAGTATGTTATCTAGTTCATCAACCATCAATTAAATCGTTATTGATCACTAAACTCAGATAAACATAATTCATCTAGTCAATGTCTTACCCGAGATTCGAACCTATTATATCTGTTTAGCAATAGTTGAGTCTATGATCATCAACAGTATTTGATCATTTACTTCAATGAAAGCTGAGAATGATTGTTCCTCCTCAGCTCCTTTTTCTCTTTCGTTCATTCGTAAGTTAATTTAGATTTACCTATGATTACTCTTCGTTTACTTAAATATATGTTCCACAAAACAAAATATAAATATGAATCGACAATTAGTGAAATATTGAAACGGAAAATTTTTAATTATGTATTCTCAAAAATTTCTATTAAAAATTGTTAAAGCTGAAAAGTTATAACCACTCTTGTTCTCCACTGTTACTATGTAGATATGCACTGCTCATACATACATTTATTTTCTGATTTCTTAAAAGCACGGTAAATGTTTGGTAAGAAAGATAAATTTGTTGACTAGAGAGCTCAATACATCTAACTGTATTAAATAATAAATATTTGAGGGTACTATTCTTTCATTTTATTCAATCGCGAGAAACTCAATTGCACAAAACGATCACAGATTTTAATGATCCGTTTTTTCAAAGGGCTTTCGTTGTCAGTTTCTTGGAATGAAGTTTAGTGGTTTCCTATCTATCAATGCCATGCCTAGTTGTCCGATGAATTCGTAGATAAAGCAGTATTGTAATGCATCATCTAAGAATAATAAATATCAGTATTGTAATGCATCATCTAATGGTAGGAGAGCTGGCACCAATTCTTGGTTAGGTATTTGAGGCAAGATGAAAACTTGTCACATACCTCTCCTGATATACCCCAATACGGAATTGCAGACCTGGCTGGTGAGTAGCGGGGCTAAATCAACCCCTAAATTTTCAAAGGTTGGCAAGTGGACAAGTCGCATCAAAATGATCTGTCTTTTTGGGATCTGTCTTTCAGTTATAAATAATACTCCATTAAAATTTCAAGCTGCCTCAAGTACATTTTTTCACAATTTTTCGCAAAATATTTTTGCATGCTCCTGGCAATGTTAAAACTCCGATTCCATTATCTGGCTTATTTTTTTCTTATTCATTAATTTCCAACATTATATGTTGCAGTATACATTGCAACATATAGAAATTGCGTTTTGCCTCAAATATATTTTTGGGAAGAAACAATAATATTTTTGAAAAGTTATCTGACAAGAAAAATGTGACAAGTTTTCAGCTTGCCTCAAATACCTACACAAAAATTGGTGCCAGCTCTTGAACTATAAGAATAATAAATATATTTCATGATGAATATTACCCAACTTTTTTCCACATTTTTGAGCATGAAACTATCTACACTTTGAACGATTCGTCCCAATTTTCGAACCAATATTTCCAAATGAAGCTAGTTATATAGAAAATAGAGGTTGATTTTAGCATGTGGAGATGAATGCGAATGAACAAAAAGAGAATATTAAATAAGTGAATTGTAGCTCTCCTCAAACTAGAACAATTTATTTAGAATACTTGGGAATGAAACACTATTACTGTTAACTAGCCTCTCTAGAAGTTTTTGATAGCTCTACTGTCCAAACGAGGCTGACTGTTTTATTTTTGAGTTAACCCTTAATAGATGAGAAAAAATGACCCACAAAAAAACCATAACATAAGACTGAATACTAGCGTAAGTTTTAGTAGATATAGAAGTTCAACCTACAAATCGATTGTAATGTTTGTACTCAATAATTTTTGTGGTGATTTGTTGTATTTTTGTTTGTTTGTTGATTTGTAGTTATTTGTGGTAATAAGATAGCTTCATTTAAAAAGCAAACATCTCATAATATATGTTTTCGATGAAATTAGTTAACTATTAACTATGATAATAAGTTATCATTCAACAATTTTCGGTAATTCAATTATTATTTATGTATTATGTAAACAAATAGCGTTAAAATTGAAAATGAATAATCAACTTCAGACATGTGGAAGAAACTGAATAATCCGTAAGGTGTCTATTAGGACTAAACAGTTTTTAAAGTATCGAATAAGACGATTATAATTTTTCCTTAATTATTTCAGCTGTGAAATTCGGCAGGATGTCCAAGAAGCAGAGAGAGAAAGTTGAAGATGAAGTACGATTTCACAGAGCGCAACTACGTGCACAAAGTGATTCAGCGCCAGACAGTTCAGTCTTCGAACAGCAAACGCCCTCTAGCAGCGATCAGCTTCATCATAGTTTCAATAATGGGGGGTAAGTTTCAAAGATTGTGATAACCTAAAAAAAATATAGTGTGAAAATTTTGAAAGAAATATCGTGTGAGTATATTTAACGGATGTTCTAAGTTTCGCTGGCATTGCAAGTAATGAAGATTGAATTGAAAAACAAAATTTTCAATTGCAAGAAATTGAGCTTTCCACTTATCATTATTTTCATAGACAGACTTTGTTAACTTTGTAATTCAGTTGTTTCGATTATGAATTATTCTTTGATGATTGATGAGGACGATACTTGGAGGAAATTATTCATTCAGAGAAAATATTCAAAGTATTAATTCAGCATTTGATAAAGAAGTAGTACTTCGAAACGTCGTCATGCGTATTTGTATTAAATGACGAGAAAATTCTGAATATTGTTTCATTATAAATTATTCCTCAGTTGATTTATAATGTACTTAGTTGAAAAGCATCAAAACCATTTATGAAATGGAGTTGTTTCTGTCCTTATCTCAGAAATTTTTGAAAAACGCTGAGACACTTTGAATTTCAAAGTTGAATCTGTGTTTTTGAAATATAAATCAGAATGTACATCGTGATTTACGCAAGTCGAGCATAGTCCATACTATTTATTTACAATTACATACCCAGTAAATTTTTATATTTTTGAAAAGTCCTTCAAAATTGATTTCAACGAACTATGCCATGCAAGGTTTTTTGAATGAGGTGAAAGTTTAAGAAAATATTTTATTGCCCTTTATATGACGATATTATTCCAAATAAGCTGAATAAAGACATCAAATTTCTCAAAAAAAAAATCATATGAGTATATTAGGGAAAATGTCTCAATTAAATAATACCTAATAAGTTCTATCTCAAGACAATAATGGAAAATATTGTTAAACATCCCTTGTTATCTGTTGTTATTGATGTGTTGGTATTTCACATTCAATCATTTAATTTCCTCATTTTAAACTGAAACCTAAAAATTGGAATTTTAATGATGATCGGTTCGTTAAAACCATTTAAAAGAAAACCGTGCTTCCATGAAGATGATGTGAATGTGGTTATTCTTTGTGGATGCGTGAGGCACTTACTCAATGGCCTCAAAAGATGAACGTTTGAACAGGTATTATTGCCTCTAATTCATAGATGGAAGTTTGACAATCGGGAAATATTCAAGTGTGATGGCGTATGAAGTTGTTTTTGCGTTGCCCAATTTATGTCTAAACGCAGTAGATCTGAATCTACCAAATGGTTTCAGCGGGACGGCGCTGGAAAGAGAATGTCTGGTTCCAGCGGGCAACTCTGGAGCGCTTCAACCCCACAGGAAGCGACACCCTATTACGGTTTATAATTTACTATTAACTAATACCTCTTCGGTCAGACGTAGAGGTACTATATAGTGGCCAGCTAGATCGCCAAACCTTACGCCCTTGGACTTTTTTCTGCAGGATTATCTCGAGAAGTATATGTAATCAATCCAACTAGTATTGCATACCTCGAAGAAAAGATAACTACAAAAATTCGGTATGACCTCAAACTTTGACCAAAATTCAAGACGAGTTTTGGCAACTTTGTTATTATCAACAAGGTGGAAAACAATTTTAGCTTTCGTTTTAATGTTTCAAAATGAAGGCAATCATTGATTGATTTCATAATGTCATCTGATATTTTCAGAAGAACTTTATACATCACATAGACGCTATGCGATGTAGTTTGTTGAAATCAAATTCTCAATAATCTCAGTGAAAAATTGAGAAAAACAAGGTATTGAAAATGGAGACTATAAGCTTTGAGATACGTGAATAACATTGTTGATTTGATTTACATTATAAATGATATATCATTTGATATTATCAATGTTATCATTGAAAATAACGAATATTAGGGTGAATCAAATTTATCTATTCGCGAAAACACACAGATAAATGAAATGGGGGTATAACATCTTGTAGTATTTCTGATCAATTTCGAGTTGTTCTTTCAATCATGTATCGTTTCGTTTGACAGTGAAATTAATTTCAATCAGTAAAAATCATTTATTTTAGAGTAAAAAAATTTTGAAATATGAATGAGTTATATGCTTTAATGAGTATAAAAAATATGTTCAAGTATTACGTAAGCACTGTAAGAGTGTGGGAAGTCTTTGCTCTGTTTATTTTTGTTGGCATCTGAACATGATTTTTGATCTCATTTTACTTTTCTGGAATTATGCTTGCTGCTGTTGAATGAAAAAACGGAATACATAAAAAATGCATATACTAATGTTTGAGTAAGCATCATAGAGAGTACAACAGCTTTGATTACTTCTAATGAAAAGTGGTTTGAAGGGGTTGAATGATCTTAATGAATGTACTTGAGTAATTCTTGAACGTCTCCAACGCATTCTTTTCAAAGTTTTAACTCTGCTACAATTTGTTGCGAATACTCTAATACATTTTTAAGATATCCAATCATCTAATAAACATTAGGATCAACAAAATTACTATCATTCGATAGGCTAGAAAATATTCATATAATATATATATATATATATATATATATATATATATATATATATATATATATATATATATATATATATATATATATATTTTTTGAATGAAAAATGAAGAGAAGCTTGATGCGGTATACAATACGAACAAAAGTAGAAACATTGGTACAGCCCCTAATGGTAAGCAGCTGTTGACACGTGATTCGAGCTTGATTCGCAAAATTTTCGCTCCTCGCAAAATCGCAGCCAAGATTAAGTTCAATAATATGGAGATGTAAAAAAAGAAGACTCTCGCAAAGGAAGTGTTCGCCTTTAGGATTTCGCTTAAAGGTGGGAATTCTTTTGGTTGGAAATTCTACAAATTATAGGAAATAGACACCAGGCGAAGGAGTGACCAAATCTCTGAACCCGGATAGTTCATATGGACGCCTAAAGGTGGTGACTTCTTCTGCAGGAGTCTTTCTTTGTATTTTTTATCAGCAGGTTCGTACACTTTGAACTTGGCTACGCCGTTCTGAGGAAATCCAACAAGCTCGAAACACATATCAACGACTGCTTCCATTTCTAAGCTGTACCGATACTTTTTACTTTTATTATATATATGTTTAATGTATGACACTATATATTATTGTTATTCTGATATAGATACACATATAGCAATGATGTGAGCACCTACACTTCTTACTATACGGGCGCAACGCAGCAAGTTCAGCAATCCTCAATGGCATATGATATATCTGCCGATTTTGTGGATAGCACGACTACATACGACCCAAGACCCAGCCTGGAAGCCCTTAGTGACACCAGTAGTATCATAGCGAGCGTTTCAGTGCCTACAGGTTAGTATTCGTTCGTTTTTGTATAAATTTACTGACGTTGACGTTTCGTTGTATATCACAACTTCGTCCAATTTTTTTTTTTTAATATTAAACTTTCGTCAAAGTTGAGATATACAACGAAACGTTAACAAAAATAAGACTGTTCACATTGAAAATAGCCTGTTACTGCTAAAATATATATATATATATATATATATATATATATATATATATATATATATATATATATATATATATGACAATAATGGAAGGAGTATTGCTTGTAATTTAAACAGGAAATAATATTATGAGTTATCGACAAAAAGGAGGCCCCCTGTTATTAAAATGTAACCAATTTGTTAAACTGGTCTATATTTCAGTTATGATTATAATATTCATCAGGACTCTATAAAATAAGAGATGTTAATAAACGTCAAGACAAAAAAGTCTTACATCTTACGGCTAACTGTATGATTTTATACAGGAACTGGATGTTAATACTACAATATAAAAATATAAAAATTACGCAAAACTAACCAACAACAAAAAACCGATGGACTAGGGCTTCCGGAGCACAGATAAATGTCACCGAAAAAGCACAGAAGGTAAACAAGTAATGTCATACCTAGCACGTAACACAAAATGTCTATTAAAACTTAGAGGTTTTTTAAGGAGGTCTTATTTAAAATGTTTTGAAAGTAAATAACTTCTGAGCTATTAACATTTTTATTTATGTAACATTTTTGAAAGTCTAGAAATGTCCGTCTTCTTATTATCAGGATGCTACTTTTATGGAGGGTTATTCTTCTTTTTATGGTCTGCGAACCAAAATCAAAACAATATAGGTCAAACATCGCAGACCATAAAAGGAAGAATAACCCTCCATAAAAGTGATATAAGACTTCAACCTGATAGATGTGCTTTAGCACTACAAACCTTAAAACAGGGACGTGGCTGGTAGTTACCAAAAAAGGATTTTCTCAAAAATGGTCCACATAAATAAAAATGTTAGTAGCATCAATACGAGGAGGGATATTTCTAGACTCAGTTGCATTTACAGTTATTTACTTTCAAAACATTTTAAATACGACCTCCTTAAACAGCCTCTTAAGTTTTAATAGACATTTTGTGTTACTTGCTCAGTATGACATTTGTTTGTACAGTGCTTTACTCTTTTACCTTCTGTGCTTTTTATTTTTCTGTGCATTTATCTGTGCTCTGGCAGCTCTAGTCTATCGGTTTTATCATTGTTGGTTAGTTTTTCGTAATTTTTATATTGTAGTATTAACACCTAGTTCCTGTATAAAATTATATATATTTTTTGAGTACACGCACTGCTACTTATGGTGGTGGTGAAACATTTAATCTAGTTAGCCGTAAGATCTGAGAATTTTTTGTCATGACATTTATTAACATCTGTTTTTTTTATGAAGTCCTGATGAAGATTATAATCATAATCGAAATATAGACCGGGCTAACAAAATAGTTACATTGATCTCATACTGGGCCTCCGTTTTACCGAAAGCTCATAATAATCTTTTCTGTGTATATATATATATATATATATATATATATATATATATATATATATATATATATATATATATATATATATATATATATATATATTGATTTGCAGGATGTTTATGTGTATTTGAAATAATGAATTAAACAATTGGAAATTGAACAAAGTGGAAAGCATGAAATTTACGAAAAAAAGTCAGGAATAATTTGTCTGTATCAGATAAAATATTTATGGTCATGCATAATTTGTACAGGGAGCATTATGCTTTGTGTAACGGAGTTTTATTATTACTCTCTCACATCAAAAATCTATTGATCACATATTAGAATAAATACCTGAATTAAAATTTTTGACCGTGTTGCTTGGTTTTTATGAACCTCAGGATTGTTTTTCCACGGAAAAAGATTTTGTTGAAAGAGCGTTTCACTCTGTCCTAGTTTTTAATATTGAAGTGATGTAAAAAAACAATTTATAATGCAATGTTTGTACTATTACCCTTATTCCTTCATAATGTTCAGTAACTAATTTTTCTCACGTTAGCTTGCTTGGTGGAAGGAGTTTAACTAGTGTTTAATGATCTATTGCTTGGGGGAGAAAGGTCTTACGGGAATAAAAATGATTTCACCGGATGAAGAACAATGCATTATTTTTTTCCAGAAAATTTTTCTAGAAATTGAAATTCTGAAAACTATGAACATTTCAAAACAAGATTCATTGCCGAAATCATTCAGGCAGGCTAGAAAAACAATATATCTATTACATCAAGATAACTATTCGTTTCATCAGATATAATTTTCTTTCATTAGAAGTCGAACTATAACGTCGTAAGTTCTAAGTGTTCGCGAAAGATTTCGAATTTTTCTAAGAAAGAATAAAGAAAAAGAATAAGAAATGTATGATATTCTAAGGACTCAAAAACATTGTCAAGTTGGCATGTATCAGGTGCAGATCCAGGGTGTATTTCTATAGAGCGTATTGCTTCACAAAAATCTGCTTTTTGTGAAAACTCAACATACATAAAATACACGAATGAAATGATCTTTGGTGATTATTATTTCATAAATATGTATATGTCATATGAAAAATTATTTTAAATATAAATGTAAAACAATCCGAAGTGAATCCCAAAAATTTTCAGCTGGAATAAAATAAATCGCACCTGGAATTGCAACTTAATAGACATAACATTCCTAAAAAGATACAAATCGATTATGATGTTTTTTATTTATTGTTACTATCTTGAGTGTTCACTGGACAACGGAAACATCATGGTGGTATTTAATCTTTTGTTTTTCATGAGGGAAATAATTGATTAGTGGTGGGGTCTATCGACCCAATCGGCCTCTCTCCCTGGATCCGCACCTGGTCAGAAGCAGAAGCTCTACCAAATGTTTCACCTATATATTAATGCCGTACTTATAATTTTAGACACTTAGACATAACTCAACAATATACAGTATATCATTATGTGAGGTTACGTAATTGAAATGTTATGTCTCGGGACCTTCAACTCATAACGACATATAAGACACTTTCTCTGAATAACATATATGTATATTTGAAAATTTACATAATATAAGACCAAAACCTGTAATGGCCCATGTATCTGGAGTGTAGGAAATTTTTAAAATTTGATTAAAATGTAGTTTTTATTTAAATGAAAAATATCTATTTGAACAATGAAAACGACCAAATATTTTTTATGGATATCCGAAAAAGAAAAATAACATCACTTACCTTGTTGATATTGGAATCATCTTCTGAGCAGGTTCAATGTATTTAGATTAATATCAACTAATGAACATTCATAGAGAATTCAGAAAACTTTACGATATTCCCTTCATTGAAAAATACGATACCATCAATCATATTAATTCTGATTAAATTTCAATCATTGAGACCTTACACTATAACAGTGAACTGAGTTTCCGCCTGAAATGTTGATTTAATAGTTTGATGTTCGATGGTCATATTAAAATGAAGGGCATAAGGAATAAGATTTTGAATCTTTAGTTGAAAAAAAACTGTTGATACAACAACTTAGTTGATTCTTCTTGAATCGTCTTGTTTCATTCTTTTCACAAATCATACATATAGTATTTCATATTTTCGAGGTATTGCACCTCGCTTGGACCTTCAAAAGATACTCAACTTGTAGCTAAGGTGGCTTTCCTATATTTGAGATATGCTTCCAATCAGCTCTATAATTCTTTATTTTGTTGCAATATATACCTATCAAAAATATTAACCATTAGATTAATAAAATTCAGGCCATACTAATACAAACACTGGTGGAGGTAGTACAATTAACAGCAAGCAATCAGCTTCATTGACACCTTCAGAGACATCTCGCCCCTACAAGCGTATTGGAGCGTCTTTAACGCCGGGTGCCTCAGCTCCGGTGAGCGTAAAACAGGAGGTAGAAAACTTGATGCCGTCCGTTTATGTGGACAGCACCACATTCGTTAACTCGCCGGCAGGTGGCTCGTCTGCTTCTTCTCAGCCATCGTCCTCGATTAGACTTCAGCAGATAACTGTAGAAGATGATTGCGAACCAGTCGTAGCATTACTACCGAGTAAGTGCCAGCTCTTTATGTGGCCTTGATTTGTCTAATTTTTTCTAAACTTATTTTATTTTCAAAAGGTTTTCTGTTTTCTAGAACTCTATTTTTCATTTACATTCTTGATATGATTTGAATGCATTTTTTTTCATTTCAATCTTCAGGGTTCTTTTTTGTTGCACTTAATCTATAAGTAGGATTTGCTTCGTTATTTAAAAATAATGTGTTAGAGATCATTATTGTCGAGACAAAGAAATTCATTCATCTTCATTGTAGTTAGATTTTCAATGCAATTATAGGGAGATTGTTCTATTCATGGTTACATTTTGCACTTTGTATATATCAATTTGTAAATGATTTTTGTATTGCAAGAACATTCATACGGCAATTAATAATTGTTAAATTATGTGTTCAGAAAGTGATAATCAATTCTAGTATTTAATATAGTCAAACAGAATATGTTACAACTTCAAACGGTGAATATGTAAATGCAAATAATGTCAGTGAATGAAAAAAAAACGAAATATTATGAGCGAAGTAGATATAAATGCTCGACGATGGACGTGGCACATCTGATGAGTCCCTTATAGAGCGAAACAGTTAGTGCTCTCATTAAGTGTGTGATTTGAATATTTTTTAACCTTTACCACTTGAAGGATATAAGGCATCGCATAGCATAGGGCATGATGCTTAGTAGAGTAATAGAAGCTTAACTATGACATTCCTGTGAATAATTTTGACTTTTCTCCAATCGACCTTCTGGTATTTTCTTGTATCTTCTATATTTCATTCAAAGACGTTAGCACAAAAGCTGTATGTATATAAAAGATGTATACATATACACCTATATGTATTCATAAATGTTTTTGTAAATACATATGTGCATATATAACGTCATGCTATATATATATATATATATATATATATATATATATATATATATATATATATATATATATATATATATATATGCTTATAACTCAATAACTTAGGAATTTATTCATTTATTTTGAACATAATATTAATGAATACTGGAAACTTAGCTTCACAGGTTTTTCATATCAACATTTTACAAAATATTTCTTCGATATAAATGATCATTTTTTTTGATCTAATAACGAATTCATCTCATTTTGAGAGAATTTGTTTTTTCACGAATTTCAAATTTACGTGTGATTATTATAATATGTTGAGGTCTACAATTGTTAGATGATGTTTTATTTTATTTTTCATTTTCAATTGAAAAATAATATTTGTTGATATTATAGTGAACTGTATTGAAAAATCAAATCTGTCCAAATTAAACATTTTTTCCATTTCAATATATTCATCAGTCACGGTTTGTAACTGATGTAAATAATATCATTCCAAATTCATAAAATTTTTCATTTTTTCAATCAATTCAAAATTTTATTGACAACAAACGTTATAGTTCAATCACATGTTTATATAAAAAGCCTGTAGAGGCAAAAAGTTTTTACTAAAGAAAGTAGTAGGTAAAAGTACACTACTACTTTAACAGTCATAACATATTGAAATGAATATTTTCCATGTTGAAAATTTTTATATTATCTGTTTGCTGTAACTGGTCTTCTGTAACTAGGTAATAGGAAATTTTATCTTTCAATTTCTTCAAATAATAATCGATATACATGAATACATTTTTTAATAAGATGTAAGTACTCATGTATACATAGAGGGCTATCATTTCCTCTATAACCTATCAAATATTGAAGGTCGTTCAGGGTGAATATTATATTGCACATACTGCAACAAAGTATTTTAAGGTGTAATATAAACTAATATTTACAATATTATCACTCGAACTGTTCAAAGTGACTGGCGCCATCGTATTTCTATTTTGTTTTGTATTTTTCCGAGTGCTTCGCAAATATTGAATCGGGATTGCAATATATGAAATTTCATTGAAGAGAAAGAAGAAATATACACTTAAAAAGTTGCTTTCTACTATCTCTCTTCGTATGCGATGTTTTGTGTATAGTTATTTCCAGTTTTCGATATTCCTAGAAAACGGCTGTATATCAAGTAGTCCATGGGAATGTAAACCCCCTGCCGAATTGCATCGATTTCTTTAATAACTTTGTCACGTAAATTTGATTAAATAACGCATAGGATATGTCAACTCATAGCAATGAGAAAATCCAATAAAGTGCGAATTCTCTTCTGTAGGAGCTTTTGATGAAATAGTTTATAATATCAAAAGAAAATTTATTCTACACAGGATGTGTATATTGAAACACAAAAACATTCTACACAGAATCATTAGTATAAACTTTCATTTTAATTTGCTTTACTGAATTAGGGAATAAACCCCATAAATTACTTGCACCTTTTGAATGAACTTATTTATGTTCATTCACATATGCTATTGAATAACGTTTGTGCTTTGAAATAATAAAGAGTTTTGGCACTTACCTGGATCAAATCAATTATAATTGAATATAAGATATCTCAAACACTTGCATTTTTTGGTTCACACTTCTATTGTTAAATAAGGTGACGCTTTTCTTAGGGTTAACAAAATATGATTAACAACGATTTTGAGTATACATGTATTTTTAAACAAAATGGGGATGAAAACAAAAATTTAACATTTTAACACATGATATGAATTATTTGAATTACTTTTATTATATGTAAAATTTTATTTGTGTTCTTTACTTCTAGTATCCGAATTTCTACTTGATTTGCCTATATATAGCCAATACTGAGACTCTTAATCGAAATATTTCAAATATTGTAAACGAAAATGTAATCTATCACATCTGAATTGGAGCGATAAGGGGTACCATTCTTACACATCTACAAAGTTCTGAGATGTTTGATTGAAATGCCTACAAAGCCCCTACGTATTTTTACTCATCTTGTCACGAGAAAGCGATCTAGAAAGATAGAAAGAGCTCCTGTTTTTCAAGTTTCAAGTTTTTTCGATAGAGGGAGCTCACGTAAAAAATACATCGATCGAAAAAACACCGAAACTTGATTGTTGGATGTAAATCACTGAAGATTGCCGATGAGTATGAGACAACTGTATGGTAGTTCCATTCAACAAGTTCGATGATTTTTCGGAACTACGTGATATTCACTCTCGAAAATGATCGATGTATGTTTCAATTGAATATAAAAGGAAGTATTTGCCTTTCATGTGTATAGTCCTTGGTTAATACCCAGCTAATAATGTATGGCAGCGTAAAGTGTACTTTTCAAAAGTCGAATATCTTTACTCTTACAAATACAAAGTTAATCCAAAAATGTTTATTAGTCTTCGACAGTTCGATACAAATTATAGCTTCGCCAAAACATAGACATAAATGTTTTACCCGGTTATCCTTTTTTTTAGTGTGAAATAAATTGAACATAATATTTTCAGGGAAGCTGTGTGGTCCTTTTCAGAGGGAAATGTCTGCTCAAAATTATTTTCGAAAGTGTTTATTTTTATTTATCCTCTTTGCGACAACAAGACATTTTATAACATTTGGCAATAATTGGTTGTATCATTGTATTATAATTGAAAATTTTGAATGAAATATATGATAAAGACCTTCAGAAAGTATTGATTCTCAGTCTAGTTTGAGTTCTCTTTTACTGTTTTTATATTTATCTCACTATAAATCGTAAGCTTCGTTAAAAACATTTGCAACGAAAAGTCAAGTGAGTACCAATATTTTTCAAATTTCCATGTCTATTATAGAGAAAAAACACCATAGATATTCATTTATGTACATAACTATAAGTGAAAAAGTTGTCAAGTTTATATTATATATATATATATATATATATATATATATATATATATATATATAAACATTTATATACATAATGTGTGGGTGTGTATATATAGGCCTTCAGTCTCCTTCAATACTTTGTTAGTAGTGTTCAGTCCAATTATAGAATGCACATGTAATAAATGTTCAACTTTTCGAATATTTAAATATCCTTCATTCAAACATTCTCTTCATTTTGTTACAGATCCGAGTCAGATTTCGGAGCTCCTTTCCAGGACTATCACCGACGCACACATTCGCTCCACTGTACCTACAGAAAAGATCCATGAAATGTTCAGGAAACCCACTGACCATTGCAAACTTTTGATCTATAAAAATATGGCACATGAACAATTATGGTTAGAAGTCGCCCAGGAACTCACCAACGCTATTCAACAGATAATAGAATTTGCTAAAATGGTACCTGGTTTTATGAAGCTTTCACAAGATGATCAAATCGTTCTCCTAAAAGCAGGTGAAAATATTTTCTGAAAATCATATCGGACCGATATTGGAGTAGCACTCCACAATGATAGGGGGAATTTAAGCTCACTAACTTGTCGGCAACGTGTCTTCATGTATTTCTTCTATAGTTTGGACTACTATAGTAATTACCCTATTAGATGCACGGTTGCAATATGTAGGATTGAATGTAAGGGAAGTAAAAGGGTCCAAGGAAAAGAAAATAAAATAATATGTCTCAATCGTAGATCCGGATGTCAGAAGTAAAAACTTTCTAGCTCTATAAACTTGCAGAACGTTATTTTTGGGTTGAGAAATACAAAGCAACCTTATTGCTTCAACCTATCTCAAGTTGAAGCTATTCAATGCGAGTCATGTATATTACACAAATGGCATATCTCTTATATCAAGTTATTAAGCTTACAACAAAAAACTAAATTGCAGAATTCATTATTACCCGTTGAAACTTCAATTATACCGCTCCCGACATAGAGATAGCGGGTAATGTACAAATGATAAGATACCATGTGCTAGCATTAATATCTAATCTTTCTCACCTCAGCTCACGGTAATAGCTTTTAATTCTGTATTTCTGATACGAAAATAGGACATTTTAGCATTAAGGAATATCATGACGCGATAAATTAAAAACTACAATTAAAGAACCTAAAGCCATCACCAACTGACACCGAAGAGCGAAGAGAATCTAAGGGAGGACTTCAACCCTTTTGTTGTTGTGCTCTGCCAAGAACGATCTAACTCTGACAGCTTATCTCCGCTAAATGACTACACCTCAAACATTATAAAGTGGATCATTATATGGATTCCAAAATATCTCTTCAATTTATATGCTCCTCCTACAGATAACAAAAATTTTGCTTCTGGACTAGTGTGACGACAGGAGTCTGAAACTGTCATCACTCATCTGATGAATTTCATCCCCTGGGGTCTACCTAAAAAAGTTTTTACTTCAAAAACCAGTTAATAGGTTCGAATGTAACTACTAAGAATACCCCGGCTTGGTCTTAATCATTATTTTATAGTATTTTGAATTGATGAACTTCAGAAAGTTACATTGATTCTAGAGCATAGTTGTTTATATTTTGATATATTCCTCAAGACTACGAATTAGTAACTTCTTCAGCTTACTTCTGGTCTTAAAACATCGGGTACGTTTTATGTCTTATGTAGCGAAAGAACACAACACTTCTAGCTACGCATAACAAAATCTGAATAATGAATATTAGAACTCATTCGATAAATCGTGATGAGTCGAACAAACTTTTTAGGTGAAACTAAACAATAAATTCAACAGATTACCAGAAAATGAAATCGAGGAAGATCAAAATGTTTCGATGGAAACACTCAGCAGTTCTCTTTCTGGTCCCATTTGGTGATTTTAATTAATCTAGATTTTCCCTCACTTTAGCTTATAATACTTTGTATTCTGAATATTTCGATCCCGAATGCAGTAAAAAAAGGGTAATGTGAGTTCATCGCCAGAAAGAGTATTCAGACTCCGACTCAACTACCAATCAGTAGTAATAGTTCTTTGATCTTGGGGAGTTATTTGTGCTGGATGATCAGATTTTGAGACAAATGTCATCATCTTTTTGGAACAGTTCGTCAATCCCAGTGACGTTTATTTTCGGTTTATAAAGTCAATCAACGATTCATCATCATTTCCAAAACTATACACATCATTGAAATTTCCTGCGTTAAACTGGTATAGAGTTTTTTGACACCAATTGATTATAATTGCTTTTGGTTCTTCCGTTAACGGATGGAGTGAGATATCCAATGAGCAATTGATTTTCAAACAGATAATTCTTCATGTGATATTTTTTGAATTTGAGTCTTTCAAACCTACATTTATTCGTCAATTTCCATAATAATAATAATAATAATAAGATAAATTTATTGAGAAACATTCCTTGCATTGTAAAATTACATTCATTTCAATTCATACAGTAATTACAACTAAGAAAAATGCTCTCAAAAGGACCGAATTCAGTTTGGAGTCTGATCTTCCATTCAGCCCTCGAAAATATATATTATCATATACTTAATTGAAATTGCTTACGTACAGCATTGACGTTTTTGTGGTTAATTGATTTTGTTGTTTTGCTTCTTCTTCTATTGTCGTTGACCAGAGGAAAATTTTTCGGCTTAATTCTGTTTTTCGATTGACTCATCGAAAATGAATGAATCGGTTTGAAAGTTTCAGGTTGAAATGAATGAATTGGAAAATTAGGGTCTTATATACATACATGTATAATTCTCGTAATACATTATACCTTCGTTTTCATCATTTTCATTCAATTTCATAAAACACTTTCGTTGAAACCAAAAGATCATCATTATGTTTTGTGTTCTGGATACATATCTATCCAAGCTAGTTTCGGAAATTATAAATATACAATGAATTAATGAAATGATTTTTCCAGGATGTTTCGAGTTATGTATTCTACGTATGTCCCGTTACCTCGATATTTCCCAAAACTGTGTCTTATTTGGCCAGAGTATGCTGCCGCCAGACGCTTTCTATACATCGGATACCGCTGAGATGAAGCTGGTCACTGGATCATTTGAATTAGCAACGAGCATAGCGGAACTTAAACTTACAGAGTCCGAGCTTGGGCTTTATTCAGCATGTGTTCTTCTATCTCCAGGTTAGTAAACACTTTAAAATTTCGCAAGCATTCATCATATTTCATTTCGAACAAATTACACGATAATTTTTTTTTTATTTTAATACAATTTGAAAAACCTAGATTTGTCAGTATCGATTATTGAAAGAATCTCTTTATTTATATAATGGAAATTACAAAATTGTCTATTAGTTGAAGAGAAAATCCTGGTCCACCAAAAACAAAAAACCAAGTCTCGCAACTCGGTGCATCTAACTCAAAAATTTGTGAGATGCATTTATTGGGTGTTTTAGAGGTATAGAACGTTAAATTGCAATAAAACAACGATGGATCATTCGATTGACAAAAATGTTTTTTATTCGAGAGATAATCTTGTGGCATTACATTTTAAATATGATTTCTGGCATCTGACCGCCACGGCTGGCTCGGATGTAGTCCAATCTGAACGTCCAATTTTCGATGACTTTTTCAACATTTGTGGCCGTATATCGGCAATAACACGGCGAATATTGTCTTCCAAATGGTCAAGCGTTTGTGGATTATCCGCATAGACCAATGACTTTACATAGCCCCACAGAAAGTAGTCTAGCGGTGTTAAGTCACAAGATCTTGGAGGCCATTCACAGGTCCAAAACGTGAAATTAGGCGGTCACCAAACGTGCCTTTCAATTAATCGATTGTGGCACGAGCTGTGTGACATGTTGCGCCGTCTTGTTGAAACCACAGCTGCTGGACATCATGGTTGTTCAATTCAGGAATGAAGAAGTTAGTAATCATGGCTATATACCGATCACCATTGTCTGTAACGTTCTGGCCATCATCGTTTTTGAAGAAGTACGGACCAATGATTCCACCAGCCCATAAAGCGAACCAAACAGTCAGTTTTTCTGAAAGTAACGGTGTTTTGACATACACTTGAGGATTATCTTCACTCAAAATGCGGCAGTTTTGTTTGTTGACGTAGCCATTCAACCAGAAGTGCGCTTAATGGCTAAACAAAATTCGCTTATGAAAATCGGGAACAACGGCAATCTCGTTTTGGGCCCATTCGACGAATTTACGCCTTGCTTGATGATCGTTTGACTTCAATTCTTGCACGAGTTGGATTTTGTAAGCACGCAAACCAAGATCCTTCCGAAAAATCTTCCATAAAGTGGATGTACACAGATCCAATTCCTGTGCTCGATGGCGGATGGACTCATTCGGGTCTTCCTCAATGCTACGCTCTACAGTAGCAATAGATTCTTCTGTACGGCGTCTCTGGGGATGCGAGTTATCAATATGAGTAAACGTGGTGTGAAAACGTTCCATGGTTAATCGAATTAACTGCTCTGATGGACGATTTTGTTGACGATAAAATAGACGTATTATGCGATACGTATTCCGCACAGAACCATTATTTTCAATATAATATTGCACTATTTGCAAGCGTTGTTCAGGCGTGAGTCTATTCATGATGAATTGCCAAACCAAACTGAGACTAAATCACTTCTCAGCTGTTAAATCGGTCGCCATCTTCAACAGTAATTCCAACTTAAAGTTCAATACCTCTAAAAAAACACCCGTTATTACCAAATCGATAAATTTATTCAGTCCCTACTTGAGAGACATTGTGTGCCAAGCTGTTGCGTAATTAGCTCAACTAACAACATGTTCCAGTGACCATATCAAAATTGAAAATCTTTTATGTTTTTAATAATATCGATTGATCCTACAATCGCACTAAACAATCTTATTTGATATAATGTGTATCAGTTATGAGATACGTTGTGTTTTCGTGCGATTATCAAGTCAATCGATTTTATTTAAAACATGGGAGATTTTGAATATTGATATGGTCACAATAAGGTGTTGTTTGATTAACCAATAACATGATAAATTAAGACATAATGTCCCCCAAATAGGGGGACTGAATAATTTAACCGACATTGTATCACGTGGATCTCACAACTTTTAACGTCAAAAGAACTGAATCTTGGGACTTGGTTTTTTTACAAGTTTTGTTTTTGTCGACATTCTTCTCATTTATTTTTATAGATAGTTATAGATATAACTATCAGTTATAACTAATGCATATACAGGTGAACTTTGTAACAACCATGAATATAATATAATCAAGCATATGAACTTTACAAATGTAACATTGTATTCCTCTATAGTTATATGGGATTTCAAAGTTATTAATGATGCTGGTGTATGCAGAGAACTGGACCGAAATTACGAAACATTTCAACTGTTCCTTACTTTATACACTAAACACTAATTGTTTTCTGAATTCGAACCTTCGATGTCTGCTAGAAGTGGCTTAAAGTTTTGATGACTGGCTAGTCAGTGACAAAATTGAGGAACTTCAACCAGTTATAATTCTGAAACTACTGGTACAAATGGAATATTTTCATTTTTGTAGGATATTTATAGAAGAAATCAGAATTTTCATAAGAATTTTCACACATAACATGAGAAGCCTAATATAAGAAGTTTTTGATAAAGTTGATGGTAAATTTGCTGATTTCTTGGTGAAACATTTGGGAATATTTAGATAAAAACCCATGGCTTAGTTTCCCAGAATTATATTGTTGCTAAACCATTGTTTCAGGGTGTTTCTCTACTTTCAAAAATTGAAGTGTTGAAATAATGATCAAACAACAATATAATTCTTTGAAGCTAAATCAATTGCTTTTTATTCAATATATAAGAAGTCTCCACTATGCTTCGAAGGTCAGACTTTCGTCGAAAAAAATTTATATTGGTTATATTGTATTGAACCACAATGTAATTTCTTTCGTTCTACGGTGAACTCAGTTATAACATCTACATCACCAAGTAGACATTTCGAGGTTCAAATATACTTGTAATACTTCGAAATGGAGATTTATTACCCATATTATAATATTTTCGAAATGGAGATTATAATTTTCTTAAATTATTTATTAGAGATTGCTATATTTCATTAAGTGAATGGTTTGTATATTTAAGATTCATAATTGACGTTCATCGATTGAATGAAATGTTTTTGCAATAATAATATGTGCTCTGTTGCAGATCGACCTGGTTTGAGGGGCGTAGGAGAGATAAGCCGCCTGAGTCAAGCAGTTTTGAGAGCTTTACGAATTGAGCTTGACAAAAATCACAGTATGCCTATTAAAGGAGATGTGACAGTTTGTGATTATCTACTCACACAAATAGCTACTCTGAGGTGAGAAATCACTTGGTTTGTCAAGTTTTATAATTACCTTCCCAATTTAACAAAATACTGTCCAATTTTTCAATAACTTGTCAGTAGAATGAACAGAACCTGAATATTGTTTGTATTCATATGTTGTATTTTCCTACTTAAGTTTTATCAATTCATTTTTTATTAAACTGAAATTTATAGTTTCCAAGTTGTCTGTATGAAGGTTTGATTGCCATAGATACGGCTACGTATAAAGATAAGACAACCCTCGAAAATCATGTAATTTTATTCAGTATGAAAACCAGCTCTTGACTACCTCCCCCTTTTTACCTGTAAGCCTAAAATGCTCACGAAACTCGAATTTTTTAATTGAAATAGAATTGAAGGGTAGCTAGGTATTCATGAAAACTGAGACGGGACTTAATAACGAGATGTTAAGAAAATCTCAGTATTGCTCTTATTCACAAAAGTATATGGATATTATAAATAGCGAATTTTTGGAAATGTAATAAAACGCCAAGTGTATGTCCTTAAGTGGGTCAGATATATATATATATATATATATATATATATATATATATATATATATATATATATATATATATATATATATATATATATATATATATATATATATATATATATATATAGATGCGTCATTTGATGTCGTCAAGGAGTGCTAGTAAAACGACGATTATTTGGGAGATTTCAACATCAGGTCTTGAATAGTTTCAACTCAAACAACAATGTTTAAGTTGGAATTGTGGGTTACTATCGAATTCGACTAGTATTTCTATCACAAAAACTCCACAAAACTTTGATGAAAAGTTTCTTGAATGAGAAAAGACTTTCAGTAGAGCAGGCAACAAGAATGACCTTCTCGATCTCCAGACGTAAACCCATGGATTATAACTGAAACTGAACTGTCTGAAGAATGAAGATTGGATGCTTGTATTCAGGTTTTTTGTGTTTAAAAGAATTTATTCTTTTGAAAAAAATGTTATTTAGTGATGAAAATCCTTATTAGACAAAATATTTTTGGGATATGCCAAGAAATAATGTCTTGGCATAGACCTAACGCCCTATATAAGGTGGAGGAAATACGTCGACAGGGTGCGAGGTATTCCCATTTATGTTAAACTGTCGTGCTCCAATAATCTCAAAATTCTCTGTCAGGTCATGAACTATAAAATGAGTTTTCAGTGTTCCTGAAAGAAAGCAATATTCTTATTATTGAATGAAAACGGTAATTTAAGCCAACCTAGCCTATTATTAAGAAATTAGTCAGCCTAAAGTTCACCATTTTTTGTTTTTTATAATTTTGTGTCAAATCAAAACAATTGTTCCTAAGTAGTGAGATTCGTAAGGTAGTTCAATTTTGTGAGTATCTATTTTCAAATGTCTCGTGGAATTTTTCTCATTGAGCATTCGCTGGACAGTGTTTTGACACGTACAAAGATATACAAGTACTAAGATATATAAGTAGTACTTTGTAGTAGTACAATGATTGTTAAATATCTTTTCATTCATTACTTCATTTCCAGGGAATTGAATATGATTCATATGGATTCTTTGACAAAATTGAAGAGATCAAATCCACATTTGGAATTCCCCGCATTACACAGGGAACTTTTCAGCGACAGTTGAGATACTCGCACCACTTTCTGAATCGAAGCAGCAGGATTGTGTAGCTACTGTGAGTATTACATATATATATATATATATATATATATATATATATATATATATATATATATATATATATATATAAAAAAAACTAAGTAGTTTTTCGATTTTCACTATAATTAATTCAAAACATGACAATATCGTTTCGCCAACACTGTGTTAAAATCAGATCCGAAATCTCGAAGTTTTTATCTGATAGAAATTTAACGATAGCTTCGATAACGATTAGACACATCAGAAATGCGAAAGATAAAATTTCGCCTGATGATAAATCGGGTATTTATGAGTTGAGTTGCGGTACTTGTCCCAAAGTATATGTTGGCTAAACTGGCAGGAATTTTAACCTTAGAATATCTTCTGAACACCAAAGATGCTTTGCAAAAACTAAAACCGATTCTACGTATGCAACACATCTTCTAGAAGAGAACCATATCTTCGACAACAACTTTAAAATATTGCATACAGAGCTAAAAGGTTATAAATTAACCCTGTTAGAAGCCATGGAAATCAATAATAGGAAGAAATCGAACAGTTTATTAAATGATCAAGTTTTAATCAATAGTTCTCCGTTATTAAATTCATTCCTGTGAAAATGCAATCGAAGAAAAGTATTCTATGGTCATCCCCCACAATTCAGAAGAACTATGTTCTATAGTCATCTCCCTGTAAAAGAAGAACAGTGTTCTATGGTCATTACCATCCTACGCACTTCAGGATAAATATACGCAGTCCACAATGTAATAACTCAGTTTATCATCAACATCTGATGAAGCCACTGTGTTGGCGAAACGTATTTAAATTATGTATTTAGATTTTCATCAATATATATATATATATGTATATATATATATATATATATATATATATATATATATATATATATATATATATATATATATAATGAAGGGGGTATTGTTGTATAATTTCAACTGTAAAATTATGGGTTCTCGGCAAAAAAAAGGCCACTATCCAAAAGAAAACTAATTGGTTAGCTCTGTATATATTTCGAATAATAATTTTATCCTTCTTCAGGACTCTGAAACTCATTGAATACAATGTTATATAATAACAAAAAATCAAAAAGGATCACCACTTACAGCTAATTTAGGTTGTAAGCTGGACATAATTAGAACCAAAAATTAGAACTTGTTGAGAAGAATAATTAACTTATATCAATATTAAAAAAAAGGCCAATAGAACGTTATTTACATGGTTTTTCGTAACAAACACACATAATACAAAACAGTGAGAAGATTGTTCAAAATCCTATATATCTAGAATATAATAATCGAAATAGACCTCCAAAAACTACAGAAAGCACGTAAAAAATGAAGTGTCAAATGCAATTCGTGAACTACGTCGGAAAACATAGACAACCAAAGTCACCAACACAGAAGGCATAAACTCATTCCATTAATTGCAAGTAGTTGTAACATTATCAAATATGTCACCAACAGACAGTGAGAAGGTTAAAAACTGATTGGCGGGCGAGACAATAAAAATGCAAACAAAAACCATTGAATCCTGTCGGAAATCAACATCATGCTCAACAAATGAATCATAAGAACGACTAACAATTAAGTCTAAATATAAAAGGTGGCTATATTTGCAACTTACTATTGTAATATCAGTCTTTTGTTGATGTCATGTGATCAACTTAATTAATATGACACATCTCTAAAAAAATTTTTTATGGTAATTGGACACTTTGGAGGGAAACTTGAAATTTGTAACATCAAATACAATGTCCCAATCTCTACGAATATAGCGCCAAATCATATCTGTCAGGGCGAAAACTGACATCGCTTTTATGGAGAGCTCTTCTCGTTTTTATGGTTTGGCCGCTATAAACTCCCTCACAATCTACACACGGTAAGACATATACACAGGAGGCTGTACTTAGACCCTATTCCCGATATTGAAACTAATTGATATATTCTAACCTTATTTCAGATTTCCAATATCAAAAAAATATATGAGAGTTTCACATTCCACACCTTCTCATTTTTTATGTCCAGCCTAGTCTAGCTGCGAGTGTTGATGTTTTCTAATCTCTTTTTATTATATAACATTTTGTTTCTGTTCTGAGTCCAATGATGAAGGATCCGTTATATAGATAAAGCTAACAAGTTGGTTGTGACTCTTGAATAGTGCCTCTTCTTTTTTTGCTGAGAAGCCATAAATTTTACAGTTTTGAGTCCACTTGTCTAGTTTTTGCCTTTATGCTCACACAAAAATAATACTTTTATGGGGTACATTTTATTTATTAATATACCACACTTGATTAATATTTACTGATAATTACTGTTCATGTTCATGAAAATTATGAGTAATATAAAATATATCAGTTCTTAATTTCATTAGTTCATTAATTTCAGATTCAAAATATGTGCATTTTACATTTTAAACAACTTTTTATATTCAAGTAGGAATTTTTTTGAATTTCAAATGTTTCTTTCAATATACTGTAATTTCAAACTGTAATCTACCAAATTTTACATACAAAATCCGTTGCAATCTCTTACAATATTATATATATATATATATATATATATATATATATATATAATCTCTTACAATATTATATACAAAAGAATAAAATGTTCTTTTTATAATTTAGAAATAAACTAGTACAATTAATCAATAAACACATATTTATGTATTAACATTGCTTCTGTATTCAACTAATCATTGTCACTATTTTTCAGATTCCTTCATACTGAATGTATCGGCCTTAAATACCTAAATATGATAAGTATAATTTCGTTATTATGACATAAAAATTTATTGTTGTGACATAGAAATTGAAAAAGCAGATCTCTATAGCAAATGTTATTTGAAAAATTGCAAAAATGCATAAAAAATATTAAAACATCATTGTCGAACTATATTCATAAATACACACCGCCCAAATTATATATATATATATATATATATATATATATATATATATATATATATATATATATATATATATATATATATATATTGAAACAGTGTATATTATCCAAGCCCTGATTTCAAAGTACAACTGTGGAGTTATTTATTGTTTGTTGTCGATTTCATAATGATCTTATCTATTGAAACCTATGTTCACTGTTTTCCGATCTTCAAACAATATCGTTCGTGGCAGCTGAAACAGATGTAAACATATAAATTATAAAATACATAAGATTATTTGATAGTCTGAAAAATATTGATAGCATCAGCTATATCTATATGTAGCGATCTGAATCCTTAAGGTGCTGGTTTGTCGATTTGAAGGAAATTATTTTGCAATTTTTCGAAACCATATATATATATATATATATATATATATATATATATATATATATATATATATATATATATATATATATATATATATATATATATATATATATATATATATATATATATATATATATATATATATATATATATATATATATATATATATATATATATATATATATATATATATATATATATATATATATATATATTAAAAATTATGTAATCTGCCACACTTAACGCTAAACACATAAGTTTAAGTCCTATACACATAGAATTAGATGCAGGCAGTGATAAAATGAATGAAAATTATTTGTTTTATATTGATAACCAGATGTATTGAAAGTTTCAAGTGCAAGTTTTTAAAGATTGTGTTGAGTTTGGCTCTATCTTGATTATATTCGATGTGTTATGTCTTAGATTTGTCATTCATTATATCTTGTTCTGTAGAAAATACACGTCGAAAAGCTATGGAGTCATTTACATGCTGGGGTGAGAAAAAACTTTTCTGAAACTTTAAAATTCCTTATTTGAAATTTGAGAATGCGGGTGCTCTAAAAGCTGACGGATGAGGTCTTTTATAAATTTCTTAAATATTATTTCATATGTTAACTATTTAATTTTTTTGATACTCAATATAATATTCGTTTATAAGAAGTAATGTAGGAACTGCTTATTTGATGTTTATGATTTCGCAGTTTTCCGATGTGCTTAATTCTAGATAAGTTTTAATTGGTGAAACATGGTTTTATAAATATATATATATATAAAGAGATGTATAAAGTTTATTGATAGATTTTAGAGGATTATTAATATAGAAACTATACTGACTTTTCCACATTTTTACGCGTTCATATTATGTATGTGCAGAGGTAGGTGGTGATTTATTTTAAAATTTATACTGATTGTTCATTCACTTATTTAATTTGCACACAGAGAATATGTTTTTATTCAGATCAACTTGTTCTCTAACAATTCCAAGGATTTTTGATAGTTTAGCTCTATTTTCATCTACCATTCATATTTCGCATATTATGCTGACAATTTCATTCGGAAGTTGTTATATATTTTCCAAACTGCCTTATGTTAATATTCCTCAGAAACAGACATACCTTATATTTGTAGATATATTTATTTTCTAGAAAACTTCTTGGAGAAGAATAACTGTTGAAGAATGCCAGGATTAGTTAGTTTTAATATTAGTTTTAATTCAAATTATCATTGACTTCAACCATTGTTTCATGTTGAAACTCTGTTTATATTATGGAAGAAAAGTGTTATGAAACTATATAATTTTACTGTGTGAATTCTATAGAACATCACATATTTCAATTTTAAGAAGTTATTGCTTGTATAGAGATTTTATATAATTTATTAGTTTATAGAAGTTTTCAATTATTATAACTCACTATACTTAACATTGGTTGAGGTCAATTCGCTATAATAGAAGGATATATTGGTTATTGTGGTATTTAACAAACCATGTTCGTTGAAATGGAGATTCATTCGTACTGACTCAAAATATTTTTGAAACATGGATGTGTTATGTACATCATAACAACTTACAAATTGTAAGGATATACCTTTTAAACTGTTAACTTTTTGTTAAATAAATAATTAGTCAAAATCATCGAATTTTATTTTACCTCATTAAATGTAGCAAACAAACTGGGAAATATTTCTGTTGTTTCATTTTTCCAAAAGGTGAGTTTCATTAACAGTGAGTTATATCATTAAAAACCTGATAAAAATTAAAAGTGTCAATCCAGTAAGGAGATGATGAAACATTAGATTTATAAGCAGATTGGTTAAATAAGAACTATTTTTATTCAATAACACCATTTGTACTATTATAGGATGATAATAATAGTAGAATATATTGAAACACCACCTATTACAACATTCATTTATGTTAAAAAGTCAAAATTTACTTGCTTAAATACTTTGAGGCTATTAACAGTCTTTTTAGAGCTAGGCAATTTTTTATTTGTATTGAATTCTGCATCAAATGTAGTATTTCTAGATAAATAAATTGTCAGCATTTCTAGTGTTATAAGCGTGTACATCACTAATATATGTCACGCATGTAAAACATTTTCAATTGTTTACATGCAAACAAATCATTTATGATTCAATATATGATTGAGCAGAAAGTTTTCTTTGTTCAACTGACGATGAGTTCTAAACAATTTTACATTCTTTCGAATGGAACAAGTATTATTACATTTCCAATTTGATAACACATATTTAATCTATGAAAATGAGAACTCACTTCTTCGTTAAATTATATTAATTCACGTTTCCTATATATTCAATAGAAAATTAAACTGAAGACCTATAAACATTTCAGAGATTCAATTATAGAAAAGAATTGCCATAATCACGAACTTTAATTCTCTGTCAATCATGTCACCTTTTCAGTTCACCTTCACACTCAATTCAACATGAATCAGCAACTCATAACTGATATATAGAGTCGTCCATTTCTCCATCAGTGGAAGCTTTCGTGGTGTCGAAAAAATCGCAAATGCTTCACCACATTTAATTAACAAAAGTTGGTGGAAAACATTATATATTTCTGAAGTAAATGCTAAAATAACAAATACCAATAATAATTTCAAATCATAGACCTATTTAGTAAATCCTTGTCCAAAACTTCTATGGTGTCTATCAAATCGTAACCTAATAATATTTAGGTCACAGAATACCAACGGTGTATATATCCGAAATTCGAAAGATAATCTTTAGCAAAATAAGTTGGGCAACTATTATACTGTGTCAAACTGGATGAACTTGGGACACAGAGTATCTATTCATAGAAGATGATTTAACAAGGTGAAAATGTATTCCATGTATGCAATACACCTTACCGAAGAAAATCTCAATGACAACAACGATTTTGAAATATTTGTTAAAGCGAGGAACAGATAAAAATTCAGGTTATTTCAAAACCTTTGACATTAATTATAGAAAAAAGTTCAATAATGTTCTGAAAAGCGTATTCACGATTCTATGATTTGAGTGTACCATTAACTGATTGACCAAACCACTGTTCGTTTCATAAAATCATAGATTCACTTCTCGTTTCATTCATCCATCCATTTTCAAATGTATACATTTTTTCGATTCCCATCCTATTAACTCAGGAATTATATACATCTTATGATGTCAATATTTACTTCATGAAATCTTTCATCATCAAGAAGTAGCAATCGCATAACTTCGTCATAGAAATTAGTTTTATTTACAATATCAAATAAACAGTAGGTGAATTGAATATTCCCTGATCTTTTGGTGAAACATTTGATATATCGAATGAAAAACACTTGGTTTTAACTTTCAGTGATGTAACAACTCGGAAAAATTGTGAAGCAAGACAATAATTCTGTGGAACTAAATCAAGGAACACTTATTAGGTAACTGAAATTATGTTTTATGTACTATTGGTTGAGTTCCGTGAAATATTTATTTTTTTATGTTAAATTATGTGACCCTATAGCGCTGTAATACCGAAGGTAAGTCTTTTATAATATAACGGCTGAAGAAGCTGTGGCATGTACAAATGACCAAGAATATTATTGTTAACGATATTCGAAACCTTCTGTGAGTTTGCTGTAAGCAACATAGCACTTGCTTCTGGTTTTAAAGTCCTAGTTGTAGTATGAAAATTCTAGATTCGATTATAGAAAAGATATATAACTATTTCTCACAGAAAAACTTCTGCGGAATACTGACAATATATAGATTCAGTGAATACCACTAACCTTTAAATAACGACACTAATAAAGTAAAATCTTCACGTATCAGTTTCATGTTTTTTTTTCAAAACAGTTAGATGTATTTTTTTTGTATACCCTTAGTATCTCATTCTGAAGAATACGGTTTGTAGAAATATATGTTTTATTGTGAGTCTAATTCAGATTTTTGTAATAATGCTAAGTGAATATTAAATTTACTGTTCAATATTCAATATTAACACGACTATTTTTATGGGATCACTAGTTCCCCCGGCAAAATTTATACGCCCCATATATTTCTTCGTGAATATTTTCGAAATTAGTGTTCTATTATGGACCCTGGGGTGCATCCATAGACTAAAGAGATGTTACTAGTTAGTTCAAATAAGTCGGATTATCATCGGATAATTCCATATATTAGTACGTTACGTATTATAAGAATTTCGATATATGTAATAACATATATCGAAAGTGATTAACCTGTCAGTTCTGTAGAGGAACTGGAGGTTCGTAATTTTGTAGCAGGTACTTTCTTCTTATTTCTTGTCTAGCTGGCGTTGTCAATGAGGAAAATGTTAGATGATATATGAATCTGCAATGGTGAATAGGTAATAGATAGATGTTTATATACAACCTATAGGATATTGTATAACGAATTATTTTAATATATCCTGAGGCTCTACTGCGTAGCTCTCTTTGTCAGCACTGCGATCCCTGTCAACTTTTTTGAATAAGCTCTCGTCTGACTGTTTCTTGATATCCATAGAGCTACAAACGTACTTTTCGACATTTCAATTGAAATCTGAAAACGTAGGTACAAGATCTTTTCAAAAGAAAGAGTGAAGTTTGAATTTTCGCAAGCTGTGCATATTCGATTATCGAAATTAATTTTTTTTTCGGTATGTTGGTACAAATACGTTTCTCATATATTGAAATTATCAGCCATTTTGGATTAGAAGTTTGTTTTTGACAACTGAAAATGTTGGTCACATTTTGTGTGTTCGATTTCTCACTTCTGAAAAAAAAATAATCGAAGAATCTGTAATAAATTTTTCGTTAAAAATTGAATAAAATACCCAATGCAGTTAAAATAGGTTAACGGTGGCATTCGGCGAGTCTAGTTTGTCTCAAAGAGGTGTTCATAAATGGTGCAATCGCTTTACAGAAGGCCGAGAAGATGTTGACGGTGAACGCATTGGAGTTGAAACCACGTGAACAAGCAAAGAAAACATCGAAACAGCGAAGAAAATGGTTTTGAATAGTCGAATTACTATTAGCATATCAATCGGCAATATATAGCAATAACATATCAAAAATTTCTCCGAAATTGCTGGATTTCGAGCTAAAGAAACGTAGCATTAGTATCGCCCAGTAGTTGTTAAATGACGTCAACGACTATCCAGATTTGCTCAAAAAGGTCTAACTGGCAATGAAACGTCGGTGTGTAGTTATGACGTCGAAACCAAGGACCAATCATCCCAATGGAAGCGGCCAGAAGAGTCAATACCTAAAAACACCCACCAACTTTGTCAACTCAAAAGATTGTTTTCTTGAGGTTTGAAATGGGTTCTGTTCGTTGGACGTCGTCATTCTAGAGATTTCTGACGAAGGAGTTCTGACGGGATACATGCATCTTCCTTATTTGAGGCTAGCGAAGATGATGTTGCTCCAAAATTGTACACGCAAGAGAAATATGTTTTCCGTTCGCGAATACCATCAAACGCCGACAAACTGTTGCGTATTCAGAAGACTTTTAGAGTGGTGGTTGCGATTCATTAGGTTCGAAAGCAGTCTCGATAATAGAAGCACGTTGCTCTCCTGAACATGGCATAGTGACTACGCCCATATGAGACTCTCCAGTGGTGACTTATTGAAATGTGAGAGGCTCTATGCTTCTGTATTTATGAATAATTTGTAAGAAAACAAGATTCTTTCGAAGGTATAAAACACATGGTACATTTCACATTTTCGGGCTTCTTACCCAGTAAAAATTTAATACATAACTCTACAAGAGTTATTACACAACTAGAAGTGTATTGAGAACTTTGCTAGCCTAGGAGGCGACAATAATTCAATATTAATGAATAAATAAAATCACTGGAAAAATGATTGTGCAGTGTAACTTAAACGAGCTCTGTTTGAAGATTGTTTTTTTTTTGAGGTATATTCTCAATTTCGATTATTGAAATTTTTTTTGTTAAACTTTCACACATACGTTTCTCATATGTTATAATAATAATATAATAATAATAAGTTCTTTATTCTCAAGAGGTATAACAACCAATTACAGAAAATAATATCAATGTTGATAACATAACTAAATAAATAAAATGAAAAAGATAACAAAGAGCTCAATCTAATTGAAAAAAATACATTACTACATTATAGCATTCAATGAAATATTACAAAGAACTCAATCTAAATCAATTCATTTTAGTCAATTTCTTTTGTTCAGATAACTCCTGATAATAAATTCTATGGAGTCAAGGTCAATATCACAAATATTGGCAACTCTATTGAATGTAGACTCAATATACCAAATGGGGGATTGTATTAGGGAGTTGGTCCTCGGAGTCTCTAGGTAGAATAATTCTGTATTACGAGAATTTTGCCTAAGAACACGAAATTTCAAAGCGGACAAGAGAGGGGGACAATCAATACTATTGTGCAGTAATTTGTACAAAAATTCGATTGATAAAGTTTCTCTCCTGCTCTGCAATGAGATTAAACTAAATCGATTCAATAATTCGTTATGATTGACTCCTCTCTGTGGATAAGCTTTATCCTCCCTCCAAACTAAGAATTTTTAGAACCTTCTCTGAATAACCTCAAGATGGCGCTGATGGCAACTGTAAATGGGATGCCAGATCATACTGCCATACTCCAACTTGCTACGGATTAGGGTATTAAATAGTCCTATGAATGTTGAGGAATTATTGAAATATTTGCCATTACGTATAACGAATCCATATATTTCGCATATGTTGACATCTTTAGCCATTTTGGAACAGGAGTTTTGTTTTTTGACAACTGAAAAGGGTAGCACCTTTTTGTGTGTTCTTCGATTTGTTTACTGTTGAAAAAAATAGAGCAAGAAATCTGTATTAAATTTTGAGTTAAAAATGAAATAAAGGGCTACAGCGCACTTAAAATGTTGACTGTGGCATTCGGTGAGTCAACTTTGATTTAACAAAGTGTATAAGTTGTATAAGTGTTCTCCAGAAGGCCGAGAAGATGTTGATGACAATTAGCGTCATGGAGTTGCAACCACTTCAACAAAGGAAGAGAACATGGAAACAGTGCAGCAAATGGTTTCGAAAAATCGTCGAATGACTATTAAGGAAGTTACAGAGGAAATTGGCATATCAATCGGCTCATGTCATGCAATTTTCTAGGATGTTTTGGACATTAACGTGTTGCAGAGAAGTTTGTTCCGAAACTCCTAAATTTTGAGCAAAAACAACGTCGCGTTAGTATCGCTCAGATGTGCTTGAAAACCCCTAACTGGTAACGAAACGTGGGTATATGGTTATGATGTCGAAATCAAGGCCCATCCCGAGTCAAAAGAGCCAAGACCGAAAAAAACACGACAAGTTTGATCAAATGTGAAGGTTTTGCCCACTGTTTTCTTCGATAACCACGCAGTGGTGCACCATGATTTTTTGCCAACAGGTCGCACGGTTAACAAGGAATACTACAAGGAAGTTATGCATCGTTTGCATAGCGTTTCTCGAAGCAATACGACTAAAACAATCGAAATTGTGGAGAAACAAATCATGAATTCGACATAACGATAATGCACCATCTCACACATCAATGCTTGTTCGTGATTTTTTTGGACTTAAACAGCACCGCAATTATGCCTCAACCACCGTATTCACCAGATTTGGCTCCCTGCGACATATATCTATTCCGTAAACTGAAGAGACCAATGAAAGAAAGCGTTTTGCCACAATTGATGAGATAAAGTCGGAATCGAGATTTTAGAAGTGCTTCGATGATTGAAAGCAGCGCTGGCACATGTGCATTATGTCTGAGGGAGATTAATTTGAAGAGAACAAAATGGATATTGTTGAATAAATATTTACTTTTCGAAAAAATTCAAAATTCAACTTTTCTTCTGAACAAACCTCGTACTAGATATGTGGTGGTAAAAGTTCATGGATTTTCGAAATACTTTCCAATTTTCTTGAATAAGCTTCGTTACGTCAAATGGCTTCTATGTTGTTGATTTCGATTATATCGATTTCGTTCCACTTCATTCTACTCTTCGAGTTCGTCAGTTTGACTTAATCTTGTATATCTTCTCCGAATTAAGTTTGGGAGATTAATTTTGGCAGATTTCTCCGTATTAATTGCCAGATTTTTTGAGGATGAAAATTCAACTGTAAGGTGATAAAAACTATGTATTCTTGTCTATAACCAAGTATGCCATGTGATACGTTAGTACGTGTATGTTAGTCTATCAAAAGTTATCCCAAGTTTACATTGAATTGCTTTTTAAATATTAGTCATCTCTGAACAGTGATGTGCACTGAAAAGTTCAGTTTTTTCACATCGTCTTTGTAGGAAAGATGAATTGATATTTGATATGTATTTGACATCAATATATGTCCGACCGGAGCACCCATTTGGAAAGATACCGAATTTTTTTACACCCTTTGTGATGATATTTGCAGCACGTATTCTGTTGATGTGCCTTCATGGCCAAACGCCATAAAGGCACATCATATATATTACGTTGTCATATATTGTCAGAAGCACTAAGGTTACATAGAAAATCATAGGAAAATTTGATATGGTGGTAATTATTCATAAATTTCCTAAGTTTTCGAAACATATTCTTGATGTTCTTTTTCATAAGAACTTTCTCTTGACAATAGCAAACACAACAAAAAAAAATGAATTCCGAAATCGGTCCATCCGTTAATAGTCATCGGTCTTATTTCCCTTGGTCATCGTGATGACCAAGGGAAATAAGGAATAATTTTTTATAACATATAGATTCAAAACAGTGATGTCGCTCATTTAGACCGCCAACAAATTTATTTACAAAGCTGTGATTTGGCATTTATATTGAGTTGCCATTACCAGAGGTTCCTAAAATTGTTTAATTTTTTACCTTAAAAATTTCCTCTTCTCATTTTATCACAATTAGAAAGAAATTCTCAATTCTTATTCCAAAAATGAGACAGGCGAAAGAGCAGGGTTTTTTCATTGAAATTACTGGTGAATCATGTAATAGCTAGATTACTAGCTGTCACTAGCCTTATTATTTCGGAATAATTCGTCGAAAGAAGTGCAATATTGTTTTGAAACTCAGTAAATTGATTTTTCATTATGTATTGCGGAATATCTGGTTATCCAATGAATATATCTGTATAATTACAGACTGGAAAACATCATTCGAACTAATAAGAAAAATTGGGGTCATTGACTTCCTGAGACAATGAAGATTCCCAAGAACAATAATTTCGGCTTACTGATGAATATCCCTATATTATGCCTTCAAACAAGTTTGTAAACAAGGTTCGCCAACCTCTAATTTTTGCATAAATTTTAGGCTGCTACGGATCCATAGTAATGAATGAGAAATCAGTGTGGAAAAAACAAATAACTAACTGCAAAAAGATATAATCCTAATGAAATATCAATTATATTTAATGAGTGTTTTCCGATCTCGCAGACTATTTTGTCGAATTAGTCCCGTTCATTGCATCCAAAAAAAAATTCCTCATGATTATCATGAATCATCATATATTCTTTGAAATTTCATTTTATTGTGTTCTCTTCGTGTCCACTTTTGATTTTGTCGTTTATCATAATAAGTAAAACACCATTGTCGATAACTTTAGAATCGCTAGCAATATACGGAAATATAATTAATATTGTTTTATGAATTAATAAAATATAATCATCAATGTATGTTACCTTAACACTAGGTTTTGAGGTAATATTCTGTCTATAATATATAACGAAATATCTAATTACTCATGCAAAATTATTTTTCGCGAATTACTTTTGCTCATAACAAAATTCTATTGGTTTTAGCTAGATGGCAAAATTACGTCAGAATATGTTATATAAAAAAAACGTTAATATAATCATGGAGATTCTTGGTGATATCAGCTGGATATCACTATTTTTTTTAATTCAGTGGACCTACAGTTTAACGCCGGTTCAGAACGGCCATTGGGCTTGCAATGAATGTCCATTACCCAGCATATATCATTATTTAAACACTCCTCAAATCATAGACAAACACAAAAACCTCTACCTTCAGCGGGGCTCGAACCCGAGTTCTACTGCACCATAGTCGGATATTCTCCCGACTGAGCCACGGAGACCGCCTCGATACCACTATGATTATTGGAATGGATTTAAAAAGGCAGCGCACCATGTTTGTCTTCCATAATAACCTCTACAGTGTCTAGAATACATTTCAGGATTCCTTGTTCATTATTTTGTTGTTGTAGAATTTTGTCGAGTTTCATTTCTTCGTATTTGACGAATCAAAAAAGTATCGTACTTACATATACCTTAATTAAATATTCAGATCGATAAGTTTAATTATTTCCGACCCATACTTCGTCATGTAGAGAAGACAAGATTTATTTAATATAGATTACCTGATGAACCCATTTGTAATCCTATTATCTTTTTTGTATTGCTGACCTTGAATGATGAAGTATATATTTGGTATTTAGACAATGATCTGCCACTTATCCCAGTTTTGTTCAAAAATTGTAGCAAATGCTCAACTGACCAATACTTTATTTATTAGAATGTTAACAAGCCAAGCGAGATTTCATCTAAAGGGACCCATATCTCAGTTTCGGTCTTTATGCTTTGACGAATCTGAATTCTTGTTATAGAATTATATATATATATATATATATATATATATATATATATATATATATATATATATATATATATATATATATATATATATATAAATATATATTATTTTGAATGTTTTTAGCAATAATAAAATATATATTTTATATTTAATAAGATATCTTAAACAGGCAATAAATCAATTTTTGAAATATATATATATATATATATATATATATATATATATATATATATATATATATATATATATATATATATTCCATATTCGATATTTTATAGCAATATTATGCGTTTTGATATAAAAACTATTTATTTTAGCTGACTAAAACCTTCATTTTAATTTTGACTTTCTTGTTAAAACCAAAAAATTGAATTTTGAAATTAAGTTTCGACAATGTTGTAATTTGCAAAGAAACGTCAGCTTAAATCGAGATTTTTCATATAAAAATGTCTGTTATTGCTAAAAAGTAGTAAAAACTTATACATATCGACATGAAATTACTCAGTACTTACTTATGCTATTGATTAAGAAATAAAGAACTACTAAAAAAAATACTACTATTCCGTAACATTTCTGGAAGTTCACTGAAAATATACCTTTATGAACCTGAAAATGTAGGAAACAGGCATTTTTGTCATCAAACAAAAATGTCTAATACGTGCCGAATTGAAAATTAAGGGGCCCCTTTACAACGGTCCCTGACCGTTAGTTCTCATTTTATATTCAATTTCAGAATCTTCCAATGATAATCATCCAACTTCATACAGTTATGGTGGTAAAAATCCGATATATTATATAACACTTAAATCCTGGACAACATTTCTGATTTATCTTTGCTTCATTGCTCCTTATATCTTAACTGAGTGAATTGAACTGAAGATTGATGTTAATCCGAAAGCAGAACATGTAGTGTTTCGATAAAACTTTAGGTAACATTTTATTGAATTTAGTTGATGGCTTAGTAAGTTTGATAAACGAAAATTTTGTTTCAATTATTATTCCATACTGGTTTGCTAATATGATGATATCTCATCGATAATATATATTTATATACATATATATATATATATATATATATATATATATATATATATATATATATATATATATATATATATATATATATATATATATATATATATATATATATATATATGTATATGTATATATATATATATATATATATATATATATATATATATATATATATATATGTATATATATATATATATATATATATATATATATATATATATATATATATATATATATATATATAGTAGTAAATACTGAGACTCTTCATCGAAATTGTTGAATGATCATAGGATACAATTGTTTCATCATTATTATGAATCATCAGTCCTTATTCAATCTATCAATCAAGAATCGATGACTTTCAAAATGCCCTCAGGCTTTAGCAATAACAGGCTTTTTTTGATATAAAAAAGTTTATTTTTGTTGACGTTTCGTTGTTATATTACAACTTTGTCAAAACTAATAAACAGGCAAAAAAAATTTCAAGAAATATATATATATATATATATATATATATATATTGTGAAAGTTTTTAGCATTCTTTTTAATATGAAAAAGTTTATTTCTGTTGACGTTTCGTTGTTATATAAAAATATAAATATAACAACGAAATCAACAGAAATAAACTTTTTCATATAAAAAATATAAAAATCACAATAAATATCAAACAGGCAATAAATCAATTTCAAGATATATATATATATATATATATATATATATATATATATATATATATATATATATATATATATAAATATATATATATATATATATATATATATATATATATATATATATATATATATATATATATATATATATATATATATATATATATATATATATATATATATATATATATATATATATATATATATATATATATATATATATATATATATATATATATATATATATATATATATATATATATATATATATATATATATATATATATAGTGTTATTCAAAATTAAAGTGCAGGGCCGACCTGTAAAGGGTGATTCTTCGACGCGTGATTCAAAAGCGGAAGATTTGAATGAACATTCATCGGGTAATAATATACATATATATGTTACCGGCCAAACTCGATTTTAGGCCAAACTAGTTTTGCTAAGGCTAGACTAGTTCATCCTATTTGCGATCGGATTAACAGTTACAGACTAGGCCAACCTGGTCTGTCCTAAGGGCGATAGGAGAAACTAGATCAACCTAGGAGGAACTGGTTGAGCCTTATATGAATACACTTCAGAATAAACTAGTTTGGCCTAGACGTTGCTAACAGGAAATAATAAAATACCATAAATAAAAAAATCAAGATGCATTTATTAATTAGATCAAAATCAATTTCACTCATTTTTGCATGGGGTACTCTGATGGCATTTGGAATTACAGAGCACCATTTTTTTCTTGCATTTGGACCTGTTTGTCAAACGGTTTCTTACGCAGCTGCACCTTACGAAACCTTGCCCTGAACCCACCGAATGTTTAGTGGCTGCAGCCCTCAGAGATATTTCAGTATCTTGGTCAACATCATATACACTCAAAAATTTCTGAATACAAATATCAAATTCAGTTCTCAAAGAAATAAAAGCAAATTGAAACAAATATCTTTCAATCACCAGAAAAATATGGTAATGTCGTCAATGAATTGAAAGTATAATTTACATTGGATTTAACAATACAGTGAGCAAAAAATCTGCACCTGCAATATAATTTCTGCAATACACCATGTTCGATGCCAACTTTATAAAAGCCCTCTTCATTTCTCTGAATATCAATAATATTCCTGAGATCTTTCTGCCTTTGTCTACGTCTGGAATTGGTATAGTAACATTTTCTCCAAAATTGGCAAGTGGATGGGATTTGTCCGAAGAAGCTTTCATTTTTTTTTCTTGCTTCTCAAGATTTTCAGCCACCGTTTTTCTACCATCCTGAATGTTCTGTGTGTCAATTTCCATAACGCCACCATCACCATCTTCACTTGGGTTACTATTCTAACCATTTCCCATAACTCTTCTAGGGTCGTCCTCATCCTGAATATCATTTATTATTTCTTGCGGCCACGATGAAGTCGAAAGTCCTACTCTAGGATCTATCCCAAATAAGGAATGGTAAGGCGATTGTTTTATTCCTGAGTGAAAGGCATGGTTTTTCATGAACTGAACACGTACTCGCTCATTTCAGACTGAGCAAATTAGTACAGTAAAAGCTCCTTATTCGCGCTTCCTTTATTCGCGTTTTCACTATCCGCGGGGAAAAAAAAATGCGACCCAATTCCTATATTCGCGACTAAAAATTTCTTTATTCGCGGATCTAATAAGTACATACATAATAATAAAATTATTATTATTTCAAGCATCGGAAGGTTGGTTTAATAAATTTAAGGTGAGACAATCATTGCATAACATCAAAATCGTTGGAGAAGCAGCATCTGCAGACACTGCTGTAGCAGGACGATATCCAGAAGAATTCGCAAACCTAGTAGCTGATGGAGGATACAAACCTGAGCAAGTATTTAATGCAGACGAAACTGCACTGTTTTGGAAGAGAATGCCAAACAAAACATTCATTTCTAAAAGCGAAAAGTCCGCTCCTGGATTTAAGGTAGCAAAAAATAGAGTTACACTGCTGCTATGTTCTAATGCATCTGGAGATTGTCTCATTAAGCCACTGATGCTTTACAGATCGTTTAATCCTCGGGCTTTAAAAAATCAAAACAAGGACAACCTGCCAGTATTTTGGCGTGCTAATAAGAAAGCGTGGGTTACAAGCGCTATTTTTTGTGACTGGTTCCGGAATTGTTTTGTTTCTGAAGTTGAAACTTATTTAAAAAACAGAATTTAGACTTTAAAGCGCTTCTAGTTTTGGACAATGCACCAGGTCATCCTCGCGAAACTATGCATCCAAATATAAAAGTGACATTTTTACCACCCAACACGACGGCTTTGCTTCAACCTATGGACCAAGGAATAATCCAGGCCTTTAAGCTCTATTACATTAGACGAACCTTCAAAATCATATTGGATAATATGGAATGTAATTCTGATATGAATGTTATGGATTGCTGGAAGAAATTTGACATAGCAAATCATCGGAAGAACTGAAGCCACACACATTGAAGTCATGCTGGAAAAAACGATGGCCTGCTCTGACTGCGGAAAATGACGAAGAATCTGTGCAAATTCAAATTTTTACTGCAAACATAGCCGAAATCGCGAATGGAATAGGACGAGATGGGTTCGAACAGATAGAATCAAGTGACATTCAGGAATTGCTTGAATCGCAAGATGAAGATTTGACTGAAACCGACTTGGAGGAAATGTTAAATTCACAGCCCATTGAAGAAGAGGCTTCAACAAGCACTGGAAACGTGACATTTAATTTGAAAAATCTTAGTGAAGGTTTAAGAATGGCAAATGAGCTTTTGTATAGACCAGGCCGAACTAGTTTATCCTGAAGTGCATTTTTCATATTAGGCTCAATCAGTTCCTCCTAGGTTGAACTAGTGCCTCCTATCGCCCTTAGGACAGACCAGTTTGGCCTAGTCTGTACCGGTTTATCCGATCGCATATAGGATGAACTAGTTTAGCCTGGGCAAAACTAGTTTGGCCTAAAATCGTGTATGGCTGGTATCAAGTATCGTTTTCAAGATAGAGTAAAGATGACTTTGCTAAAATAATCGTGTTTTATGAATAACTCGAAAATCATTCAGCCGCTTTTTGTTGATTGCTATTATTTTTCAGGGTAGGTTCCGACTAATTTGACCCACTCGATTTTGCTGAGCAATCTGGAAAAGTTTGGTTTGACTTATATCAGTTTGAGGTTGATTCGGTCGTATTTAGCAGATAGATTTTTCTTAGTGGCAGAGAAGGGACACAATTCGGGGTTTGCGATGGTGGAGATCGAAGAACACAGGGTTCAGTATTGGATCTCTGCTTCCTCTGTTCTTCATCTCCACGATTACTTGTCTGAAGCCCGTCCGGCACAACTGTATGCTGATAACACTTCTTTGTCTGTGTCGAATACTTGAATGACTTACTCAGCGAAATTCGGTTATAAGATAGATTCTAGTGTGACTGGCTATCGCAAAATTTTTTGATCACACATGTGATATGGTTTACTTCTATGGAACTGAACTTCTGAAGGCTTTGAGTATTTTCAAACTTGAAAAAAGGTGTATAAGATATTAGAAAATCCAGGCTATCAATCCTGCTGCTGAAATGCATTTTCAAATCTAGAAAACCTCACATATGTGAAATTTATCACATATGTAACACAAGAAACAAACAAGAACTACTTGCAGGCTGGTGTAGACTAGGCAAATCACAGAATGCTCACAATTGGTATTATTTTAAATTTTATACCAACATTTAAATGTAAGATACGCTGATCAAGTCAAATTTAAGAGATGAAATAAGGGGATTTTATTGCAAAATAACTTAAATTCACATTATGAATTTACAACAGATTCTGTTGTGGATATTCAATTACCTTTTTGATGTTTTTCTAATTTTAATTCTTTTTAATCCTATGTTGAAAATGTAACAACTTGAATCGTATAAGAAAATATTTATCTGAGTACTTTGCAATTTTCACTTTAATTCAGCCAAACGTGACAATATTGTTTCTCCAACACAGTGGCGTCATCAGATGTAGATGATAAAGTAAAGTGCTTAGCTTATCTTAGTTTAGTGATCTGAAGATACACTTTCAGCAGTATAATGCGAACAGAATTAATATATTGCCAAAAATGAGTGGCATATGTTTTTTTGCAAAAATTGGTTTCATGAGTTTTTAAGAGATTTCTTCATAGTGAAGGAGACTAATAAATTTACGAAGCGAATGCTGAGCCAGAAATATGCCTCGAATACTAAAGATGCAAAAGTTTGAAATTAATTTTCTCAAAATATTACGATTGACCTTTGTTATCCATAGTAATTCATAAAATTCAATAATTCAATAGTTTGATGAAGTTGAAAAAATCGAGGAAATGTCAACAAAAATAAAGATTACAAAAACCCAGTTATTGGTATATATATATATATATATATATATATATATATATATATATATATATATATATATATATATATATATATATATATATATATATATATATATATATAATATATATGTCATACTATAAATATATAGGGTCGCCATTATTAGGACTTTTGCTTCATATTTTTTGTGAACAAAGCTATATGTACCTATTACATATTTCCATGTCGACCATAATACAACTGGTTCATACGTATTAATTGGAACCCCAGGTTTCATCCTTGATCCACACCATTCTTAGTTAGACTCTTTCAAGACAACGACCGAGACAATCGAAGATCAAGGTTATTGTTGTGAGCATTGCCCGAGCGTCCGGCGGACTCAGATTTTTTGAGTTTAAATTTAAATTTCATAATATTTCGGTCAAGTGGTCATTCCTGTAGATAATGTTCGATTCAGTGAATAATGATATAAGGTGGATAATTAATTTAATTGTTGAATCTTGAAGAAGTGATTTAAGTCTCAGTTCTTTCGAAACAATGCATTGAATCATTCGATTAATTATTGCGATTTCTCTGGAAATTAGTTGTAAACAATGCTTCCCAAAGTTCTGATCAGAATTTCGAAGGTTTTTGTGACGATTTGGGTACTCAATATCAAATTTGTGAATTGTATTAAAATAGAAAATCAACTGAAAGTGATAACTAATGGTAAGTTTTTATTTATTTTAACTATTTTTACTATTTTACTATATTTTATTCAAATAGTAAATATTTTATTTAATGGAAATTGCAGAATTTCTGAGTTCACTAACATACATATATTGCTTGCCAAAATAAAGATAAATATTCTACTCATAGCATAATATACAGAAACTAAATGTTATAATAAAAATATTTGACATCTATTTTGCGAATTGGGGACATTTTTCAACTGCTTCCTCAAGAATGTTTTGAGGAAACAGTTAATGAAAAATTTTCAAATATGATTTCCATTATTGACACTTCCATTTATCTATGGTAATCAGAAAAGGAAAGACGAGAGTGAAATATTCCATATTTATATGTAAATTACGTTAAGAAAAATTCGTACAACAAACTTGAACCCACAAAGTGTAATAGCTATAACTTTTTTCGGCTTTTCCGAATCTTCCGAAAAACAAATTGCCGACTATTAGGGTGTAAATGGAGTTCAAACTCTGTCGCATAATATTACGAGTAAATATGTAATGTAATGAAATCCTGTAATTTGTGAGATTCTTATTGAGAGCGTTTTTGAGAAGTTAGTGAAATATTCTGTGTAATTGAGATTTTGGTAGTTTTGATTAAGACAATAAGAGTTAATAGTGCTAATTGAGTTTGGTCTATTAGGTGATAATGTATTTATTGATAAATATATAATGTTTCAATTATCGTTATTTCATAAAAATATGGATTCATTATACATTGAAATGAAAATAGGCAATTTCTTAAATTTCTGAACTTTTTTTTTTATTCAAAACTTTTTTTCAACCACCCAGACTAATTTGGGTGGTTGTCAAATTTGTAAATTTCGTTTTCATTTCAGTTCAAATTACTATGTTTATTGCTTGTACTATGTTGCAAAGGTATTAGTTTTTTATAAGTCAAGATTTCATTTTGAGTGATTATATCTAGGCAATAGGTAATGAACAAAATTACAAGCTAAATCAACTGTTTGTAAAAAAATCTGTTGAAATCCCAGCCTAATGTGTATTGAATTGAAAAATAATTTACTGTAGACAAATTAAAATTACTGGGGATATATAACCTCACAAAACCGTTCTTACACAAAAAAGTTAGTTGCATCACATTTACATCATCTCTAAAATTGAATTTCACATGTCAAGAAACGCTCCGACGCCTGTCTTCCTATGTCTCTGACTATGGTGGGGTAGAAGGAATGGATGTTTGTGTATGTCCTGATTTAAGTAGTTTAATGAATGATATATGCTGGGTAATGCACTTTGATTACAAGCCCAATGGTCGTTCGGAACCTGCGTTAAACTGTAGGTCCACTGAAACAAAAAAAAACGCTCCGACTAGTTACTCATTCTTTCGTTTGTAATGAATGATTAATCATCTGGGTAATCATCTGAGTAAAACTTTTTCGCCTGAAAAATATGATGAAGGACATACCGAAGTTATTACAACATTGCATAATAATGAAAAACGTTTATCATCAGAAACAGAATGGTTATGAAAATCATTTACCCTAAGTTAATATATTTAACAACCATTGTTAAAGACCAGTAGTCACCACTTCAGAGTCAATTTCGAAATTGTCTTCTAATTATATTTTCAAAACTCCTACAATAGAACAACTGAAAAGTACTACCATCATAAAAGTATATTTTCCATATGAGTTTATCTCAACAGTAAATGTTGACGAAGTTATTCAAAAATATATATACAGGAGGAGTCTGAGAGAAAAATAGTATTCTGTTCTTTGTTGGGTCAAAATTGTTTCCAGAAAATCAATTATATTATTTCTGATATGTATTTATTGATATGAATAAATTTTTGTATAATTCATATTCCTCTGTTTCTTCTCTCGTGTCTTGAGGCAGTTAAATCACTCATTTCCAAAATTAAAAACATGCAATCCTTTTCATTTGTTTGAGTCAGGACCATTTATATGCATGGCGTTGAAACCTCACTGCAGGAGATTTTCTTTGGGATTGGTGAGATTGTTTGTCCCATGGTAGTTCTTGTTGATCGTGTCTGTATTATATATAATATTGGATATATATATATATATATATATATATATATATATATATATATATATATATATATATTATATCCGAGGTAATAGAGAAAATGTTTTCGCCAGAATGATGAGTTATCTCAATAGATTCAAAATAATTGACTCCGCGCAACATGAATTAAGAAGCGGCCACCAAACCCAATCAGTTACAGTTAAGATTTTTGAATCCTCTACGAGTGTTTGATAAACACTTGTTTGTGGCGGGGTAATTTTTTGATTCATCTGCGGCATTTGATTCACTATCCTTTGAATTTATACTTGATAAATGCTACAATTTAAGTTTTAGATGCGTTTTTCTGAATTGGTTACGTAGTCTATCTTGAAGGACGAACAATGGTAGTGAAAAAAGGCGAGATTTATTTTCAGAGACATGACATTGCTCTTGGGGTACCGCAAGGCTCTGTACTCAGACCTCTTCTATTCATATTGTTTATAAACGATCTGCCTGCGAAATTGTCCCGAATTTGGTGGCACTATTTGCCGATGATTTATCGGTGGTTCTTTCTGGCAGGACTCCAGAAGAACTTCTGGAGGCATGTGAATGCATTGTGAGGGACTTTGTGAATTGGTGTCGAATGAACAATCTGATGGTGAACGTTGACAAAAATGTATGTGTTCATTTTTGTCTGAAGGGCAATGAAATTAGTATCTTGGATGTTAAATATGGGGACAACACTATATCATCATTCCAATCAACAAAGTTTTATGTAAAAAATTGAGTAACTCATTTTTTGCGTAATCTCTAGAATTAAGAACATCGTACCTAGAAACTGTGTTATAAATTAAGAACATCTTAATTATAATAAACAATGGACGATGAAACTGTGTGATAGTTCATATTCAAATGAGAGGTAATAATAAAAATAAAAATCAATGTGCTTATTGGACTGAACAGTCTTGTATTTAGTCATCTTAATTATAATATTCTGCTGTGGGGCTGCTCCACAGAAATAAATTGGGTGTTTATACACAGAAGCGAATAGTTCTATTAATATTCAATATTCATCAACGAACATCTTGTAAACTTATCTTCATTAATAATTACATACTCACCTTGACGTGTTTATATATTTATAAACGTTTGTTATATGTTAAAGAAAATGAAGATAGGTTTATTAAATTGAATAGTAATCATGAGTATTCAACAAGGAACAGTGATATGCTACTTATTCATATGCATAAACAGATAAATTTGAGCACTCTATGTATTCTTAGAGTATTAAAATCTTCAACCATTTACCATCGAATTTGAAAGTACTGAAAGCTCATTTGTTTGAGAGGAGAGTTGAATCTCTGCTCTTAACAAGGCAACTATATTGTGGCAGCATAGTACTTCGATGATTCGAATGTAGACAATAATGTATGAATCAATTTTTTGTATCATATGTTTGTATATTTTTACTACAAATGTCCTTCAGTATGTGAAATTGTCTGGAATGTTTAATATTTCTGAGGTAATTTTTTTCTTTTATTTTCAAATAAAGTTGTATATTATTGTGAATATAAATTCAATCATTATTTCTGTTTGAACCAATATTTTTGTTCGAGGGTTGAATGGAAGATCAGACTCAAAACTGAATTCAGTCGTTTTGTGAGCATTCTTCTTAGTTGTAATTATTGTATCAACTGAATGAATGCAATTTTACAATGTAAGGAATGTTTCTCAATAAATTTTATTTTATTATTATTATTATTATTTAGTTAGATCTTGCAATTTCAGCATCGAATTTTCCTTTTGTATGTAGAGTGTCCTATGTTAAATTTCGTATAGTCTATCTATAGGTATTGGTTTCAAGCATCCTGATTTAATGCGTGATTTATCACGAAACATATGTTGCATATTCTGCCTATAAAAAATTAAGACCTAGTCGTGACGTGCGTAGAACAGGTGATTCGGTTCCCAAATATGACGTTTACGTATTATGCTTTGCCTAGCGTCATTGTATCATGGCATTGATTTTGAAGCATTCATGGTTATTGCAGTTCTCAAAATTTTGCCTTCGCCAGATTTATAAAGATTCTTTGCAAATTCGTGCTCTTCAACGAAATACAGAATTATTGTCATGAAGAATGGAATAGATGATGAATTGTCTCTGATATTATATTACGTTATTTTAATGAGGCCATAAGGTTCGAAATGCATTTGAACACCTTTTTTGAGTACGTGATGTGTTTTAGTTATATATCTGTAGAACAATTTTCATGATAGCTAAGGAGTAAAATCGTTTCTTGGAGATGTCCATTGTTATACAATGACTGAGATTGAATTCTCGCTTAACTCTTGATGAAACATAATTAAATATTAAATTAAATTAAACTCTTGGCTTAATGTTTCAATATTATATTGAACAACATGAATTTGTCAACACGTTTCGAGCATGAGCTCATTTTCAAGACTAAAATACAGTAAGGAGCGAACAACAAATTTATATCCATACAATGGATGTTAGGAGAGAGGATAATCGAAAATCTACCTGTTCATTTACGATGTCTTCTTTTTTCTTCCAAGAACTGCATATTTCAATTGTTCTAAATGTTTTCCTTTATTACCTGCGTGCAAGCACTTGGTTTTTTCAAAGTCTATAAAGTGGATAGAGTTAAAACAATGTTCTGAGAATCCGGTTTTATTAACATTGTACAATATCGACCTTTTATGCTCGTCAACCCGAGTTTTTATTTTCCTACCTGTTTGGCCAATATAAAACGTTGCGCATTCATTACAAAATTTTTTTTTTGTTAATAAAATGTTCCTAAAACCGCATTCTCAGAACATTGTATTAACTTGTTATAAAAACCGAAAATTTTCAATATGAAAATCATACAAATTAAATTGAGTAGAAAATTTTCATAAATTCAGATAATCTCTGAGATTCTTATGATGAACTAAGTAATTTCAAATATTTTCACGAATATTCATCTTCTGTCAATTGCTACATTTTATAAGCAACAGTTCATTGAATTCAAAAAGTAATATATATGTCAAGTAAATTTGATGGCTAAAAACCAACAGTTTTCCGTACTTATATTCAATAGTATAACTAAACCATTCTTTATTGAACCCTCTACTTTCGTGTGAACGAAAATATAATTTTCAAGATTAAAACACTTGGCTTTGTTTTGACTGATTATATTAACAATTCTACATATGTTCAGAAGGATAGCCCATTATGAAGACTAATAACAATATCAACTGATTTAACTGATGCTAAAACCACTCATTTGTATGTTCACCCGAAACATATTTAGAGATGTTAATATACTGAAACTTATCCAAGTATTTTTTTTAAATTTATTATTTAACATGTTTCACCAAGTGATAAAAGAAACTTCCGATTCATTTATTAATAATTTTTAAGAATTTAAGAATCAATACAATTTCTTTCTCATTTCAGATTGCTATGAAAGACTGGCCATCGGTCAACGACTGAAACCACAGGATATATATAAGAAAGTTGATGCTAATACTGTGCCAAAGTGTCAGAAGGAGTGTACGATAGAAGGAGATAATTGCAAAGCTTTCAGTTATGGGTAAGTAAATAATGATGAATTCCACAGGAAATAAAGCAATAATAAATAACTCCAAAAATAAATACCGGATAATATTAATTATTCAGTTTTTAATTAACGATGTAGGAGTCCTACTGTTGGAGTAATTTTTTTCAAAGTTATGAAAAAACTACAGTTTGCTGCGAAATATTATCAAAAAATATCCCTTATCATTTATCACTTAAAATTCAGAAACCTTTCACTACTGAGAATAAAGACAATGAGACTATCATAAGATACAAGTTTTTGTGAAACCGGCTGTTGCATTTTTGTTGTCTCAAGTTGACAATAATCCGATATATTATTTGTTAATTGGTACAATTATGGTGTCGTTGAAAATTCTCATGAAAATTTGAATATCCTTCTTACCTGAGGCCTTACCTGATGTATTTTTCTGAGAGAGTGTACTCGTATTATATTCCTGTTGACATTCAACCAGAAATTGAAGGTGTTGCGAAATATGCTCCTTCTGAAAACTTGCACACTGCTATTATCTATTCCATTCTTACGACTTTGAGACGTTGTTTTTTGAATTATGTTCGTTTGATATTTCAATTTTATATCTGCTTTAGCATTAATCAGATTCTTGTTTTTTATATAATTACATCATTTCATCTAATTTATATTTATTTGTGAAATATTCAGTCTCAATATTTTTGTAGTCATATGTTTCAATATTTTTTCAAATGTCGTTATTTAATCCAATTTTTGACAGCAGTTATTGAAAATTTTAACCCAATGAAGTTATAGCGCAGTGATTTAAATATATTATCATATATTTTCTATCATTGATCGATTGGGTCGATACTTGATGAAAATCTGAATACATAATTCAAATAAACCTAAGTAGTTTTTCGATTTTCACTATAATTGATTCAAAAACATGACAATATGGTTTGGCCAACACAGTGACTTCATCAGAAGTTGATGGTAAACTGGTAAACTGATGGTAAACAGTTTATCATCAACATCTGATGAAGCCACTGTATTGGCGAAACGATATTATCATGTTTCTGAATCAATTATAGCGAAAATCAAAAAACTATTCAGTTCTATTTGAATTATATATTTTCTATGTTTTTTCGAATTGAGGAAATGAAACTTCTTTGTTAATATTCTATATATTTTTTTCTATTGCAGAATAGCAGTCAAGGGAAATTCTACCTGTCAACTGGGTAAAAATTTCATACAAGAAACTGCGGATCTACAACCAATCGGAACAATAGCTGACGTAGATTTTGATCTTTACATAAAGAAATTAGGTTGCAAATTAGTGGTGGATCCACATGTTAATAAAATTTCGAAACCAAACTTCAATGGCCAATTTCTTCACTCATCTTCGGCATCTTCCGAAAGCTTCAATCAACAGCATATTTCTACGAGCAAACCTAGTTATCCATCATTAAATCAACATGGTATAAAAAACCCTGATGAGAACCCTACTAAAAATAATGAAAGTAGTTCTAAAAAACCTTTAGAAGACGTACATAAACCAACACTTACTTATGGCTTGAGCATACCAAATATCGAAACAGTTCATCCAAGTAATGGTTATAAAAATACCGTGAAAAAGCCAACATCAAATTCAAAATTTACTCAGTATGTACAGAATGGTGTCTCGAATAACGACGTTCAGCATGTTCAAGGTAGTTTAGTCAGTATAAGTACAGGGCCTCTAAGTTATCTTCACCCTGTTCATGAAATACTCATTGGTAAAAATCCTTATTTATATGGTCAAACGAAACCGTACCGTCCACCTGGTAATATTCCTGAAGAATCAAATTACTTCAATGATAAGGTAGGACCCTATCATAACACCAATAATATGAGACCATATGATAGATACAAGGATGGTTATGGTAGTTCCAATGAATACTTCAATGAATATCCTGAAACGTACAGAGATTACAGTAAATATAAAAATCCAAATAATTTAGAAGCAACTCGAAATCCTGAGTATGATTATAATAGGTTCCAAAAACCTGGACATTCGAGTTATCACCAAGAGATACCCCACGTACCATCTTCAAATGATTACAAAGTAGAGATACCTGATCGAAAGAAGTACAACCAGCATAGTCGACCATTTTCGGATGACTCATATGATCATTATCACCCACAACAAACGAATAACTTTGAATATGAACCAGGAAAGTTCACACATGAGAAAGATAAACCATCGTACAATACTCATAGAGGTTATGACGATAAAAGGAAACGAAATCCATACGACTCTGAAGCCTCCAAATATAAACCAAAACTTCCGTTGGAGACACCAAATGATTCTTTTGGTTCCTACAATGGTGGAAGATACCCTATGACATCGAATGTATACAAAACGAATGGTCCTAACAGATTATCAGATTCCTACGATAATAAACCGGGATACTCTGAACCACACAAGCAGTTCTTTGATGAACGATATCCCCCTAGACCTATTGATTACGATTATCCTCAATATGATAGAAAACCGTTCAGACCACAACATTTCTGGATATGACCATCAAGAATATCCACCAATCATCGACGATAGAAAAGATGGAGTTGCCAATGGGAGACCGTATCATGGTGATCACAAAATTGATTCTCCACAAGGATATCATGATCCACCAAAATTTCATTATAATGACCAACGACCACCAAGGCCTCATTATAACATATGGGAACCAGAAACCAGGCCATCCAACTCAGATTATTTGTTCAATGATGAAGTGAAGTACGACTCAACTAGTTTCATGCATCCAAACTCTAGTTTTGGCGTGAGTAAAAATGTTAGTACACATTCAAACGATACGAAAGTTTTTTCTCATCATGGTACAAAAAACAACGAATCCCATAATGAAGATTCAAAATTGAAGCCAATCGTTACGGAAAGTGTTGGGGTAGACGGAGAAAAGATAATATCCATTGTCACACAATTAGATTCAAGTGAGTAGAAAACTTGATTTTTTTATGTTACGTGTAAAATATTAAGAATCAGTCTACATGTCTCTCGAAAAGTGGTTGATAGGTTCGTGAAAAGTATGTGTCCTCACACCTATGAACTTTGTCAAAAGTGAACTCATAAAAAAATTGTAAACTGCATCTCCCGACTTTCAGCTTCTACATATAACTTGTTTTATAAGGGGAAAATATCCATCAATTTTTCAGAAAGCAGTTGTTACCCAATAATTGAGTCTGGTGACAGAAGTTAGATATCTTATCATAGGGCTTTATTAATGACATTAACACTAAGATGGTTTTATGAGACAACTTTTGTATCATATATAGAAAAATTCGAGCTCCTTTCTGCGAAACAATTCGGGTTTACAGTGGGTTAATTGACCGAGGATAATTTGATTGACAAATTGACTTTGTCTAATCTTAGTAGAAATATTTATAATGCCTTTGACGCAAGAACTTCGGCCATTTGTGTTCTTGTTGACTTAGCGAAGACCTTCGACATTGTTTCTCACCTCATATTAGTCAAAATAATGAAACAATTAGGAGCAGAGGAAGTAGATACTCACAATTCAATGAAAAAATATTTGAAGAATAAAGAGTATGTGGTTGTGATAGATGGTGTTGGGAGCACTGGCCAAAACGACTCAGTGTGGGGTTCCCCAAGGTACTATCCTGGCACTTGCGCTGTTTTGTCCGTTTATCGATAGTCTCTCCAATTTCCCAATTTTTGGTGATATGGCTGCATTTTCTGACCATACCTCAGTATTTTGTGAAGTACAGTGTTGGTTAGATCTAAAGCAAAATATTGAATATGACTACCCTAAAATTTAAGTTTTTTTGAATGATAATTTTGGATGATTTTGACTGCTCACCTTCAATCCACTAAAAACCGTATATATGTCTCACGCCAGTTACTAATACAATCTTCCACAATATACTACTTTGAATCTACTGATAGACAAATGTGAAGTTCATATACATAAAACCGAAAAAATCAAGTACTCAAGGTTTAATAATAATCAAGGTATTGTTTTGGATAACTTTCTCCAATGGAATTACCATATTAAAAATCTCGTTATAAAACTACATTTTGCTTATGAAGATACAGTTTCAAGAAGTTCGAATAGTTTTGCGATACTTATCAAATAAGAACAATTTCTTTTCACTAATTCAGTCTCTGTTATAATATGCAAATTTGGTTTGAGCACTTAATCCGGATTTGAGTGAACTAGAAATTATCAAAACTTTGTTTGAAAATAATGTACAATAAATGCAGCACCTACTGATCGGAGCTTGATTATGTTTGATAGGACTATATTGTAGCAGCTTTCTTCTATTTCAATAGAACGACAAATCATCTACTTAGTGATGATTTGTGAGTCATAGGTGAGGCACAATAAGTGCCTCTCTCAAACTGAGTTTCAATGGAGAAGTACCTCTCTAAAACTGTGTTTGAAAGGAGTTTTGGATTTTGGTTCCTAGAAACTATTAAAAACCGCCAGTCAAGATAAAAATTTGCTATTATACACTTCATGAAAAGTACAGTGAATGACATGTTTTTCTCCCAATAGAGGCGATTCATCAATGAATTGATTGACCTAAAAATTTTTGACAGTTTCGATTTATTATGTTTGTATTTATTTTCTGTAAAAGATAGACTTAGAACACATTTTGTTTTTTTTTCTGTTGGCCAAGGTAGTCTGAGGAATTTTCTAGGTATTTTGTTACAAGTGTAATCTTTCACAAGGATTATCTTTTATGGCTTTCGATTAATAATATAAGCAATATTGGAATTCATAACATAGTAGATTTTATTCATAGTTTTTTTTTGAACAAAATATTTTTGAAATATCTAGTTCTTCTTGTACTTGTAATAACTTATTATTACGGCGTAATAATCTGTAATAATCGTTATATTCGAATATAAACTTGAATTCAACCACTTGTACTTTTGATTCACACTTTTATTGACAATATAGCATAACGCGTTTCGTCGTTATAAACGACTTCTTCAGATGCTAATAGAATACTAAGTCGTTTGTAACGACGAAACGCGCCATGCTATGTTGTCAATAAAAGTGTAAATCATAAGTTCAAGTGTTTGAATTTTAGTTTATATTCAATTATGATGGATTAACATCAAAAAAACGCCAACACTATCCATTATTACGAAGTACATATAATATTATATTATTATACCAAAATCTTACGAGTATGTCACAGTCGCATTGTCGTGCACCTTGTCTTTTTTCAATTTTATATTCGTTCAGAAGAGAATGCGAAGGGGAGGCTTAATAATCAAAAATCTCATACTTTAATGCAGACTGTACCACCAGAACCTTCCACATTTCAGAAGCCTGTTACAAAAAAGGCATTTGAATCAAATCTGTTACAAATAATCCATTTGCTAGAAAGGTTATATTGTGTTGCTTCTTCGAGCTACGTTCCGAAAGTTGTGTTGTGAATGATGTTGTGTATGATGACTTTGTTCGGCAAGCACATATTGAGTCTTTCGTGAAAGTTTCCTATAACTTTGTTCAGTGGGCTATGGGTTATCCTGACGGTAGCGTTCCTAATTAGAGTCTTGACATCTTCCGGGGTCCTTAGATGATATTTGAGTATTCCGGCCCTTGGGTAATCTAATTAAAAAGAATCACAGGTACTCAAATCTGGCTAGCGAGAAGAAACCATCTGCCAGGGAAACATCTCCTGGAGAAAAACACATAGACCACAAACTGTGTGTTATATTCCTTGCTGAATTTCGCGGTTTTTGTCTTTGAAAGATTCTCAAGCACGGTGCAGTACCAGTCATAGTTGACACCTATGACACCTCTCTCTTCAAAACTTCAATTCCCAATAATACTTATTGACGACATTGCACACCTAATGGTGAATTTCGGTAATTAGAGGGCTCTTCGGTGATGTCCTCGAGAGTTTTACACGTACCCATGGAACTGGGATCATCGCTAGTCCACAAAAATGCACTGAAAGGGACGCATTGGAAGTAAAGTGACTTGTTGACATTACTTGAGAATCCGGGAACTTCAAGGGATCCAATTGAGGTCAAAATGCAATATTCGTTACTGTCGTCGCCGAAATCTGAAGGGCAAAAGATTGTTTTCTTCTTGGGGTAGCGAAGATTATGTTGCATCAAACTACCACAAACTGTTGCGTACTTAGAAGATTTTCATAGTGGTAGTTGCAGGTGACTACTGAACACAACACCAGCCTCTCATCGGAAAGAGATCAAAAACGCCCATGTGAGACTTTCCAGTCACCAATAGTGACTTATTGAAATGTGAGAGGCTCCTACGCTTCTGTATTTATGAATAATTTGTAACAAAACAAGATATTCTGAAAGTATAAAACACATGGTACATTTCACAAAAATTATTCAATTAAAAACATATGTTTCTGGCTTTTTACCCAGTAAAAAGTTAATACTTATATATACAAGACTTATTACACAACTAGAACTGTAATGAGAACTTTGCTAGCCTGGGATGCGACAATAATTCAATATTAATTAAGAAGTATAATGACTGGAAAAATGAATGTGTAGTGGAACTTATGCGAGGACTGTTAAAAAAAGGTGAATTTTGAATTTTCGCTTTCTCGCACATTCGATTATTGAATTTTTTTTGTTATGTTTGTACACATACGTTTCTCATATGTTGCATTATTAGGCATTTTGGATCAGGATTCTTGTTTTTCGACAACTGAAAAGGTTAGAGCCTTTTTGTGTGTCCTTCAATTTTTTACTTTTGAAAAAATGGATCAAAGAATCTGTATTAAATTTTGAGTTGAAAATGAAATAAAGGGCTCCAACGCTCTTAAAATGTTGACTGTGGCATTCGGAGAGTTAACTTTGTTTCGAAAAAGTGTTTATAAGTTGTACAAGCGCTTTACAGAAGGCCGAGAAGATGTTGATGACAATGAGCATCCTGGAGTTGCAACCACTTCAACAAAGGAATAAAAGGAAAAAGTGGAGCTAATGGTTTTGAAAAATCGTCGAATGACTATTCTGGAAATTACAGAAGATGTTGGAATATCAATCGGCTCAGGTCATGCAATTTTCTAGGATGTTTTGGGCATGAAACGTGTGGCAGCGAAGTTTGTTACGGAATTGGTAAATTTTGAGCAAAAGCAACGTCGCTTTAGTATCGCACAGATTTAGATCGCACAGAAAAGTCATAACTGGTGACGAAACGTGCCTATATGGTTATGATGTCGAAACCAAGGCACAGAAACCGAAGCGGCCAGAAAAGCCAAGATCGAAAAAACACGTCAAGTTCGATCAAATGTGCAGGTTTTGCTCACTGTTTTCTTCGATTACAACAGCGTGGTGCAACACGAGTTCTTTCTGACAAGTCTTACGGTTAATAAGGAATACCACAAGGACGATACGAAACGTTTGCGTGAAGCAATAGAGCTCAAACTATCGGAAAGGTGGAAAACCAAATCATGGATTCTGTATCACGATAATGCACCAGCTCACACACCAATGCTTGTTAGTAATGTTTTGTCCAAAAACAACACCGTTATCATAGCTCAACCACAGTATTCACCAGATTTAGCTCACTTCAACTTTTTCCTATACCCAAAAGTGAAGAGACCAATGAAAGGAAAAATTTTTGCGACAATTGATGAGATGAAGCCGGAATCGAAGAATCATTTGATGGCCATAACGGAAAGCCCATTTCAGAAGTGCTTCGAGTATTAGAGGAAGTGCTGGCATAAGTGCATTATACCTGAGGGGTCTTACTTTGAATAGGACAAAATGCATATTGATGAATAAATACTATTCATGAAATATTCAAAATTCATCTTTTCTTTTGAACAAACCTCGTACATATCACTGAGTACTTACCCCACATACTCGAACACAACACTACAGAGAAGCATGTCGACTAGATCATATCTTTCAACACACATATATCAAGTGTTTGATCAAGTAGCTTATGGCAATTATTGAACATCCTGAATTTACTGCTCGAGATTCGATTCAACTTAATGAAGGAAGAATTAGGTGATTCTTTGATTCATGAACAGGATGCAGCAATTTTAATGGTAATCTGGAATTACCGCCATTCTCTTATGTTATTCATTTGTTTCTGTTATTAAACCTGATGTAAGGCTGAACTTGAATTATCCGCCATTTTATTCGATCATCATCCTTGAAGTGTATATAAAATTTTCATGTTAAAAATGACATTGAAGAAATTTTATAATGCACTGGAACATTTGGACCTGCTACTTAACTGAACACCTATACCGGAAAAAATTAGTTTTTCTACAGGAAATCATTGTTATGCATAAATAACCGAGGTCAACACTTTTGTGAAGCTATTTCGAATCTGAGCGTAGACGATTTATTATAATTCTAATCAATAATGAATATCCTTATATTATATAGAGCTTTCAAGAGAATTTAATCACTACTTATATCACTATCATAAATATTATATATGATAGTAATATAATTCGTAATATATTATTATTATTACGATTGTTTCCCATGAGGAGAGCGAACTTGAATTCGCGATTATTGGGTCTTTTGCGTCATATTTTTTGCCTCCAAAAAACGCTTTCATCCTCTCTGAATGCTCTTTTTCCGTCATCTGTCCCTTTTACTCCAGGTTGACAATTTGATTTCTGCTCAAACTTCACATGTGCGATCCACGAGATTTTTATATTGCATTATATTTTTATTTTTCATTTTTATATTGATCTGTTGTAGATCCTTTTGGACCTCTTTTTTCCACTCTGTTTCGCATTTACTATTCATAATTATTTCGAGTAGTTTCTTCGGTATTTTGGACTGTTTCATTCTGTAGACATGTGCATAAAACTTTGTCGTCGTTTTCTGATTTTTTCCGTTATCGTATTTGTCTTTTGATACAGTTCAACCTGATGTATTTTCATCCAAATGCCGTTTCTATTGATTGGCCTGTAAATGTTTCTGAGAATTTTCCGTTCTTGTTTTTCTATTTCTCTAATTTTTAAATGACCGTCAATAACCATTGTTTCAGATGCGTAGATGGCTTCTGGAAAAACGGTTGTGTTATAATGCCTCAATTTGGCACCTCTCAAAATGCAGTTTTTGTTATAGTGAGCCCATATTAGTTTGTAGGCCCTTTGGAGCTTGGTAATTCTCTGTTCATTAGCGATTCGGTTTAAACCTGAGGACTGTATAACTTCCCCGAGGTATTTAAAATGGCCAACTTGCAGAATTTCACCATGTTTTGTGATAAGACAGGATTTATTTTTTGGTTTTCTTTCCATTTATTTGGTATATATCACTACTTATACATATTTTCCGATATTTCATCTGTTTAGACCTTACAAGGAATAGCTGTTGTCATTTGCCTCCAACTTCTTGTCTCTCATTAAAACGGAGCAATATATAAAAAAGGGTTTGTCGCGGGAACGTGTTCGTTACTTGAACGAAGTAACAACACCTTCATATAAGTTGAAACCAATATAAAGCCTCCAAATTTGTTAATGATTACTAATTTGAAGTTGAAAATTCATACTTGACTTACAAGTAGGTACAACATTGATACAATTGAAAGAATTTACTAAAATATGAATTTCTGAGAGACTACAAATTGGTGGTCGATTTAGTAATATCTTGCACGAAGTTTACGAAATGTTGTTGAAAAGTAAAATAATTATATCAAGTCTTGACAATGGATTGGTGGTCCAAAATTTTTAAGGGAACTAAACGACTTCTGTGGCATTTTGTGTAGTTTTTTGTATTAAAGTACTTTTTATGCTAACAATGCTGTTGATGCAAATATGATGGTAAATCTGTATTTCACAGTATTGTTGATATTATTAGAGTCATGTAGAGTCATGTGTCTGTCTGCTCCTTATTATGTAAGTCATAACCAGTCTCAACATTTATTTAACATTTTACTGAATATTGAGGAAATGTTTCGATAAACATTAAATATTTCATTATTGAATCAATGAAATTCTTTTTAATATTGTGAAAAAGTTACAATTGTTAACAGAACGTTAACACTAGATACTGAAATAATTTATTTTTCTGATATGAGAATTTGTAAAGGTTAAAATTGAATATAATAAAACAATTGTTAAACTGATTTACACATATATTAAAAATAATGATCTGATGAGATTCACCTTTTTTGCTGTGCAGACATTGTTGAAAAATTGAAAAGAAATATTGTGAAATATTGGACAGCTATCAAATCATTAATAGAGAAAACATTATAAGAAGAAGCATTATAATAATTTCGATAACGTCAACCCTACAACACTTAGTAAAACAATTCAAAATGTATGGTACAATTGTCCAAATTTAAAGAAATTGTTTAATACCCTCAGCACATATTTGAGGCTACTAACCCATGATGGCACTACTACCACTAATTAAGAAAAGACACCTTCTACTCATGAAATGAACAAAATAATTCTATGGTATTCGTATTTCTACATTATATTATATGAAGAATGAATTATATTTATATAAATATACATATATATATATATATATATATATATATATATATATATATATATATATATATATATATATAATTTCGCGACTAGTGCGATACTCATGTGGAAGTTTTTAGTGTCTAGTGAAACTCATTTATCAATTACAATTCTCGATACTTCAACACTTTTTTTGTGTCTTCTTCAGGAGAAAAAAAGAATTAGAGTTTAACACCCTAGGAGGGTAATAGGTTTTTTCCTGAAGAAGACACAAAAAAAATGTCGAAATATCGAGGAATGTTAATTCAAAACTTGTTCTAAATATATAAATATCTTCAATTTTAATGAATCTAATTGAGTGGTTGTCAATGGACTATGTAAATTCAAATAAAACATTTTAGCAATGTCATAAATGTTTTCGAGGTTGACATTCTCTCTGTTTCATTGTTTCATTATGAATGTTTCCCATAGTACGAAATTTCTTTCGAAACGTTCCATAGGCTAACCAGCAGAGGAACAATGGAGATAAACGTTAATCTGCATTGCAAGTTTCATGACTCAAGTCGTATATCATGCTTGAATTCAAGCTCAGATGATATCAATGAAAAACAATGAGTAAATTTTACAATGTGAATTATTTTTTCAAACAAATACTTATGGCTCTGTTCCTGAAGTTGGACATCATAAACACAAATTACATAATACAAAATGAATGGCATACCTTTATGTGCTGTTGATAAGACATCCATGCATCCATTATATATAATATATATATATATATATATATATATATATATATATATATATATATATATATATATATATATATATATATATATATATATATATATATATATATACAATGTATGAATAATTATTCATATATTGTATTATTTCTTGGCTAGAGGCATTCTTGAAGGATAAATAGTCCCCTTGCGGGAGAAGTATTGCTATCTCTTTCAATTCTGTTTTTTCAAATCTCCCAACCCGGAGAGTAAAAACGCAGTAGCCTAAAATGTGTCGACTTCCTTTGGGATGTCGACACATTTAACACGGTGGGAACATTAACATGGTGGGAATCGAACCTACCAGCGCTCTCTTTTGCAGACTTTTTTTCACTACATTCCATCACCCTTGTTGTACCTTTCCAAAGAAATATAATATTTATTGGTTTTTCAAATTAATGAAATGGTTATTTATTCCTCTTGTAAGAAGAAAGATATGCTCAAAAACATTATCTTCAAGTTCATTCCTTCAGTGATAGCTAATCCTATGGGGATATAACATCTACTGTTTTCACGATTTTTGCTTGAAAAATATTCCCCTATTTTGTGTTATTTAGCAGAAATATACATATATATATATATATATATATATATATGGAAATGAAATTTTTTTGTGTTTATGGCACTGAATGAAATATTCAAGAAAATGAACACTAGAACATTCATTTGTAAAATTGAAATCATTTTCTTATATATATATATATATATATATATATATATATATATATATATATATATATATATATATATATATATATAAGAAAATGAACACTAGAACATTCATTTGAATGTTCATATATATATATACATATATATTTTGAAAGTTTTTAGCATTAACAGGTTTTTTAATATGAAAAGTTTATTTTTGTTGACGTTTCGTTGTTATATTAACTTTGTCAAAACTAATGAATAATTGAATTATTCATTAGTTTTGACAAAGTTGTAATATAACGAAACGTCAACAAAAATAAACTTTTTCATATTAAAAAAGCCTGTTAATGCTTAAAACTTTCAAAATAAATACCTCAAACAGGCAATAAATCAATTTCAAGAAATATAAAATTGCTAGCTGAAATAAAGCAATTTTCACAACTCACAAATATTATGTCTGGAAATTTCAATTTTTTCAAGAATATAGGAGAACAATATGGATATCAAGCCAAAATCCAACTCAAACGCCTCGCCAATTTGAATAAAAAACTAACAAACCTAAAATCAAGAAGAATATTCTTACTTAGATGTAAGCATAATGAAATATGCCCCACATTCCTGAAGAATTCAATTATTCATTAGTTTTGACAAAGTTGTAATATAACAACGAAACGTCAACAAAAATAAACTTTTTCATATTAAAAAAGCCTGTTAATGCTAAAAACTTTCAAAATAAATACCTCAAACAGGCAATAAATCAATTTCAAGATACATATATATATATATATATATATATATATATATATATATATATATATATATATATATATATATATATATATATATATATATATATATATATATATATATATATATATATATATATATATATATATATATATATATATATATATATATATATATATATATATATATATATATATAATCTGATGAGGAATTACTGATTCGCATTGAAAAACTAGATTTTGGTTGACAGCCGATGATAAAAAAGTGTTTTCACTAAAAAAGTTTCCTTATTCGAAATTTACACGACTGGTCAGATGGCGAGATTTTTTCATCACTGTTATTCAATTTCGAATCATTTTTCGTTGAATGTCTTCGTGAGTGAATATATTCGTTTGGGTTTGAGAAATTTACGAAAAAATTGAAATGTGCTAGTCTGTATAAAAAAAAGAATTGATATAGTTATGTGAACTGACTCACATCACGTAATTATAACAAATAGACAAAATTTCAAAACAGTTTTTATTGAAATGATATGGATATTTTATTTAAGATAGCAATAAGAGGATAATAATGAGTGCATGTAGGTTCTATTCCTGTTCTTGTTTTTACGCTGTTAATTTTTCGGATGAATGTTGTAGTGTTAATTTTCTTGAGTATCTCATTCAGTTCCATAAGCACAAAGACTTCACTTCTTTGAAAATATCGATTGTAAATAACAATTGCGAGCCTAGCTAACGCAACCTATTGACATTTGAAAACATCGTATGACGACATTTGTGAAACATACATTGCAATTTAGTAGATAATAATAATAAGGACTTTATTCACTTTTATACACGAATTGTGTTACCTTTACAAAGTTTAGCATAGCAATTCCTACTCAACCATTCAAAACAAAAAAAGAGAAAAAAATAATAATAATCATAATAAAAATAACATTAAAAATAGAATATCGGAAAAAATATATTTATATCAAGTAAACATTATTTAACAATAATTTAACAAAATGAATATGACAACCTTTGTCAAATTAATAACCTCAAATAATGAAAAAATGAGGAAAAAAAAAACAAAAAAAAGGAAAGTTGCAAAATCTGTTAAATGAATTCATCCAGTTTTACTGGGAAGATAAGAGCTAGTATTCGAACTTTTTTTAAATCTGGACAGAGAAAGATCTTTTATGTCACTATCTCTTATTATAAATTGAGGTCGCATTATATGTGAAAGATCTTCTAAATATATTCAGGCGAAACCGAGGTAAATGAAGGGTCTAAAATTTAGTCTACGATGGAGGTAAATGGGCATTCCGGATAAAATAATGTGATGTACGAATGATCTCATATGAAAACGGAATAGTTGGTCAATTTCAAACCACTCTAGCTGAACGATTTTAGCAGTAAATACTCTTTCGTATTTACGTATTCTGAAAACAAACCTACAACATGAATTTTGATGTCGTTGAATTCTATTCTTGGATCATTGATCCAAACAAAGATAAATAACAATAAAACGATAATGAAATATTGGCAAAACCATCATTTCTACGAGTTTTTTATGTCATTTGAAATTAAGGCTACCTACATTCATATACAAAGCCTTAAGCAATGTTGATGTTATACTTAAAAAGAAGAGATTTGAGTTTTTCACAGGACTTACCGATGTATGTAAGACTGTAATAGCTGATATTGTTTTTGACTAGGGGATAAACCAAACCAATCACCTCTTTGAAGTTTTTCTTTAATACTATATTATCTATTATTTCAGGATTATAATCATTATTCACGGTTATTTGCTTGATTAAATTTTTCTCGGTGTTGAAATTGGTTCTAGAAAGAGGAATATTTACTAATCGATGTATCATACTATTGATATTACTATTGACATGCTATTGATATCTGAACATAAACGTAGCTTTGATAATCAGAAGACAGATTCACATTATGCAAATCATTTGATTAATGAAAATCATATATTCAATTCCGATTTTGAAATTTTGAATACCGCAAACAAGGGAATGAAGCTTAATTTGTTAGAATCACTTCAAATTAATAAATACAAATATTCTGGCAACCTTTTGAACAGCCAAATCGATCATTACTCAAGCCCCCTTCTCAATCTTTTCAAATTTACTTACTTTACTATATAGTAGATCAGTATGAATTGATCCCTTCTACCTGTTATCTACCTGTTTTCTCTGTATTCATAATTTAAGTTTACCTATTGTATGTTTTCGAGACATGTCATTAGTCTGCACGTAGCATTTATGCAGTATTCTTTTTAATATATGTGTAAATCTTCGTAAAATTGTTTTATTATGTTTATAGATTTACATCAAGTATCGGCCTCATCAATTATTAATCTGAGAGATGTTTTCTACTGATTCCTATAGATGGAATTGTGGAATCAGACGAGTTCTTTGCAGAACGAAACATATGTCTTGCACTTCCATCAGGTGTTACATCGATTTCAATATTTCTCTAACATTTATCCCTTGAAGGATAATGGAGATATCACATCATACACGTTCACATATCTTATAGCTCTACTATAAAATTCTTTTGGTTATTTTGAATTTTTCGAATGAATGTTCTAGTGTTCATTTCCTATATATATATATATATATATATATATATATATATATATATATATATATATATATATATAGCAAAAGAAATTGTGGGAATTGAAGACTACAATAAACAGCGAACTACCTATAGTGAAGCTTGTCAATAGGTAGTCACAACCTTTTCGCAGCTAATTGAACTAATTTCCTGTGATGATAAAACTAATTCAGCAACAATTACGAAACGGTAACCTACTTTAGGATTTGGTTATTCTTTCGACTATTATCAATATATCAGAAAATAGGAGGGAAGACCCCTATTAAACTTAATTCATTTGCATCCTTGATACTGACGCATATAATCACACAATGAGTATTACACACGTGCAGAATTGTTACATAAATCCCCAAGTAAGCATCCGCCTCTTCTGAAACATCTCGAAGTGTTGATGGTTTGTTAGAACGTTACCGGTTCTTCGCGTAATGTTTTAATGCTCCGGAATAATAACAGAGCGCTATTGTTCGTTTGTTTTGCTGAATATGAACGATAATAAGAGAATATTCGGCAATAATTTACAAGGTTTCAGTTTTTCGTGAATTAGTGACCGTGTCAAACGATTACAAAAACCAAATTCATGAAATCAAATGATATAGTACGAGTACAATAATGAAATGAAAAACTGAAAGTGTTTTTTTTTCGAAATGAAATTATCTCACAGTTTTGTGTTTTCTTTGTTCGTTTTATTGGACGGTGTTATTTCAACCATCATCATTATAGAGGATGCTAAAGGTAAAAAAGTTTATTTTCATAATAGTTTTCCCAAATCTCATACCTTTATAATCTTTTTTGGTGCGTCTCTGATGTGACTCAAAAATCCTTTGTCGGTGATCCAGTTATGTAAATTAATGAAATCGACGCATTGAGATACTTTTTAAAAGTCTGTCGATTTGCACAACTTTTTGTTTCAAAGTTTTGAAAAAATGTGGCATTTCATCCACATTTAATAATAAATTGCAACAATGAAATTAAATAATTGCATAATTCGAGTTCGCGTCCGAAAAATTTGAAATTTTTTGCTATTGCTATGGTAATAAACAAACAGTTTTTTGAATTATATTATAATGAATTAGATGAAACTAAGTATTTTCTGATTTTCACTATAATTAATTTTAAACATAGTGATATTTTTTCGCCAACATCAGATGTTGATGATAAACTAGTTCATCATCAACATCTGATGAAGCCACTGTGTTGGCGAAACAATATTATTATGCTTTAAATTCATTGAAGTGAAATTCAGAAAACTACTTAGTTTTATTTAAATTATATATTCAGATTTTTATCAAGTATCGGCCCAATCAATTAATGATGAGAGTGGATGAAAAAAATGAGGTATTTTGAAAAAATCAGTAAACCTGCTTTAATAGATTCAAACATAGAGAACAAAATTTTTGCATGAAAGTAATGTACCTGAATGTTATATTTCATGAATAACTGAATGAAATTCAGTTATTCATGAAATATTTTCATTGATCATTTTGCTGGAGATTGCGAACAAATTGAACTAATAACTATAACGAAAAACAATTGTAAAATGTACAATAAAGTGTAAACATAAGTTAGGTTGTTTATATTCAATTATTTTACATCAAGTAAACGCCAACACTCATGAATATAAAAAAATTTACAAAAACTTTATTGTCATTCATTCATTCAAATTTTCTTTATTGAACACTAAATGGCTGATTTCGTACTCTTATCGATCCTCAACAATTTTATCATTCTTATAAGTCATACAAATCAGTGTTCATGAGAGTATTCAATGAGAGTTCAAGATAGCAACATCGTAAAATTTATCTTATTTATTTTTTATGATGAATAATATATATATACATATATATATATATATATATATATATATATATATATATATATATATATATAAAGATAAGAGAGAGAGAATATATATTCAAATTACAAATAAATATTAAAAGAATTCCTCAATAAGTTTGTGATTTTATTTCCGGATTGCACATCTTCCTCATGTAAGGTCATATATATATATATATATATATATATATATATATATATATATATATATATATATATATATATATATATATATATATATCATACATTTACTCGTAAAAGTCGAAATAAAATAGAAGTGAAAATAGAATTATTTTTTCACAGTTTTATTTGACAACACAAAAAGGTAACCGCAACAAATTTTGCACAACCCACTAAGACATAACCACTAGAACATGAGTCCTAAAAGGAATATGAGGAACGGTGGAAATTATCAAATGCATGCACAGTCAACTGTTAAGAATTGAATAGAAACATGAAATTTCCTGACAATTACATTACACATATCTTGTTTCTTTTCGAGCATTCCTTCACACATTCAGTGACGACTTTGTTCTGTAATCATCTTATATATCTTACCAAATTCAGTGGTTTGATAAAAAAAAAATTTACGACATAATATTCAATAATATTTTGAGCAGAGGAGAAATTCTATTCGTTGTAATGAAAGTTATTCCTGAGATTGAATTCTCGCTTAACTCTTGGTGAAATATAATTGAATATTAAATCAAATCAAACAGTTGGCTTAATGTTTCACGTTTATATTTAACAATATCAAATAGTCAACGTTTCTCGAGCGTGAGCTCATTTTCAAGACTAAAGTACAAAAAACTAGAGATTGTAGTTTAGTCTCGAAGATGAGCTCACGCTCGAAACCTGTTGACCATTTGATATTGTTACATATAATCGTGAAACATTAAGACAAGTGTTTAATTTAATGAAGTGATTCCGTTTATTTGAATATAAAAATTGATATAATGACATACATTACTTCATCAAATCAGAACAGAAATCTTCTCCTGTTTTCATTCAAATAACCCTTCATATTAATTGTGAGGAAAATTCTACATTTTTCCATAGGTTATTGAGTTCTCTAATAATTTGCACTTTTGCGCTGGAACGTACTTTTCTGCGAATGTTCATCCAAAAAAAAAAATCGTATTACACAAGATATTCACTTATTTTCCTCTTATAAATGAATATATTAACCGGCTGACTAGAAAGTATCAAGTCCATTCACACCACTAAAGTTATCAATTTGTTTTTAGACATACCCAAACTCTTTTCTATGTTCCTGTATTTTTTACAATATTTACCAGGCCAATAAAAAAAAGTTAGTCGCCAACATGGAATTAGTTTAGACTTGTGAACTTCCTGCAAAACAAGCTGTGTGCTCTGAAACAACTGAAGAAAAGTGGTGTTTACTCTTATTTATTTATTTATTTGTAAGCTTCATTCGACACAATAACAAAATAATAACAGACAACGAACAACTACGTCTGACTTGGGAAAATTATATAAAAGATCTATATCAAAATGTTCGGCCAGCAGCACACAATTTAACTCAACATATAATGGAAGATATAACTGGCCCCCCAATACTTGTTTCAGAAGTAGAACATGCTATAGCAAATCTGAAAGACGGAAAAACACCTGGTGAAGATATGATTCATGCAGAAGTTCTAAAATTAATGGACCCAAAAATCTTATGTCGATTATTTTATAAGATCTATGACTCTGGTATTATTCCTACGGGATGGTTAAGATCAATATTTATAGCGTTACCAAAAAAGAACAAGGCCTATAACTGCGGTGATCATAGACTCATAAGTTTAATGAGTCATGCATTAAAAGCATTTTTGAGAATTCTGCATTATAGAATATATAGGAAATGCGAAGAGCACAGCGGCAGCACACAATTTGGATATAAAAGTGTAATGGGTACAAGGGAGGCTATATATTGCCTACAATTATTGACCCAAAAATGTTACGATCAACGTAAAGACGTGTTTATAGTTTTCATTGATTATCAGAAAGCTTTCGATAGCATTAAGCATGAGCACATGATGGAAGTACTACAACAAATTGGTCTTGATACAAAAGATCTTAGAGTTATCCAAAATTTGTACTGGAATCAAACAGCAATACTCCGTATTAACAACTTTTTAATAACGCAAGAATTAGAAATAACAAACGGGGTTCGCCAAGGTTGTATTTTGTCTCCGCTACTATTCAACGTATATACTGAGATGATTTTTCAGAAGGCGCTGGACAATCAGCAAAAAGGTATAAAAATAAACGGAATCCCAATAAACAATATACGCTATGCTGATGACACTGCCATCTTAACAAACGATTTGGAAGATCTACAGCAATTTCTAAACAAAATTAATACGATAGGTAAGGAATATGGACTCAAAATCAACACCGAAAAGACAAAATTCATGATCATCAGCAGAGAACAGCATAATCAGGCCCAAATAATGATTGAGGATAATCCTATAGAAAGGGTCAATAAATTTAAATACCTTGGTTGTAACATTAATGACAAATTGGATAGCGATATAGAAATAAAAATACGGACGGCGATGGCAAGAACTACATTTATCAAATTTCAGAGATACCTATGTCGAAGAGAAGTATCATTAGACATAAGACTTCGTATGGTAAAATGCTATATTTGGCCCATAATAACATATGGGGCCGAAACATGGTCACTCAAAATAAAATCCATGAACCGCATAGAGGCTTTTGAGATGTGGACACTCCGCAGGTTATTAAAAATTCCTTGGGTGGACCGAATAACAAATGAGGAAGTACTTAGAAGAGCCGGCGTCGAGCGAGTGTTATTAAAAAATATAAAGCAACGCAAGATCTCTTATTTGGGCCACATACTCCGAGGCAATAAATATGAGATCCTAAGACTAATACTAATGGGTAAAATAGAAGGTAGAAGAGGTCCAGGCCGAAAACGGCATTCATGGTTGTGCGATATCAAGAACTGGTGTGGAGTGAAAAACGTGGGTGATATATTCGCACTAGCTACGGAGGGGCAATTACGGATTATAGAATGAGTGGATGATCGCCTACACGCTGTAAGCGTTGGCACGAGAAGAAGAAGAAGAATTCATTACTGTTCATATTTTCGATTTTACTTTTTATTGAAGGGGTTGAGCTGAGAAGCTTATACTAAAATTCTTTTTTCTTACGTTGAAATTAAATAGATTAGAATTAAAAGAAATATAGTATTTCAATGTTTTATCAATGGATCACTAATCTGAAAGATATGTCGATTGTATAGACAAATTTCTGTGAAATGGAGTCAATTGACATTACCAAATAAAATTTTAATAGCTATAAGACGCTAAGAAACATTACAAAACGGGATATTGCTTTGTGACGCCCGAAATATATGAATTCTCTTGAAACGAACCTTAAAAAGGATCCTTCGAAATTCTGGGCCTATGTAAATAATTTACGAAATAACTCTTCACTACCCACCTCTTTTCTTTTCAACGAACAAGAATTAAATAATCCTAAGGATATTGTGAATGCATTTGCGAAATATTTCGAATCATCGTTCATCAGTTCCACGACTTTCGATAAAAAATATTTTAGCTTAGAGTCTAACGTTCCATTGTTACCGGTTCCAATTGTTTCTGAGGAGGACGTGTTTGAGACATTGAAAGGATGCAGATCTAAAATGACAGCGGGTCCTGATGGAATTCCCTTCTTCGTCCTAAGAGACTGTGCTAGAATTTTTGCTTCTCCATTGGCTCCTATTTTCAATTTGGTCTTGAAAACTGTTCACTTTGCAAATGTGTGGAAAGAGGGCAAAATTTGTCAAATTTTCAAAAAACGGAATAGAAACTCCGTTGAAGATTATAGACCTATTAATATCAAAAACAATTTCAGTAAAGTTTTTGAAATTGTTCTTCATAATATTTTGTATTCACACGTGAAGACCCATTTCACGAATGAGCAACACGGCTTCACCTCCGGTAAGTCAACAGCTACTTACCTAACGTGTATAACACAATATATTGCAAATAGTTTCGGTCATTCGTCACAAGTAGACGTGATCTATACAGATTTTTCTAAAGCATTCGATAGATTAGGTCATGGTGTTCCTCTCCAGAAACTTATCCTCTCAGATAAATTTGTTTTTTTTTCAACATACCTAACGCCATTAATTTATTAAAATAGAAAATTATTTGTTCAGTACAACGGTTTCAAGTCACAAAAATTTATTGCCGAGTCGGGGGTTTCACAGGGTTCTGTTTTGGGTCCGCTTCTTTTCAATATTTTTGTGAACGACATTTCCTCCAACATGAACTGTAATTTTCTTCTATATGCGGACGATTGTGAGATATTTCGCGAAATTTCAACAGTAAGTGATTTCCACATTCTTCAAAAGGATATCTCAAATTTGAATCAGTGGTGTGAAAGAAATCTACTGACACTGAATATTTCTAAATGCAACATAATTTCTTTCTCTCGTAAAAAAATATAGTTCATTTCGACTACAATGTAAATAGTAATAAAATCAATAGATGTGCCGAATTCAGAGATTTAGGAGTAACTTCCGACACAAAATTAACTTTTATTACTCACATTAATGATATTGTTTCAAGTTGTTACAGAACATTAGGTTTTGTAATAAGAAATTCTAAATGGCTCCCTCAATCTGAATCAACTATGCTCCTATACAATACCTTAATACGTTCAAAACTAGAATATGCTTGTGCCAATTTCACATACTTCACATACAAATTCAGAATACTTGTGTAATATAAGGAATCTTGAATCCGTGCAAAGACGATTTTTGAAATATTTATGGTTTTGCTGCGACGGTGTGTATCCAGAACGAGATATAAATCATGAGTTACTTATTACAAGATTTAATGTTTCATCACTTGAAACACGTAGGAAATATTTGGGAATAATGTTCCTATACAAGTTGATAAGGTTTTCTGTTGATTGTTCTTTTCTTCTTTCCCTCATAAATTTCCGTGTTCCGAGAATTTCTTGTAGAAATATGAACATCTTTTATCCACCTCTGGCTCGTAATAATGTTCTGGCTTTTTCACCACTTCATAAAATTTGTGGTGACTTTGAGCCTTTTCATGACGTCATCGACATAATTGCATGCGTGCCTGGCGATATCAGACAAGCTCTCGACTGACTGTTTCTTAAGTTTTAGTTATAATCAAAAAAATCCAACTTTTTTTGAATATTAGTTTTTCCTATATCTTGTGGGCGAGCTTCAATGTCAGCTTGCCCTCAGAGCTTTTGTTCAGGTAAATTGTTTGTACATTATTGATATTATTTCTAGTTTTTTTTTTCTTAAGTTGTAAACTGTATTGTATTTTCCCACTCAGTAATTGGCCCAAACTGTTGAGTGGTGTATTTGTAACTAAATAAATAATCAACATTTTTGAGAAACCTATGACACGGTCGTAATTAAATATTGAATATTTTCCTTATGTTCTTCTTTAATTCACCAAATGCACCTGATAACACTTTGACAACGCAATAGGCACAATTTTATCTTCAGTTCCATGCACAAACGTCAAAACCTAATCCGTGATTCAAATCCAACTTTTGCAGCATTCCCTTCACAAGTCCCTAAACCTTTCCTCAAATTTGCAGTTTTATGAATTATATTTAGTTATTGAGAGGTAGATGTTAAGAATTTTCAGCATAATTCATCGAGTTGTTATAATTAACAGTAGGTATGCGTTATTAGGTCGAAATGCTATAATAGAATATACTCATAGCCCTTTTATCTTTATAAATTACAATCTACAACCCACTATTTCTTTCTGCACAAACCGATTCTTCACAACAATTACATTGTCTGCATTTTTCTTGTGGATCGCCTCTTCAATCATTTTGACTTAATGTTATGATTAGTGCAAAATGGAAAAGAATTTTCAAATACTTTTTCATCAACGTTTTTGAGATCTCAAACGGAATACTTATTTTATTTTTTTCATATACATAATTATGATAATTGTTTTTCATTCAGCGAACAACTTAATAAAATTTCATCGGACAATCCAATATAATTGAAACTAGGCAAAAATGTCTGTTTAACATTGGAACTGATATTGTTTAAGAATCTAGATTAACACACTTTCATTAATTAATTGTAACGTACGTTTGACCATTACTTTAACTGAAGCTCAGTACAAAAAAGTGTTCGTGATGGTGAAACATTCGCCATAATTGTTCATTGCATTGTGTATAAATCCAAATGAAAATAGATGTTAGTAAAACTTAAAAACAGTATTATCCTTAGAATTCTAATTTTGAAATGGATTCACATCAATAAGCGGCCGTAAATATGCATAAATTTATGATTTCGATTGAAATGGAAGAAAAAAAGTTAAAAATTAATTCACGTTATTTCAACTAATAAACGAATTGATGATATTTAGTGAACATCAATTTCACTATTCAATTTCTCTCACTGAACGAATGAAATCTAAATATCACTTGCCCTACATAGTGGTGGTTGAAATATGTAATGCTTGATAAAGTAGTTTACAAGAACTTCGACAATGCTTTGGAAGGAACAAGTTTTTATCACTTATAGTGCATGTTGTTTCACCATCGTTGTCCATTTTTTTGCTAATTCAACAAGTGAAAAGAAGGATATGATTATTTACTAATTAGTTCTCGTCCAGAATGTCATTACTTATTCAATTCAGAATATACATACGCTTCGCTTTTCAATAATACACCTACACTAATTATAAGCTACTAGAATTCTAAATTCCAGAAAAAAATTTATAACAATTCAAGTCTCAGTTCATTTGCATATCTATATGTAGAAACACAGCTTCAAAGTTTTAAACTATATTTCCTAACAATAATATTTTGTACTGAAAAAATTAATTTCTCATAGAATTCGTGAATATAATCTAGCAAGCATAAACTAATTATTGCTTCAAGATAGTTATCTCGGTATTATTCAAGGTCATTTTTGAAATTAAGCCGTAGCTTTCAATCAAATACATTAATTACGAAAGAATATTCATTCAACGAAAGAATTCATTCAACGAATATTGGTCTCAAGGGTTTTCCATCTCGTCATGGTTTTGTACAGAAAAATGGAAAAACAGAAAATTCAAAAGCAGTTGTGATAGTAGGCCTATCATTTGAAAGAAAGTATCACCATTGTATTATTTACAAATTCCCATAACTACCTAAAATTGAAGATACTTGTGTGAAATTGTTTCAACTCAATGAAATCTTGTAATTTGCGAACTTTATGATTCGGTTTTTTCTATATTGAAACAATTGTTTTTACATGTCTCTATGCTATGTTGCTAAAAAAATTCTAGTAAAAGTATAACGCACAAAATGAAATCTGTAACAGTTTGTAACGTATGATTTCGTTTTAATTTTGATTATCACTGGATAATTGATTTAACAGAGTGTTTCAAGAATGAAGATGCCTTTATTAATAGCATTAATATAAAATTGATGGAGGCGTTAGAGCCAATAAGTATTAAAAGTGAAACATTGTTTTTCCTACTGAAATATTTTATTCCAATTCCAAGTTTGTGTATCTGAAGACTTTTTATTCCAGACGGAATTTTAAATTGATGAGGCTACCTTTTCATTAAACCGATTTGAACTTATTAATAGTTTCTGATTTATTTCAAGTTCGAAATTCATCGAGAATTGTTTAGCAGAGGAAAAAATTTGCAAATTACGGAGATACGTTCTGAAAACGCGAGAAATACACTTCGAGAAACACACATTTATAGTGCATTCAATAGTCCATCAGATGGACAATTGGCACGGAACAGGGGTCGGTAACCATTTTGTCCCCACGGGCACAATACTATATCTGAAAATCACCGCCTATTTCACAGAAAATCAACAGGCATAAATAGGCATTCACAAATAAACCAGATTAAACTTTTCAGCTTCATTTTTTTGGTGTCATACATTATGACACATTTCTTAAGTATCCATATATTGAGCTTAATTCTAGTAATTGGGAGTAATGGGGTTTGCTCAATATTTTGTTTTCAAATATTCAATATTTAAAATAACGACTTGCAATTGTGTATTGTTGCACAATGTGAATAAATTTTCAACGCACATTGCCTTGAAATACATTGATTATTTTCATACATTAAGTTCCAAAACATTTTAATATTACCATGCGCTTTTAAAATGATATTTCTAAATTACTTTCGAAAAAATTCACTTTCGAAGTTAAATATTTCTGATAATAGGTCTTCTATATTATGGATTATCTTTGAAAATTTTCACATCCCGCAAAATCTTCAAGTTTAGAAGAAAATTTTTTTATTAACTAATCCATAATTTCTGAATTTGGTGTAACTAAAATTTTCAATATTCAAATTCAAACTCTCAATGAAACGCTTTATATTCAAGAACTGTGATTTGATTTTTTCATTAGGTTTAATTCAAACAATACTTAGACTTCAATGAATCGACTGCACTAACCATGTCAGTGATAATCTGTTTTTTCACTTGTACAATTCAATTCATTCATCTTTGCCTTTATATCAGTCAGATATTAGAGGTCGATCAGTCATTTTTATTCTATATTTGCTCGTAGAATTCGTCTCTTCATACGAAAGATTGTTTATTTTTGACAAAAGCATGATAATACGCTCAAGTTTCTCACCTCTGTTAAGACATTTCGCTTTCAGTAGGTATGTAAAAGAACATCTGTAAATTGAACTACTCATTTTCCAAATATAATTAAAAAAATATGTGTTGCATAGCTTCTGATCTTATGAGAATGATAATTTTGATAACCATCGTAAATATACGTCGAAAAGCGATTGATTTTTGGCATAACATTTCCTGATGTATGAGACATTGAGAAGAATAAGCTTCGGGGGCAATGATGTCCACTTAAGAAAATAAGTCCATTTTTCTTGTAACACTGGTGTCCCATCTGCTGTAATTGATGACATCTGACCAGGTAATTTTACGCCTGTTGTATTTTTTCGAAGGTGGAAAAAATATCCTCTCTGGTTTGCTCCTTCGATGGCAGAATTTCATGATATTTTTTTTTGTTGTAAAATCAGGAAATACCATTTGCTATATCATTTTTTCTGTTTGTTACGCAGAATTGGTAATATTGTAATTATGTCGCTGTGTGACACAGAGAGAGTAAATCGCTCGTGATCTATACATCATCTTTACTTCCGTGATTATACATTATATCCATTGTCCATACATTGAAAATTGTAATAATTATGAGTAAATAAAAGTACCAGTTTTATCATTAATTCCATATATTAATACGTCTAATATATCTAAAATGAGTAACCTGTCAATTTTATACACCCGACTGTGGTGCAATGGAATTCGGGATCGAGCCCCGGTGAACGCATGGGTATATGTGTTTGTCTATGATGATTTGAGGTTAAATGATGAGAAGTCAGTTCGATAGGGCTTGAACGCACATTTTCATGTAGTTAATTCCGATTTTATCGATTCCGTTCAACTTCATTCCGGGCTGCTCTTGTATCTGATATACCTTGCTCTTCAGTCTGATTTGCTCTTGTATATCATTGACTTGGAGCAATGCAAATTCTTCGACTTAAGTTTGTACGTCTACTTGCTGGCATTTTCAAAAACGAATATTTAATTTCGTCTGAAGTTCGGTCGAAATATTGGTTATCCACTTGAAAATCAGAAATGTCATTTCTTTTTCATTCAAACTGAAAAGACGTCTTGTGTGGAAAACAGCGCTATGGAGACTTAATTTTATTTGCATTCCAAACAATGATAACCACCAAACTATTAATATTTTACGCGTAATTCGAGTAATCCAACAAAATTACAAACGTCACATGTTTGACATGAAGGTTGGTCAGTGGCGAAGCGTCCATGTAACCACTCTTACCATTAGCCGCATGAGAATAATACTATGACGGTCTATACTCTATAGTAGACTCGTGAATTTAAAAAAGTAACAAAACTTAAATTGAGTTAGTATAGTGAAATCTCTTGGTTATATGGTTGCAAGAAAAATAGACTATATTGTTGGCCATGTGTTCTATTTTCTACAGAAAAAAGTGGGTGGATCAGCGGTGGAGTCAACGATTTAGAGTTCTAAAAAGGAGACATGAAATTTCTCCATTACATGTGTAGCCAATTTGATTCAGTTTGCCAAAATAAGAATCGAGGGTTGTCTCAACCAAGCTTTTAAGGCAAATATTGCTAAATATAATGAAATTGTTAAAAAAATAGATATATTGTTAACACACTTATAGATGCCATATGTTATTTGGCCAAACAAGAATTGCTGTTTCAGGGTCATTTTGAAGGGAAAGAATCTAAGAATAGGGGCAATTACAGGGAATTGTTAACATTAATTGCCAAAAAATATTTAGTCGACATCTAGAAACATCAACTGTTTTTTCGGGAGTTTCAAGTGACATAAAAAACGATATTATTGAAGCTATATATTTACATTTATGATTCATAAAACTGAATCAGAAATTGCCGAAGCAAGTTTTGTAGCTATTATATTGGATGAAAGCACCGATGTTTCAAACCAATCGCAACTTTCGGTCGTATTTAGATATGTTTGCCCCGACGGTGATGTTTGTGAAAGATTTTTGAAATTTGTTGGTGTTCGTGAAGCACTTTAATCGGGACCGTTATCGGAAATTTTGTTCAGTATGTTTAATGAGTTTCAGCGTGGAAATAAACTAATTGCACAGACTTACGATGGTGTAGCAGTAATGAGAGGGCATCACAAAAGCCTACAAAAACTGGTTAAAGACAAGCACCAAGATGCAATTTTTTTCATTGTTATGCCCATACACTCAATTTGGTTTTACAGCAATCAGTGGAACATATTAAAGATGTACAATATTTTTTCAAACATTATCAGGGTTTGATACATTTTTTTCAAAATCGTCTAAAAGTGCTGCTGCTTTGGATGAATTAGTATAAAAACGTTTACCTAAAGTAGTAGCAACTAGGTGGATCTATGCTGGTAGATTCGTTGAGGTTGTTTCTAGTACTCGTTCTGAGTTTATCGAACTATTTGAAGAGATGCATACTAGCGCTGCAATATGTGATGGAGAGACACGAATTTGTTCGAAAGGCTAATATATTACATTGCAAGAATTTGATTTTAATTTCTTTTTAAACTTATTTTAGATTATTCTACCAAAATCAGAAATTTTGTTTGATATTTTACAAAAAAAAAATGTATGACAATGGATTTCGCACGAGAAAAATTAATGGATTTCTAGAAGTTTTGCCATTGGAACGGAATAATTTCGAAAGTCTGTGGTCAAAACAAGAAAATTTTTTAAATATTGATGTACACAAACCCAATAAGAAGCAACAAATTACAAATATAAACAATGATAAAGAGACGTCTTATCGACGTCTTTTTTTTGAAATTTTTGACATCATGATTATTCAATTCAAAAAAAGATTGTCTGCCATAAAGTAATCTGTTGGTATAAATATAGAACAACAATTAGTTTTTTATTGCAATAATAATAGATGAGGGGTAATAATAAATACTTGTCTAAAAATCACTGACTGAAAAATTATTTATTCGACTAGTTTCGCCTTTTACGGCATTATCAAGAATGAATACATATTACAAAGACATCCTTTAAATATTTGCAGATCTGTTCGGACCACAGAATACACCTTAAATTCGGTTATACAGGTGGGGATTTAAAAATATTTTCTGCAAAATATTTCTGCCAAAGGTTGTCTTCGTAATATGTATTCATTCTTGATAATGGCGTAAAAGGCGAAACTAGTTGAAAAAAGAATTGTTCAGTCAGTAATTTTTAGACAAGTATTTATTATTACGGCTCATTTAAATATAAACTATCACAGAGTTGATTCATCGTCCATTGAATTTAGCAATAATAATAATAATGATAATATTTGTTTATTCGTCCAGTAAGAAAATTACAATTGTGTTGGACAAGTCAATGTTCACAAAAGTAATTACAAATATGTTTGTCCGCCTGCATACAACAAGAAAAAGAAAATGTCCAAAACTATCCTAATCTACATTAATCTTTATACTATTGTTCAAATAATCACCCATACTGTAGAAAGCCTGTAGTAATAAGAAATTTTTTAAAAAATTTATAAATGAATATAATTTAGGATTACTAAAGATCTTTATGGTAGATGCCTTAAAAGGGAGGTCATCTAACATTCAGTATAGAAAATTATCACTGCTTGTGTTTTTTCGTTCACTTATCGCATAGGTATAAATCCTAATTTGCCTCATATATTTGTAACAGTTAGTACCATAGACTGTTTTTCGGCAGTAAATCCATGTTCTCATCTAAAACGATAATATACACAAAAGCAGTAGAGCCTAGAAAATTGAAATAGGAATATGATGATTGATATGCTTCATTTCAACAGTACACAGTATATTGAAATTTTGCTTTGAGTACTTTCGCTTCAATCTGAATATCCCACTTATTAATACATCCTGTTTTTTAGTTTATTCAGCTGAATTTGTACCGAATCAAATTACCTACTCCACTTATAATGTACCCTCAAATAGGATTAATTAATTCAGTATTTGGCTATGAAACCACAGAAGTAGTTGAATATAATCAACTGTGACTATACCGTGTATATAGCCTTCAACGTCTTCATTATTATTCGTTTAGATTCTTTTGAGTGTTATGTAATCCTGCCACATCTAAATGTGTTCGGCATTCAATTGTCTACGATAGTGTGCCATGATATATTTATATGAGAGCAGGCTGTTAAGATGTGTTGTGATTATTATCATTGTGCTCAGTGTTTCGTGTGAAGGTGAAGTCATTAAAAATGATTCATTATTCGTAATTATATTTTACTGAAAATCATATACAAAACTTTTCATCAGAATATATCAAAAATCATACTTATTTTCAACATTCTTGTATTTGAAATGAATAAAGATTCGGCAATCGAAACTAAAATGTTTTTTTGGTGTCAAAAAATGGTTTGATTTTCTAGGGGGGTTGTTTATTTAATATTCCTAGATCGACATGAGTCAATAATACCTGAACTGACTTATTCCGAAACACTCAGTATGAATGGTTGTTATTGGGGCTTGGAAGTCAGTGAAAAATAAATCTTCATCGGATCCATTCTCCGCTATGTAGAAAAAACCAACGGAAGTAGATAATTACATTCACTGTTCAACCTGTAACTTTTATATTCAATTCCTTCCATGCCTGCAAATCTTCCTCTGCATTGATATTCTCATGATGGGTTGCACCATTTTCAAGGGATAAAACTTGGATTGGTTATGCACAGACAAAATTCAATACAAGTCTTGCTGCTTCTTATATTCAATTTCTTGTATGTCTGCAAATCTTCCTCTACATTGATATTGGCTCATTATGATCTGCATTTTGCTTTTGTTGTAATGCATTTTGGGAACGTTTACAAATTACGTAAGGTCTATTGGTGGGTGGGTGAGGTTGACAATCCCTTATGAAACCTGACATGAGGGGATGGGGGATATTCATAAGAGTTACATAAGGTTATCGACTATGTTAAAATGCTATTTTGCGAGCTCACTTTCTGCGATTTTAAGGCCAGCATACTCCAAAAAACGTAATTTTTTTCAGTATATTTTATTTATAGTACAAAACATGTTGAGTAATCAATTTATTTACATATGAAAGCACATATATGAAAATTACTTGAAAAAAATTTTTTTTTAAATGGCGGTCCTGAAAATGGCTGCTGAAACTCATCTAAATCGGAGATGAATTTCTTTTCATTTCTTGGAAAAGAATTATCTGAAAGCAAAAAACAAAACGGTGTCATGTTCTGTATCGAATTGGCTATGACCTCAAGCAGAATGAAACATTTTCAATGAAAAAAAACAAAATGGCGGACTTTTGAATTTTTGTGACCCTTTTTTTCACTTTTCAATTGTTTATAACTTTCTTAAATAAAAATGAATACTTCTGGTTCTGCTTGAGGCCATAGTCAGACATCTAAAGAGTAAAATGCCGTTTGGTTCATATCGATAAGTGCAATAGTTTTGAAATGGGAGTGTAATTCATGCGAAAAAAGTGGTTCGGAGAAAAATCAGTTCAAAGTTTTTATTCGTGAAAAATCGCTAAAAAAAAAGAATTTTATCATATATCCATTCCAGCTTCATACAAAACTTCTTTCTGGTCTTCGTAAGCATCATTCTGAAGAATTCTTGCATTTCTCCAAGCAGTTCAACAAAATAACAAGACAATAACAATAAAACAAAGAACAAAACAATAAGACGACCCGAAGACATGCAGCAGCTGCCGCTACCGAAGGCGTTCGAGCAGCCGGATTTACTGCAGAGCTCCCTAATCTTAAATACATACTTCTCGGTCTTGGTGACCTTCGGGACTAATTCTATACATTTTCTACGAGTATATAGTAGCAATTTATGAAAACAAAATTTCGATTCTTTCAAAATTGTTTGGACTAAGCTGTCCTTAAATTGTTTCGTATAACATCTCGAATTCAAAGGACAACTCGTGAAGCTCCGAACTAAATTCGAAGTTTTCTCTACTAGTTACTATCAGTATTCGGCCACACTCAAAACAAAACCAATAGTCGGCGTCGCATGAACACCATATACCGCTGAATCAAATATTATCCCAGTTGTCAACTCTATGTCAGAATGGTTAACAAACCCTCTCGCGACAGATATTATCTAAGTTAATAATGTTTAATTTTTCGAGTTGTTTTTCAGATTTCTTTTAATAAACAACTTATAATAAATTACGAGTATAATACATACATATGTTAGTTATTTACTGTTCATACTACGTCATTAAGTTAGAACTTTTTGATATGCATTAAATTATCTTTTGCATTTTCAATAGCCAATTCTTACGTAAGAGAGGTGGGTTGGTATCTCCTAACCATATGTTTCCTAACATAGGGGCAGGGGGCAAAAATATTGAAAAAACAACAACGTAATTTGTAAACGTTCCCTTTTGACGGAATAAAGCTTGGTTCTTTACTAGTCAGCTGCAACACTGCGCTAATTATGACGTGATTCTATGCTAATTATAAGCGAAAGACTCTCGACGCATTATGATGATAATGCGTTCCGATGAAGCTTCTCACAAATTCAGCTTTTCTTGTTTTTATGTATGACCAAAAGCAACAAAGTTAACTTAATGTGATTTTGATGAGGGAAAGACACAAACCATGAGCACGTTCGGCAAGCAGTGTTAGTTGAAAAAATGTAATAATATCTGCAGAACATTGTTGTGTATTCGTTTGAGATAGATGTCTAGTTGTTGTGCCTTGAAATTCTAAACGTTGAGGCCTCTCCAACGTATTGTTTATGAATTTTTCGATTACGTGGGGAATGGTTTGTGTTATTGTTGAGTTGATGGTGAAATGAGTAGTTATCAAAAAAGTCGAGAAGGTTAACAAAACGAACCGAATGAATTACTAGCTAACGAATTTTGCAATCAAAAACTTATTGCAAGACGCTTTCTTTGAAGCTGAATTGAAAGAATACCAGTAAAAAGCGCCAGTTCTCATGTATAGAACAGAGATGTGAAACGTGCTTCCCTATCATAATTTTGGGAGTTATATTGAAATTAAACGTACAAGCGTGTGTTGTTTCTAATCAAATATTTGAAATGGTCAATAATATGGTATCGGAAATATTGAAATGTATCCAGAATAAATTTTGTACAAGCTACATGACAGTGGTGTTCACATTCTACTCTGGAGGAGGAAATAATTTAATATAACAATTTCACTCTTGAGGAGGAAATAATCAAATAGGGTCTCGGCCTAGTAGTTGTTGAAAGTTTCTCATACCTCATATCAATCAATAAATTTTATCTTGTAGCAAAGTCTATGGTTTAATCATTCGCAATGCGGGATTGTTCTCGAGTTTCTCAATGCTGGTCCATTTATTTAATGCCCAAAATTTAGTGAGAAGCAAACATGAGTATGGCTGTCTTGTTTGGCGACCAATATTCAACTGCCACATAAACTGCCTGGAGACACTGCAGGGGAGGTTCTTAAAATGACTCTCATTTCGAGGTATATCCACCTAGGGGTTGGGATCACGCTATGCTGCAGTTTGAATGCACTGAAATTTATATTCAATTCGCTCAATGATAATCTTGACTGTCCTAAGCTTCTGGGTAGAACTTAATTTCCTTGTTGCTCAGAGGTGCACTAGAGCTAGCTAGACTTTTTACTAAGGACCCACAGAACCAATCTTCTCTCGCAATCGTCGCTTGGTTTTGTATGTTCTTTTGCGAACCAGGTGACAAGCTGCTGTGATTTGCACTGGAATTCACTGGTTTCCATCATTATTGTATACCTGAATCTTAACCATTGAGGTATCGTGATTTCTTTCCGGTTTGAGTTCAGAGAGTTTTGTTTTCTTGTTTAGTTATCACAAATTGTTTAGAGAAGCAGTTAATTGATTGAATATTCAGACATTGTTTCTGCAGATTTCGATTATTTCATTTGATAATATATTTTTTTTTCGTCATTAGCCTTTTTCCATATTGAGAATCCATATTATTATTGTTATTATTATTCACTAAACTTTTCATTTTATTCATTCTTTATGTATTTTCCTGTAATTGGGTAGTTAACTGTTGGAAATAAATAATAATACATCATTATTATTTTATCCGTCTACATATAATAGCAATGAAAGTCATAGAAAACAAAAGGAGTGAAATATCCAACCAAGATTTCATTCCTGAATTTATGAAGCCTGTGAAAAAATTCAGAAAACAGGAGAAAACTTGTCCGCAAAAAAGAAAAACTTTTAATTGTCCTCATGGAATTATTATTATTATTAAGTCCTGTGTCAATCCGAGAGATTTGGACTTAGATACTCATTGGATAATGAGCGTGCTCAAATAATTTTTCCGTAGATAACTGGTTGAGGAGAAAGTATAGAGGAACAGCAAAGACTATGAATTTGACTCCTTTGAGATGGATATTGGCATTCATCAGCAATTTCATCACTGTCAAGCCAAATAGCAGACTTTTGGAATTTGTACCTCAATAATACCTTCTGCTCTACAGAAAATCATTTTTTGTAAAGTTTACTTAAGACTGCTTTACCACGCCTTCGATTTATCGGTTACACTTTTCAGTAGATAGCTGTCATAAGAATGGTATCTACAGTTGAACACCGATAACACAGTGTCCAGGTATCACCAGTGGTTCTCTATTGCAGACCTCCAAAACATCCTGTACTCTATTCAGATATCTAAAATATTGATATATGTTTTCAATTCTTGAATAATGAATTCATTCCAGATGTTCAACATATATTGTAATGGATATTTATTCAAATTTTTCGCTGACCTTACTAACAAACTACCAAATGATATCTGCCACTATCAATATGAAAATAATACTAAATTATATAAAAAAAGTCATGGATATTTTTCAAAACTGATCTTTTTTCGAAGTTCTGAATAGGATGACTTCAAAATATTCATATTTTTTCCTAACTTTTTCAGTGCCGACTCTCAAAAATGGCAGTCCATACAATTGTTCGAACTTCTGTTATTTGTTGGTTACTTTCATAATAAATATTCAGTATCCAATCAACATTCAGTATTCTAAAAACTGTTTTCATTCGCAGCAATATTCTTGAATTTTCATTTTATTTGTTATTAGTGAAAGCTCTTCAATGTTCTGGAATACGCACGTTTCTCATTTCTCAAATACGACCTCCATTCAAAAGTAAGAATCGTTTATATCTACTAATATCAAATTTGATCCCAATTAAATTAATTATATTTATTCAAATTTTTCGCTGACCTTATTACCAAACTACCAAATGATTTCTGCCACTATCAATATGAAAATAATACTAAATTATATAAATAAAATCATGGATATTTTCAAAACTGATCTTTTTCGAAGTTCTGAATAGGATGACTTCAAAATATTCATATTTTTTCCTAACTTTTTCAGTGCCGACTCTCAAAAATGGCAGTCCATACAATTGTTCGAACTTCTGTTATTTGTTGGTTACTTTCATAATAAATATTCAGTATCCAATCAACATTCAGTATTCTAAAAACTGTTTTCATTCGCAGCAATATTCTTGAATTTTCATTTTATTTGTTATTAGTGAAAGCTCTTCAATGTTCTGGAATACGCACGTTTCTCATTTCTCAAATACGACCTCCATTCTAAGTAAGAATTGTTTATATCTACTAATATCAAATTTAATCCCATCATCATTAGAGAATCAAAACACCGGACAAAATTTTTTTACTCTTGTAATGTTGATGAAATCATTGCCAGATTTAATGAGCGGCATTTATATCCAACGTAATCTTCAACGTCTGAGCAGCTTCAATCCAAAGTAAATTTAGTGTTTGTTCTGCATTTCAAGAGTTGGAAGATAGTAGATAGTTTCTCTAGTCCTGCATCAAAATATACTTCTAGAAATAATTATTTCTTTATTTACTCATTACTATGAAGGTGCTACATATTTCTAATATATGTGTTTTGTGTTTCATATCGGAATTATGTTATTGTACATTTCACATAGTTGTTAATGTGCATAAACAGGAAGATAATAGAATGCAAAAAGGTAATCAGCAATATTATTTTCAAATCCAATCTTGTGAGAAAACAAGGTTTTCGGAATACCACTACTAATGATCCAATGCAGTATTAATACATTTATAAGATACGAATTTGTTTCTTCATTTAGTTTCGATAATATCTCATATATCTGTAAAACATTAACTAATTGTGGGTTGTGGTAATATTATGTTTTTCTCTTATTACCAATAGTATAATCTGTTCGTAGGAAAGTTTTCAACATAAGTTCAAAATACAAAAATCACAGAAACTATTTTTGTGTTCAATTGAAACTTTGTTTCGAAAATTGAATAGCAAACAAATTTACATGTGTATTAAATGAAATTATTCCGGTTTTCGTATAATCGACGTTCAAGTCAAATTCCTATGCCTTCGAGTTCTTACAAGAGAGTTTTTTTGAATAAAACAATTAATACTATCAAATCAGTTACAAATACCTTTATCCAATTGTCAAGTTGACTTATATGCTTATTTCGAAATTTATGTTACAGCTTGCTTCAGGAGAGTTTTGGCGGGAAAAAGAGTCAGCAGTAGGTTTGTTAAAAGATTCCTGATATGTGAAAGAATTGAAGATTGCCAGTTAGAATGTGGAGAAGAAAAACATTTTGTCTGCGAAGGCTTCAATTACAGGTGAGTTATTCAACAAATTTCAATCTACAATTCAATTTCAACTCACATAATCTCTTAGATCCTGGTTGTGAATGTTTGCATTCCAGGTTGAATATAAGATCGTGATGTATAAAATTGAATAATTCAATTAGATTTCATAATGAATCATAAACTATCATAGAAATGATTTATTTACTTAATTTCTTATCGAAAAATTTGAATAAATCAAATATTTAATAGTGGAGATGTCCGATAAAATGCCTTCATCATTCTATAAGGAAGGCATATTGAAGAACGTTGAAATGGACACACTTGTAGAAAAGGCAAAACAGACATACTCTTTCAACAAGGAACTCATTAGTTGTGCCACGTCCATCGTTAAAAGAGGCATCGACGTCCATCTCAAAACACCTTCTTTGAATTCGAAGTGAAGAACCGTCAAATAATGAATACTTCGTATTTCTATTTATAGAAATCAATAGAAAATGTTCCTCAGATCATAAACACATCAAGCACGGAATGCGCAGTGTCGATACCCTCACGTATCTTCTAAATTTCAAGGCCTATTTGACATGTATCGTGATATGTTTCACATGTCAATAGTTCTCATGTCAATATAAATGCATATATGTGTGAGTATATGCATATATGTGAGTAACTCACATAAATATAGTTTTTGAGTAGAATATCAAAAATAATACTAGTATCTCCTCTCGAAAAATATAGATTAATCGAAAATTGTCATGGTAGAGCTGTCTGTCATTTGGCATCAGACATAATACAACCGATGAGATCCTTGTTGAACGAAACAGTCTGTCTTGTGCCTACTTTGAGTGTGGTTTCGATTTCAATATTCTACTTTCAATATTTATTCCTTGAGGGATGATGGTGAACAGAACATCATTCATGTACAAATGGCTCTACTATGAGATTCTTTTGATTAATCCAAATTGTTCTTATAAATATCCTAGTATTTTTCAAATATTTCGTTGGGTGCCATAGCACAAAAACTCTATGTATGTGAACACTTTAAAATGTGAAATATTTTAATATATATATATATATATATATATATATATATATATATATATATATATATATATATATATATATATAAGCTATTTAGCTTATTTTTGTTTTACCTATTTAGCTGTTTATTCACTACGCTACATTAATGCTGCAATGATTAGTATCCTGTCAATGTGAAATTGACAGATTTTGTGTTCATACTTGATAAACTCATGACTTCAAAAAACAATAATTTCCATAATATTACTCATACGATGTTTATCATTATATAGCGCTTGCTTGCATATGATGTAGAATTGAAAGTAATGAATTAAAATATATGGGTAGAAAAACATCTAGGTTCATAAATAACATTCTACGAAATGAATACAATTAACTTTAACGTTTACTAATCATCCAAAATAATGATGAAAACACAAAAGCAATTGTTCAAACTAAATTTCTAAATGGATTACGTAAAATCAGTAATCGATTTAAATGATTACATTGTCGTTGTAGATTGGATCCAACTGGTAGAGGTAAGGGAGAATGCGAACTCTTGGATGTGCCTCTTCAGAGGCTTGACATTGGTCGTGACGTATATCCCGATCGTGAGTATGATTATTACGAAAGAGACCGAAACACTGCCAGGACACACTGCCAAGATAGACCACGTTATCCAGATTATGGAAGTAAAAGACCTTCGTATTACCATCATGAGTATGACAGAAGACCTGGATACAATTACTACCCAACTCGAAGATATGACGTTGGGCCGTATAACTATGACAGAAGACCTTCATATTATGATAAAGTCGATTATTACGACAATAGACCAGCTTTTGATTACGACAGAAGAAGACCTTACGGTAAGAGGCGACCCTCTTATAGCATCGATAAAAAGTGGTATGGAAGTAAAGATTTCCGAAAGAATGAAGTTCCAGATGTTATATGTGTTCATAACGATAAAAAATAGATTATGTATCTACTTTCTCAAAAAGAATAGCAGACTAATAGGATATATATATATATATATATATATATATATATATATATATATATATATATATATATATATATATATATATATATATATATATATATATGTCACAAGATAATATCGTAGATGTTTTTAAAGGTTTTTGGTTAGTTTTAGTAACTCATAATGCCATTTCAAAAACTAATTTATCAGCGAACAGATGAGATTTTATTATTTATATTTTTTGTGGAATCAGTTCTGAAAATCAATTCTCTCTTACCGCAAAGCATATTTTGTGGTAAAATATTCTAAATGAGAGGTAATAAGAAATATTTGTCTAAAAATCACTGACTGAACAATTCTTTATTCGTCTAGTTTCGCCTTTTACGGCATTATCATTCTCGATAATGCCGTAGTTTGATAGTCGAATAAAGAATTGTTAGTGATGTTTAGACAAGTATCTCTTATTACCTCTCATTTGAATCACAGAGTTGATTCATCGTCCATTGAATTCATTAAAATATTCTATTTTTCATTGTCAAAAGTTGTAAATAGGAAGAATAGAATTCCTACACAGTTTACTAAGAAAGTCAGCGCTTATATTTCAAAAATAAGTTAACAAAAGATAGAGCACCACAATGAAAATATACACAATATTAGCATTAATCTTTTCAATCAGAAAAAAAGTTTGTGAAAAAGATTTTTTTTCTGATCAAAAAGAGGATCCTTATTTTTCGAAAAACATTTTTTCAATATAAATGCATGAAAATCAATGTCAAGTTTACTATAGTTATTAATTCTTATCAGTTATTATCTTCGGCAAAAAATACAAAGAAATACTTGAGAGTTGAAGAGATAGATCTTTCAAATTATATCATTTTACCATTCAAAAATGGATACAAATGTCTTTAATATCCTATACAAATAAGAGCTATCAACAAATTACTATCGCCATTGAATGATCATTAAGAGTTTAAACCTACTACGTAAATTTCAAGCAATTAATTGCACAATGATCATCAATAGCTTGAACATCAATAGCTCACAAATGACTACTAATTGTGAAATGAAATGAAATAAAACTGCAAAAAGATACCTTCAAATCTTTATTTCAATAAAGCTTTTATTTCATTGAATGGAGGATCTCATGAAAATTATTCATTCTGTGGACGTATAGAAAATTATATTTTTTTGCAGACATTTCAGTTTCAGAAAAGCCAGCAAAAATATTTTGGAGACAAGTTTCTACAATGTTTAGGATCATGTAGATCATTAATCGTTTTTACTGAGTTTAGGACATCTAGATAGCCCCTCTGAATAATTCTCATAACGATTGATGACATTAATTTTCCAGTTGCTTCCGTTGACATCTTGGAAAAACTTGTAAACTTTGTTTCACGTACCCGCTTAGCTTGTTTCAATAAGTTCCTTCGGTATAAAAGTACGAAGAAACCAATAATATAATAAAGAATAAATCCATGTTTATTCTAATGTACCCACAAAATTCACTTTTCCATACTACCGTTGAAAACATGTTAAAAAAATATATACAGAAATTTTCTGTTTCTGACATTGAAAATTATAGTTTGTTAAGTTGTATCTTTCGTAAATGTAAATCATTTGTTCTATTAAACGATGAAAATAAATGAATGTTTCATTTTCCAGACACTCCATACCACCAATCATTTCACACTGTCCATCGTTACGACAGCCATTCTCATACAGATCGAAATGACAATATAAAGCATGGAGTTCATTACTTACCACCTAATCCATCACCTGTGCCAATATTCTCACCTCCATATGGCCATAAGTCATACTATTCAAAACACAATTATGGCTCAATAGATAATAGAAAATATGACCAAGCTAATTTGGATTTCAAAAAGCACTACGGAGCTGATTTTCATCGAGACTATCACAGAAATCCTTATAACAGTGAAAGACACAATTATTATTTACCACCGAAAGTGGGTGGTACGAAAGACTGGGGGAAGTACGGAGGATCGTATGGAAATTTTGGACATAACAATGACCACAGTTCCAAGAATGAAATCGTTTTGAACTACTGGAGTTTGGACAATAGAAACGATCATAAGCCAGATAATGGATATGTACTACCACCTTTTAAGACGGGAAGTTATCTGCCAAATACTGCTTTGGAAATAAATGTTATACAGGATAAAAATCCCAATAATATAGGAGATAATTTCATTCTTCCTGTTGAACCAAGACTAACATCGTACAACTATTTGAAAGAAGGTAATAAGAAATATGCGTTATGAAATATTTTCTTTCGTTTTCTTCGAATTGTTACTTCCTTGAAAAATCATATACCTACACTTGAGGTTAGTTACATTCGATGAATCCCAGTTTGACGTAAGATTTTCAGCATATTTCGTCTGAATGAGTGGCATCAGCTTTGTTTTAAATTTCAATTTAAAATATCATTCTAAATATCAGTTAGAACTCATAGTATATAGTAATCCAAAATATCAAATGTTATTATTACAACTGAATATTTCTATATTAAAGTTACTAGTTAAAAATGTAAATCAAACTCTGGCTTGATTTTTCGCAAATACGAGTATATTGAATAATAAAATAATATAACAACGTTGAGTCGACAAGTTTCGAACCGTCAGCTCATTATCAAGACTCTTGATGATGAGCCAAGAGTCTTGATAATGAGCTGACCAGTCGAAACTTACCGACTCAACATTGTAATATTAATTTATCATTCAATATACTCGTATTTGTGAAATATTGAGCCAAGAGTTTGATTTAAAATTTGATTTAATCATGTTTCACCAAGAGTTAAGCGTGAATTCAATCTCAGTTATTGAAAATATTAGTGTTCATTACAATAGCATTCATTACAAAGATTTCTTTCTTTTTTATAACGGATTAATGAAATTTAACATCCATTGACTTTTCACGATGTAACAATTCAGAACATAACTGACAATTTCAGTTTTTATAAGGCGTTATTTTGACATAAGATTAACAAAGGGAAACTTATCGGCTTCCTCAATTTATATATCTAGTCAACTCCGTAAAGCCTAGATCGCGCTATGTTAGTATTTTAGTCTAGTAGCGAGCATTTTAGTGAGTAAAATACTCGCTTCTGTCGAGAAACTGTTTGCACTTTGTACGAATAGAGTTACGAATATAGTTCATAAGTGAATGGTGTTTTACAAAATGAAAAGCTTAGTTCTGAGTAAAATAAATACTTATGCTTATCATCGCACAATTTCAGAAGAGGTAGATAAGGAAATTTGTTGTATTAATAAAATGATGTTGCTAATTTTCAATTAAATTTATTTTTCATCAAATCCAGAAATATTTATTGTTTTTCCAAATTCAAGTATGCAGATCGTTTCATTTGCTTGTTTTTATACTGCCGAAACTTAATATTCTGCTGACATTCATTTGGAGTTGATTTTAGAGTTGAGTTTAGTTGAGGTTAGAGTTGATTTTTTCGCTCCAGCGAAACGTCTTTTTCGCGAAAACTTCGGAATGAATCGGATGGTTTTTCGGAACGCACTTAATACTACTATTAATATTAATACTAATACTCACTGTTGAAAGTATTAACTTGTGTTTTCGTTGACAGCATGTGTGTAGATAGCTCCCTGAGAGTTTTTTTTTGAAAGCTTCTATTAAAAGTCTCAGAATTCACTGACTATATATCCATATACATGTTATATATATATATATATATATATATATATATATATATATATATATATATATATATATATATATATACATATATATAAATTCGATTCTTGGGTTTTATGGTTCAATCAAAACAGAATGATGTTAAATTTATTTATAATTATGTTTCGGTTATTAATTTAACCTTTATCAAATTGATATATGTCATATGATGGCTAAAACAAAAATGAATATGAAAATAATGCCTACAAACGCACCAATGATTAAGATCTTACCACAAACATGAACATCTTAGACTCATAAGTTGACTGAAATAACAATTATATTGACAATTGCGCTCAAAATATCTAAAGAAATTTCCAAAGAACAACAACACGTTAATCTCTCAAACCATATTGTAGATATATGACTCGACTTGGAGACTGATCACGTCTATAATATCACTCACATCAAACAATACATTTTTATATATTTTGCAGCGTGCTCTTTTGCGGTTAAAATATTGTTGTATATTTTACTCAGACCAGTTATGTCAGTTTTATCGTTGATGGAATCTGGATTTTTCTTATATAGATCATTTCTTGGATTTCTCGTTTTCTTTTATGCTGCTCAGTTTTGAGAATTTTTGTAGCCGAAAAATGAAACTTATGGCCCAATGTTTGTTGGTGTTTTGTAAGGGCAGTGGTGTTTTTTGTCATACCTATGCCCATTCAACCTATTTTTCAAGTATTGGATAGTTTGTTCACCATATATTCCTGTACAGTCTCAACATGGAATCAGGTATATTGTGTGGATTTTTTTATCGGTAGGAATCGTACTTTTTCAGTCTGCTGAAATTGTTTTGTAGCAGATTATACCCCTTATGGCACACCTCAAGTCATATTTTTTGAATAGTTCGTCCACATTTTCAGACAGGTACGGAATATATGGTATTCATATATTTTTTGTTCTTTTTGTCTTTATTTTCAGCCAAGTTGAAACTGTTTTGGTTTTGTGTTGAATGATTAAAATGTAACATAATTTTGTTTCAATTGAACCAAAAAACCTATGAATCGAATGGTTCACGAATCGGATAGATATCGGATATATATATATATATATATATATATATATATATATATATATATATATATATATATATATATATATATATATAATAGTGAATACTGAGACTCTTAATCGAAATAATGAAATATTTCAAATAAAACTTTCTCGAAATTGATTGTTTCGTTCTCGTTGACTAAATTTGTGTAGACAGCTCCCTGAGAGATTCATTTTATCTCGAATAGAGATTTATTTTATCGAAATATTTAAAATATTTCGATATTTCGATTAAGAGTCTCAGTATTCACTTGTATGAATGATTTGTGAATATTGAAACTAGCTATACTTTTGCCCGCCGGGGTATGATCTGGAGCGATTAGGCTTCGGACCATTCTTTACATTGCGGACAGTTTTCTGTAGTGTTCAAATGAAATGTCTACAAAGCCTCACACTTGCATTACTGTTACTGTTGTCATGAGTTGGAATCTAGAACGCTAGGGAGAGTTTATACGTCTTTTCTCCGATAGAAGGAGCTCACGTGAATTTTCACTGAGAACTATTCCCCTCATTCTAGTATAGGACCTATGGGCGTTCTCGAAGTCATTGATTCTTAATTGTTAAATTAAATATGGACTAATGTAAGATTTGCATCTTACAGTCTACAAAAATTCAGCTCGTACAGGAACTGAAACCTACCGACTATTCTCTTCGACTGAATTTTGCAAATGAAATGCTTCAACGCTTCCCAATGTTTGAAAACATCCTGTTTAGTGAAGAAGCGAATTTTCACTTAAACGGGCACGTAAACAAACAAAACTGCCTCTTCTGGTCCAACGAATATCCGAGAGAGAAACATGAACGACCACTACATAGTCCAAAGGTTATCGTGTGGGCTGCCATGTCCGGGGAAGGCATCATTTGGCCGTATATTTTTGAAGACCGGCGAGGGCGAGCACTCATAGTAAATAGTGGTATTGCGACATGTTGCGGAACTTTTTGGTTCGACAATTACAGGAGTTTGAAGGTTTCAATGCGGAGACATGGTTTGACTGACCTCCGAGAAGCCCCGATCTGACACCCCTTGATTATTTCATGTGGGGATAGCTTGAGTAGAAAGTGTACGCAAATAAACCACGAACTTTACTGCAACTGAAGCACAACATCCGCACCGAAATGGCCGCTATTTCCGGAGAGATGTGTACACGCGTGGCGGCTAATTTCCGATTTCGTTTAGAGGAATGCCAGCAAAGCGAGGGTCAACATTTGGGAAACATAATCTTTGCCAATTAATTTTCCAATATATATATATATATATATATATATATATATATATATATAGCATATATATATATATAGGTTTATATAGCATTTTGTTGAAGCCACTTATGTTGTGGCAAAATGTCAACAAATTTACTCATACTCACATCAAAAACTCACATTAAAAATAAACAAAATAATACTAACTCTTTTTTTCCGAAACCTTTTCTGTTTTTGAAAGCGAGGCTTCAATAAATACTGGAGCGTATTGCCTTCAATAAAATCACAATAACTTATTTCCAGAGTGTTCGCTGCGTAGTGCAACCGGATTCAAACTTGCCAAATCTATCGTCAAGAAGTTCTATGCTGTACCAAATATTTATGAATGTGAACTTCTTTGCTTCAAAGAACGTAGTTTTGCATGCTCATCATATGCTTTTAGGTGAGTTAATACTTACATAAGGTAAGGTATACTATACGTGCAATTGATTGTCTAAGTCTTGACATCATAGAAAGGGGGGAGCTACGAATTGGCTCTACACAAAAGGGTTAATAACGATAAAGATTCATGAGAAATATTTCATTCAGTGTTTTCTCTTTTTGCCTAAATGAAATATATTTTCTTGGGGAACCTCTGTTCACAGTGACATCATTTCAATTCTCAATTCAAGCCGCATCATTTGAATTAAATTAACTAATTGGGTAAGAAAGGCATTTCCTAGGAAGGCAATCTTTGTTATCAAAATACGCTTGAAGTTCTTTTTATATCACTTAAGACGAAAAAACACTAAATTAACATATTTTCATGATAGTTCAATCTAACAAACTTATCTGTGTGGAGTCAATTTGACTTCAAACTTAGGCAGTCCGTTGAACGTAAATACTTTCGTTTGTTTCTTATATTTTCAAAAACATTCCAACGTTTTTTAATAAATTATAAAACATTAGCACCCCTATTCCTCAAACTTATTTTTTTTCCACAGATACACCATAAGTTTATCTTCCCCTGCCGATAACTGTTATCTCAGCAATAAAAACTACAAAGAATTGGACTATTATACAGATTTGCAACCAGACCGAGATTTCGATATCTATACTATGAATAACATGAATAAATGTGTTTCCCCGGTGATTGTCTCTAAAGATAACAGCGGTAAAAAATTCTCTATATTAACATTTTCAACATTATTATTAGTAATAATGCAACTGTTTCAATAAGAAAAATTTTCTGGTTTAGATCGACGCATCAATAGTTTGATTAAACTATTTCATTTATTCATAAAACAGCAAATATGGTATAATTCATTGATAATAATTGTTTTCTATTCTCAAAATTGTTCTGTCCAAAAAGGAAAGAGAAAACATCAAATACAACATGCATATGTTATCGGCCGAACCCGATTTTTGGCCAAACTAGTTTTGCCTAGGCTAGACTAGTTCATCCTATATTCGATTGGATTAACCGATATAGACTAGACCAAACTGGTCTGTCTTAAGGGCGAAAGGAGAAACCAGTTTAACCTAGGAGGAACTGGTTGGGCCTAATATGAAAAGTACACTTCAGGATAAACTAGTTTGGCCTATACTATACTAACAGGAGATGATAAACCTTTTTTTAACGCCATTTTTTTCTTGCATTTGCACTTGTTTGTCAAACAGTTCCTTACGCAACTACACTTTACGAAACCTTGCCCTGAACCAACCGAATGTTTAGTGGCTGCAGTCCTCAGAGATATTTCAGTATCTTGGACAACATCACATACGCTTAAAAATTTCTGAATACAAATATCTATTTCAGTTCTGAAAGAAAAAAAGCAAATTCAAACAAATATCTTTCAATCACCAGAAAAATATGGTAATGTCGACAATGAATTAGTATTATTGACATGGGCATAAACAATACAGTGAGCAAAAAAATCTGTACCTGCAATATAATTTCTGCAATACACCATGTTTGGTGCTAACTTTATAAAAACCCTTGTCATTTCTTCTGAGAATAACCCCAATGATGTTTCTGAGATCACCTCTGCCTTTGTCTACAACTGGAATTGGTATAGTAACATTGTCTCCAATATTGGCAGGTGGATCGGATTTGTCCGAAGAATCTTTAATTTTTTTGCTTGCCTCTCAAGATTTTCAGCCACCGTTTTTCTAGCATCGTGAACGTTCTGTGAGTTAATTTCCTCAACGCCACCATCGCCATCTTCACTTTGCTTACTATTCGAATCGAAACTTTTCTAAGATCGTCCTCATCCTGAATACCATTTATTATTTCTTGCGGCAACGATGAAGTCGAAAGTCCTACTCTAGGTTCTATCCCAAATAAGGCATTGCAAGGCGATTGTTTTATTCCTGAGTGAAAGGTACATTTTTTCATGAACTGGACACATCTTAGGCGGGGCAATAAGCCATCACGCGCGAGGCATGAGAAATAAGGTCGGGGGATTCCCTGAACGCACTGGTCTAAACACGTACTCGCTTGATCATTTCTGACTGAGTAAATTAGTATAGGCAAGGCCGAACTAGTTTATTCTGAAGTGTACTTTCCATATAAGGCTCAACCAGTTTCTCCTAGGTAAAACTAGTTTCTCCTAGGACCAGTTTGGCATAGTCTCTACCGGTTTATCCGATCACATATAAGATGAACTAGTTTAGCCAAGGCAAAACTAGTTTGGTCTAAAATAGGGTTTGGCCGATAACACATATATATTTTGTATTGTTCGTTCCGTTGAAGAAGCTAGAGCATGGAAAGAAATATTACATCTTGTCAAATTTCTGTTTAAAAGATCAACAAAAGCAGGTATCAATATCAGGTGGATATATAGACCTGATAATGTGAAAGTATCTGATATACCTCTGATATACCTATAATTTGCATTACTCTTGATATCACAATGAACCAATCCTCTCAAACTCATTTCTGAAGAACAAAAGTTTTTTCATAATTTGAACTAATTCAACAAATGGCAATGCTCTATCATGGTCTGGTGTATAGATTAGGCCATGAATGTATAGCTATAGGAAATCAAAATTTTAATAATTTCCAAAAGGTATAAAAATTCAGCTTCATTAGGAAATGCTTCATAGAAGGTTGTGTTTAAAAAGTTGATTTTCAAATCTTACCTTCTTATGAAATTATTTACAAACCTACATCAATAAAACTTGGCGTAATGATCGATAGTCCCCATTAAACGACACGAATCTTACTGAATCGCCAGGTTTGTATAATTGGACATTACCGTAAATAATATTCCTAATAAAACTCAACACCTTAAGTTTTCATGAATAATGATACATTAAAAATTCAACCTTCTTTTTTCGTTGTTTTTACCAACAAGTGACCTCGTCATATGTTGATATATTCGAAAATATATCAACATAACAAACAAGTGAGAAAATATTACAATAAACAGATTTTCATATTTCTCTTCATATTATGAAAATAAACACCTGAAAATGAATTTTTTAGATTGCTTTTGGAGGGTAAGAAGTGGACAAAAACTTGACCATAGGGTAGTGAAGGACTCCTTGGCTGTCAACTCTATAGTTGATTGCCAGATTGAATGTCTGAAATCAAGAAGATTTATGTGTCGAGTCTTCAGTTTCAGGTAATGTTTGTGATGACTTTATGTCAATTTGTACGTATATTTATTCAAATTATGTTTTAAAAACTAGTGACGTTTTTTTTTACTTTCGTCATTTTCATTTTATCCATTGATTAATGAAAATAATGGCTTATTATTTATAAACTACGATTGGGGCTGAAACGCATAATACCGTAGATTATATGTTTTTATGTTGTTTATTATCACAATTAACGAAAGTTTTATTGGTATTGAAATTTCGATCACAGACCATCTTCAGGCAATTCGAGTTGAAAACTCTGAGAATGTACAATGAGAAACCTCTTAAACACATCGTGTCGTGATATATCATAGAAATTATATTGAACGTTGTGTGTCAATATTGCAAGGCAAAGTTTAATTGTTATTGCTAAGAAAATACTACCAATGCGCCAAAATATTGCTCGAAGTATCAATTCAAATAGACGCTATTGGTACAGCCACCAGAGCCACTATATTCATTGGTTTCCGGGAATGGACTAAATTCTGGACATTTTTTGACTTATATCCAGCAAATATCTCATATAATTAATGATGAGATAAATGGAAAAGTACTTGCACGAAATTAGGAAATGCCGTTCACTATAGAACGGACTGGTTAATAACTTTCAATACATCAAACGTGTTAATATTGGAATTTTTGGATAATTCGACTGATTTGAAAGAACAGAAAGTATTGCATTCCCTTCGTAGGTGAGAAGTCTCTAATATTCATCCACACGGGATGAATATTAAAAACAAGATAGTGTAGCACAAATAGAAGAACATGTCTTTCCGGCTTTCTGAAAAATATTCAGAGAAAAATAAATGGGCGTACGAAGTTCGCCGGGTCAGCTAGTAATGAAATAGTAACATAAACTTTATCGATGTTATCGTAATAATGACTATTTACGAACAAGACCAGAAAACATTTAAAATGAGGGTAGTAGAATAACTAGAGCTGATGAGTTAAAATGACATATGTCAATATATTGTACATTAACTTCTTTATTGACCAAAGGCACAAAACGAGCTGCACCAAAAAAAAATTTTTTTCTAGGCCTGTGTAATAGTAAAGACAGAACATTTAGGTTATTTAATCAATTAGTAATGCTCTGGAAGTTCCATACCCAACTACCTTCGCTAATATTGGATAGAATATTTCACTAAAAAGTAAATCCATGCAGATTAAGCGAATTATTCAACAGTAATTGAGGAATGTGAAGCATTTCTAGCTCCTCCATGCCACAGAAGTAGTGAATACCTGTGTTCACATAAAAAAGAAATTCAAATTTTTTTCATTAATTGATACTCAATTTATATTTTAAATTTTAATACATTCGAAATTTTATCTTGTATTCTGTATTTTCATGTGCATTCAGAATTAGTGATCTGTTTTCCGCTATCAAGTGAGTGTGATTCCGAACGCTGCTTGGAATTCTGGCAATTGAATATCACCTAATTATTAATATTGTTCTTTATTTCTCCACTCAGCCCTTATATCAAAGTCAATTTAAATGTATTCAAAATATGTTTTTTTTTCAGATTTGGATCACCACGTTCAGATAGATCATTTAATAATTGCCAGTTGTCAGACTGGCCTTATTACGAATTTGATTCGAGAATTGATTTTGTACCAGAGTCAGGCTTCGAGATTTACGAAAGGGGAAGTTTTGGTCATGGATGTGAACCGTATCATTTTGATATTAGAGGCAGACCTTCTGTACATCTGAATACAGAAGAAGATCAGTGTAAGAAATATGAAATATTTTCCTTTTTGAAAGCATTCCTCCGATGATAATTCCCAACACGATATTCTCCAGTTACTTCATTTAGAATATGGTACAGAAGATCTTTCAATCTCGAATTTTATTCCGATCAAAGTCAAATATTCAGATGAATTTAGTATTGCCGATTTTTGATCGGTGTGTGTTGAAGTAACCGTAAGAAGTTTCATTCCATTTTCAACAAAATGATACTCGCGGATTTGTTTCATTTTTTATTGAATGAACGCTGTGGATTGAATACATTTTACGTAATATATTAAGTGGCGTACCGTTAGGTTTATACCTCAAAACTCGGTTCCACTGAACGAATTTTGGTATTTTTTTTTGGATATTGGTACCACCAAACACTAAAATCAATGTTCTCTCATTTATTTTTGCTGATCTGAATTTTCTATTTGTTTAAATGAATAATTGCTATGTTTTTTGATTGCGCATTCATTTTCTGTTAAATATATCAATGTTCTCACAATTGAAGTGAGATTGTTCATATAATAACTAATATACACATATCCTTTAGGTCGCAGTTGGCCACAGAAGGAAGAAGGGGTGAGAAGAAAAGATGCTATAGAAGGAATATCAGCAGCTGATTAAAAAAAATTTTTAATTATTATTATTGTGAATCTGCTGTGACTTATAAAAAATATTGAAGGATCGCATACCTGGGGGTCTTGCCCCAGAAAATTTTTCAAATTTTTCTGAGCGTTTAAGAGTAATATGATCAAAATAAGAATCCCGAAAACTCGACTCTCAGTAACTCCAAACTCCAGGAAACCTGATAAACCTGAATTTTGCTCAAAAACTTTTACAGAAGAATGAATAATTTTCTCTGAAAAAACAAAAATTATATTTAAATGAATCTCCAACTATGATTGAAAAAAGGAAACAGAACTATTACTGTCACAAAGCTGTTAATAGCACTTTGATTGATGAGTAAATTAGCTAATTTAAGCTCACTTTGAAAGTCGCAAGGTTATTTGCATACAAAGAATATCTCAGCCAATTAAAACAAAAACAGAAAAACAGCCAAATTAATGGAAAGAACTCGCTTCAAAAAAAATTTATGTAATGACATCATATTGAACAAAAACTTCCATCTGAAAATAGGACAATGGAAATATTCCGCAAATACCAAACATAAAAAATTTCTTCACTATATTTTCAGCAATGTAATAAAAAAATGTATACAGTGGAACCGTATTTTGAGGTTCTTACGTTTTTTTGTCTTACGTAACTCCACTAATTCATTGGAATTGAATGAATCTTAATCATTTCATATTTTCTCATAAGTGTGCAAATTTCTTAGTTTTGAGTACGTCAGAGAACTCATTATTGATTAATATTCAATGCGGATATTCTAATAATACACCAAGTAGATCATTTATTCATTATTTTTCAGTACATCATTTATCTATGAATATAAATTTTTAAATTTAATCCTAGGTCTTGCTTTCAATTTATATTTCTTACTGTGAATTATCTAACTATATCTTTATTGATTCCTATAGTGTGTTACATTGGATTCGGATCACCAGCACGACTTCTTCCCGAAGCTACCAAAAAAGCCTTGAAGGTGAATGATCAGCTTGAATGCAAAGCTGAATGTTCAAAACTCAGAGAAGAATCTATTTTACATTGCATGTCATTCAGTTACAGGTAGATATTCTATTGAATTTAATCGAATTATACTAATTTCAAATATCATTTCATGAATACTTTTCAATGTTAGTAAACTGTTAAAGACTTTTTACATACAGAACTAAATGGAAATTATTCCTGTTGCTAAGATGATTTTGTATTATATTTACATAACTGTATTAACATTACATAATTGAATTCATTGAAATTCACATTTTCCATTATTATTCAATATTTTTTTGCTTATATATTTGAGTTTCACAGTCGGATTAAGGGTTAAAAAAATTTCGATATTATACTTCAAACCGATCATCTTTTATATATCTTATTTTTTCAATAAATTCGCAAATTCATTGAATACAGATATTAGCCTAGTAACCCGGAAATCGGTTTAATGTCCACAATATTTTTCCCATGCCTAACAAAAATTCAAAAATAAAATTAAAAATGTTTAACAAAACACGAATTCTAACCACTTCTGGATCAAAACAACCCAAACACCAAAATGAATTAAAAATGAATCACTATTTGAATAATGCCTGAATAAAATAAATTAAGTAAAACATACTAATGAATTCTCGACAGAGATTATCCTCTTATTCCGATTAGACAGTAGATATCGCTTGAAATATTCTAGTTTGATAAATTTCTTGGTTTTTTCTTCAAATAATAGAGTTATTTGAGTGGATGGAAAAAGACTTTTGCTCTAGTAGGTATGAAGAAATACAAGCCTTGCTGAAAATAAGGTTAAGATGATCAACGATTTGAGCTTTTATGTGGCTGAAAGAAAGATAAACCATTTGCAACTGAAAAATGCAATATATCAAGCCAATCGAGTTTTAGAGATAAGTTATTCATATAAGGCAAAGTTGTAAATTGTAAATACATAGCTTCGATAAATGGACAACGGAGATTCAAATAATTCTCGTGGGTCTCCTCAATTTCAAAAGAACTTTTGTAATGATTGACATAATGATAAAGATAGGAGGGATGGACTTTGGAGGTGAAGTTTCAAAATGGTTCAGATATTGTATATCTAATAACAATTAACGAATTAACAATATACAAGTAACGAAAATTGATGAAGTAAGGTACTGGGGACTCTCTTGTTAATTTTGTTGAAATTAATATGAATAACCCAGTTAAAAATGCAAGATGTCATTGTTCACTGATGACACAATGAAATACATTTCTGGTAAAACCTTTTGAAAAATTTTTAACACGATAACCAACGATTTGGATGAAATTTTTCTTGGACACGTACGAAAGATGAGTTATAATGAGAATTAATCGAAAATTATTTTGATTGAATAAAAAAATTTGACGAATAATTATGATGATATTTTGTAATTTCAATTGATGATATAAAGTTAATAGATACGAACTTATATCTCGAAGAACATATGATATTATGATATTCCTCTGTGGAGAAAATTCAACAAAATGAAATTTTTTGCGCAAGATTTATATGAATATATTTTTATATGAAGTACCACTTTTCCTTATTGCTGGACATTGATGCGTTTTCGACTCAAATTAGAACTCAAAACTGTACAGAAATTACGGGACGGATTTCATAGATTCCCTATCAATGACAAACATTGATAGGGAACATAACATATTCCTGAACAATGATGTTATAATAATGTTGAAGACACTTGATTGTACCATATTGTTACTCCATTTCTATGAACAAAGATTCGATAGGAAACGTTCTAGTTGACGTATTAGCCCAATGTATTTGTAAGGAACGAAAATTTGCGTTGTTTCGAAGAAGTAGTCGGGAAATCCATATTTTGTATTTGAAATTGTGTAGTCCATTTTTTGTACAGCTCTTTAGGCCAATTAACCCTTATCTGTTCATTCATTTAGTATCTCATGCGATTCATGAAATCCTTGCTGTTATTTCCATTTCTTCTATCATGTTCATCCAGAATTTTCCTTTTTCATTCTCAATTTTTTTTATTAGCTGTTATGATAAAATGCTAATTTCGTAATTAACATTTAATGAAAGAATTGTAGGTGTACTTGTAAATTGAAATATCTATATGATTCAATTCGAAAAGAACTTCGTTTACTTTCGTAAGGTATATTGTTTCGTTTTAACTCTATAAAAATGCAATATTATAACATCATTTTTTTTATATACCGATATAGATTTTTATGCGGATGATCTCAAAATATCGAAGCAGATAAAATCCCTCAACGATTATTGTCTTTTGCATTATCTGACTACTGCAGACTCAATAAGTTGCAGCTAAACTTGAACAAATGCCATCATATTATTTTCTCCAGAAGTAAAAATCCATTCTTTCAAATCTCTTCCAATTTGACATTGTGAGATCAATGTTTGACTGAAGTCAGTTCAGTGAATGATTCAGGTATTAAGCTGAATAAGAAACTAACCTTTGAATTGCATATTGAAATAAGCGTCCAAAAGGCTCGTAGAAATCTGGCTGTGATATTACAAATGACTAGGCCTTTTGGTCGACTTGAGTCTGTGATTGCATTGTATAATTCTATTGTGAGATCCAAATTAAAGTACGCGTCGCTCGTCTGGAATCCAAATTATGATAAATACACGAATAGATTAGAAAATGTTCAATGGAATTAACAGATACCGTCATGGATTCTCATATGACATTAATGTGAAATTTTATAGGCTGGAATGTTTGAGTTTGAGACTTGAGTACTTTTATATATGTTTCCCCTACAAATTGCTTAATGGCTTAATAGATTCTGCTGCATGTACGAGCCTTATAAACTCAATTGCTCTCCAGATGTAGTAAGAAATCGTACAATACCTACTAGTTGTTGGGCAGAGCAAAACAAGTTATATGTTGAATTCACCCATCCATAGATATTTAATAATCTAAACTTGATAAGTATGGAGACCAAGTTGGATATTTTCTCTCCGTATTTCACAACTTTTGAGAGATATTTGAAAACGTGATTATTTAAAGGTCGATAATAAAATAAGTTTTTAAGTTTTAATAATGAGTTTTTACAGAGTTATACTTTCATGATGTATTTATCTAATCTTTTTTTAGTAGAATTAGGTATTTTGTTTGTAGATGAAAAGATTTAAGTCAATGCATCTAAAACATTATTTGGATGAGATCTATAAAAAATTTCTATAAGGTATACATATTAGATACACCTTAGTTTATAGGTAATTAACATTTGTAATATGTGCCCCTCTATTATAAGACAGTTTTAAACTGTCTGTTGAGTGAGCCCTTGTATGTAAAAATAAAGAATAATTTAAAAAAATAATTTCGAGATTGGTGTTATTTTAGGCTGCATTCATATGGTGGTTTCAACTGCTTTTTATCAGATATTCACCAAAGAGATTTGCTACCACACATTGATTATATCCCAGATTCGCACTCCCGTTTATATGCCTGGGACAATTACAATCCTCAGTGTACGAGGTTGTCAAATAAGAGACCCCATGGCGATAGTCACATTCATATAGGCAGAGAAGAAATATATGGAAACTCGCTGGAAGACGGTAAGTTAATTTTCAGAACAATAGTAATAACTGTAAGTCTGTTTCAAAAATCTAGATAACCCATAAATAAATTTGGTACATACATATACATAAAAACAGATACCTTCAGAACAGATTTACTTATAACCTAATCTATAAGCTATAACTTTAGTAAACTTATTTATTCATTCATTTAGAAAAACACAAGTCAACAACTTGAGACAATTACTGAGTAGTAACAATAAAAAACAATTTACAACTTATGTATGACAAAAATGGATAAGAACCAAACTTACAAACAATACATATGAACGATATAACTTTGTGGAAAAGCGCACCAACAAAACAACACGAAAAACTAATATCTAAAAAGCAGTCAGACGAGAGATCGTAACATAACATAGCATAACATAACATACCATAACATAACATAACATAACATAAAATAACATAACATGAGATAACATAACAAAACAAATCATAACATAACACAACAAATCATAACATAACACAACATAACTTAACAAAACAAAACATATCATAACATAACGAAACTTAACATAACATAACATAATATAGCATATCAAAACATAACATAACCCAACATATAACAATACAACACATTACATAAGATGTTATGTTGTGTCATATTATCTTAAATTATGTTTTAAGATGGCACGAATGCAAACATGTCAATAAGGTCATGAAAGGACTCAAAGTTACTACAAAGCTATGCGAAAATGAACTTTATACTTCCTCCATCATCTTTCAAGTAATAAACTCAAAATTATATTGAAATCGATGCCACACTTCAAGGATACACAAGACAGATTATTTAGTTCTACAGAGAACTCATCAGTTGAGCCATGTCTGTCGTCAAGAAAGAACGTAGCACTACCAACTACTTCAACCTGCCTTTACCTAACAACTTATTATCCATATCCATTGGTTAGAATGGGTGAACTTTTTGTGCTTGGTGTAATTGTGATGTGATCTGAGGGATGTTTTCTATTGATTTTTATAGATAAAATTATGGAGTATTCATTACATGGCACTTCTTCAATTTGGAGCCATGAGAAGGTGTTTGGAGTTTGAAGTCGTTGATTCACTTGGCACTATGGAGGTAGCACAACTTAGGAATTCCTAGCAGAACAAAATAGTCTCTCTTGAATTTCCATCAAGTGTGGCATCGATTTCAATATACTCTAAAATGGTTCCTTCAAGGGTGATAGGATCATCACAACCTACATATTGATATAGCTCCACTATGATGTTCTTTTCATTAAGCTTAGGTTTTTCGAATGGTTCTCCTCCTATTTATCGTAAGCATTTCATTGAATGCAATTAGCACAAAACCTATATATATATATATATATATATATATATATATATATATATATATATATATATATATATATATATATATATATATATATATGTATACTCATATATTTTCTTGGCAATTGCCTCGTCTGTCTATATTGTAGCTGTTATTTAGATACGTACCAAATAACAGTTGAATAAAAAACTTTATCACTGGTTAACTTTTCGCTATAAATAAATAAATTGCAGCTCTGTCAACACTTTGAGATAAATAATTTTGTTTCATATATATTCTTCTTATACCTTGCTTAAAATTGTAGATTTTTCTTGTAGAGTATGTCTATCAATCAGATCTGATATCCATTGATATGCTTGCTTTACCAACTGCTTGTCAACTGCTTCACCAATTGCTCAGTAAATTTTCCGTTCAAACCGATAGACATCACTCTCTCAAGTTAATTGGAACTTCAGAAGACAAAGAATCTAATCACGTTCCTTACTAACATTCGTCAATAATTATTTCGCTTACCTACTTAAATTTTCTTTGGAGATTTTGAGATACGCAGTAGCCATCGCTCAGTAAAAAATCATCGGATTTATAAACATATACTTATGATAATAAATATTCCAGATGCTATTACGGCCTTGGAAACGTGGAAAGCTTACAGTGTAAGTGGTTGGCCTTGTAAGAGAGGTTATCCGTGCCAAAAAAATTTGGAAGCTGGATTTTGGTTCTGCAAATTGGAGGGAGGCGATGAAGACGCCTGGGATTACTGCTGCAGACCAGATCACCAATGTGGTTACTCGTATGGTATCTCATATCCGTGGTAAGTGCAAATATAAGAAAAATTTATACCTGTGTTGTACGTTATCTTCAGAAATATTTTATGTACCAAATTTTTAGTAGCACAAAAAGTATTGCATAATGAAAGAAAAGGTTATTCCAAAATCAAAATGACATTGGTATCACTTCCCCAATAATATTCGGTAACGGAGGATTATATGTGTTATAGTATAGTTTGTAGAGCTGACTGTTTTCTAGAGTTAATATTATAATAACGATTTCATCGAACATCATACTTTGACTGAAAACATGAATATTCCTTATAGCCATAGGTGCCATCCATAAATTGAGTGAACGTTAAGGGAGGGGGTCGACGAAGTGTGATATTACTTGAAAAGGGGGTGGCAGGGGTCATAAATTTCGTGATGTCACATCTCGAAATTCAACGAGTTGAAACAAGTATTTCGCATTATTATCAAAAAACTGATTTGAAACTCTATCTGAACTCCGAGGTAAATTCGCTCTACTATTATTTCAGCTAGCCTTGGATCTCCGAGTGTCAATATATTTTGCTCCCTATTACTTTAGTTTCAAGGCAAATTCAGGAAAATTTCAGAAACTGAGTTCAATTGTAAGCATCATTTTGTTAAATGACAATTCGTGACAAAATAATTATTTCTATGGAATCACACATCATTCTGTTTTCTCGAACCATATTTCGCCTTGCTTACAATTCTTTCCACAATTAAATAACTGGAATATTTTCTTCTTATTGGTGTTAAGTTTGCCGATAGCTGCTGACCCTGATCGTAAATTTTGTACGGTTTCGGTATTATTATGATCATTATTGTTCAAAGAACGGAGATCAGAGACCTGTATAGCTCTAATTCGACCTACAGTTTAACGATGATTTCGAATGGCCCATAGAATACGGTGGAATCGAACACATCAGCAACAGTAAGCCGAAAACGTGGAGGGTCACTACACCGTTGAACTCCTGATCCTCTAATGCAATTACATACTAATGTAGGGGGAGGCACTGCTTATGGCGTTTTCCCCACCTGTGGCCACCCCAATCTAACTGATGAAATAATGAGTATCAGTTATTTATTTCGATAAATATTGATAATAAGTAGCAACATTTCATTACGCAATCATTATTTGATTGACAATAAATCTATAACTATGAGAATATATGGCTGAAAGTAGAATGAAATGGCCAAAAGTGGGGAATTTTGAAATTCGTGACAAAAAGGTCTCTACTAATCTTATTTGACATGAAATCTGTGTTAACACTAGATTTTCTTAAAGAGCAGATCTTGAAACAAATATAACATTCAGCACAAACGTCTTCTCCAAATCTTGAATTTTCTATATTAAAACAAAGATTGGGAAAACCTTAAAGTTGCCATAAATGGTGCCTCAGTCCTACTTATGCAGTTATATAGTGATATAATGCAAGTATACACAAATGCAATTAATTTTTCAAAAATGTAAAGTGCTAAAGCTCCCGAAAAAAAAGATTTGAGTATGAATAATATGAGTCAAGGGCATTTCATTAGCAAAGAATTTCGGGAATTCGTTTCAGTATGAAAACACTTCCAAGGTAGTCATATATGAGTGAATGAAGTAGGACCTACCGTGAAACAATAGGTCCATGATAAAAAATATTTCAAAATATTCTGAATTATTTAAATTACAATAACCAATAATACTAAGTTTTGTATATCCTATCGTTTCAGGTGCTACGTTGGTCCAGACAAAACACAATGGCGAGAATGTAGTGATCGGTATTATCCATATATACAAACCTTATTGACAGATTTTATAACAATAAAAAGTATCATTTAGCACGCCCACCTCTACATGAAGGTTCTGCAACGCATCAAGTACCACAGTATGGGGAAAGACCTCCATTGTTGAAGCCGCCTCCATTTAGACCTGGTTTCAGACCAGATTTGCCCCCTTCACCACCACAAGAGAGACCGCCACAGCCTTCTTTGAATGAATATGAAATGCAGTTCGATGAGGTAACTTTTTTTAAAATATTAATATGAGGAAGAAGAGAAACGATGAACAATACTAACATCGAAATTATTTGAATCAAAACATACTCACTAATATTAACTCTTCCAAGAAAAATTTTATTATGATACGGTTTATATTATTGATATATTCATAATACATCCTTATTGTGAACTCTTCGTGAGTAACATCTGGTATTCAGATGGTTGAAAATATATTGTCTGAATATGATATTCAGACAGTTCGAAAATATATGAAAGAAAAAATAAAAGACGTAGCTTTTAAATATTGCATTAATCGATTGGGCCGATACGATAATTGATGAAAATCTAAATACATGATTTAAATAAAACTAAGTAGGGAGTTTTTCGATTTGCACTATAATTAATTCAAAAACATGACAATATCGTTTCGCCAACACAGTGGCTTCATCAGATATTGATGATAAACTGGTTTATGATGAAACGATATTGTCATGTTTTTGAATTATAGTGAAAATCGAAAAACTAATTAGTTTTATTGAAATAATTTAAATATTGCAATAAATATTTGAATCATTGAAATAAAACAACACAAGTGTTACTATGAAAATAATTTACAATTATATCATAAATACTATTAAAATCACTATCAAAATATACATCTTTTTAACTGAATATGAAAAACACCTAGAAAGGCATCTAGAAAGTTTTTAGAATCCTCTTGTGCTCCTCTATTGTAGGACAGTTTTAAACTGTCTGTTGAATGAACCTTGTATGTAAAAAAAAATGAGAATGTCCTTCTCATTAACTATTATTTACCTGAATATAATTTGTTTATATCATATTAATGCATATCAGTCATGTAAATATTTGCAATTTTCCAAGACAGAACATTTTGTGGTTACAAAATGATAATATTTAAATGTGTAATAAAAATTTCATCGATGAAATTTATTCGAAGGATTTGAGCATTATATATTATGTGAATTTTATAACACAATTTTAAGCTCAAAATAACAGAAAAAATAACAAAAATGTGAATAATGGAAAGTTGCCATAAGTTCTTTCATGTTCTTTCGTGTGTTGCCAGCAATCTCATTAGAATAAGATATATAATAAAAATGTCCTTGCGCTAAAATATAAATGCTACATATTTTAAAATCTTTATTCGTCATTCAAAATGAGAAACCCTGTAAACAATACTGATAAAACAGTTTTCGTCAAATTAAATCAATACCTGAAAGACTAAATTTTATAATATATTCAAACATTCGAACTTTCGATTCAAACTTTTATTGAATAAGTTACCTAACACATTTCGTCAGGTTACCAACTTCTCTAAAGACTAGCAGAAAAAACTTTATTAACTCATACTCTGAAAGCATCTGAAGAAGTCTTTAACTCGACGAAACGCGTCGCGTTGCCTATTCAATAAAAGTGTGAATCAGAAGTTCAAGTTATTGAATTCATCTTATATTTTATTATAAGTAAACAAGTAAATGCTGAAACTATTCAAACATGAAATATTGTTTGAAGATACTGCACATACCACCTGCACATTAAATTATTCAAGAATTACTTTAATTTCAGCAGTTCCTGGCTCCACCAAAACCTGGAGGTTTTGGACAACCCAGACACTGGCCCGTATCATACCTCCATAAAGATAGACCGCCTAATATAACAGATTCAAAAACAAGACTGTTGACACCTGGAGAAAATAAGGAATCGAAATCGAAACTAAGCGCTATTCAAAGTCTGATTGATATAATCAACTCAAACGAGCTGAAGAACGTACAGTATCAAATAACGAATGAGTCTAATGTTAAAGATGATATATTATTCGTGAAGATACCACTGCCATCAAATTTTACTAAACAAGATAAAATGGACCAACTCAATAATTGGAGTAAACCTGAACCAAAATTAGAACAAATAGATATTGCCGATTCCCCGAATGTAACAAGAAGAGATAACAGAAATTTAGATTTTCAGGAAATGCCTGTTAATATGAGCGTAAAACAAAACTTTAGTGCACTACAACCAACATATAGAAGAGGTTATATCACTCGAACCAATGTTACTGGACACAGGCGGTCTACACTTTAGTTAACATTATCATGAATACGCATAAGCTACTTAAATAAACCTCCTTAACACTATGAAAAGACTTTTATGTGATGATCGTTTAAAGATGTAGAAAATCCATGTATTTACGAGTTTAATTCCAAATATGATAATGAATTATATTTAAAGAGGCAGTAAACCTCTTAGGAAATCTTTCACAAGGAAAATCCTGTGTGTGGTGCGTAAATAAAAATAAAATAATATTTCACTAAGCTATTCGTCTACGAATACTATAAAAATAAAATTTCACTATACAGTTCATCTACCAAGGCTATGAAGTTTCTAAACTAAACATTTCATCTACAAAATGCTATGAAATAAAATAAGATTTAATTACACATTTCAACTAGACAGGTTATAAAAATAAAATTAAATTTTACTTAACATTTCATCTACAAGGGCTATTAAAATCAAATAAAATTTCATTAAACTTTTCATCTATGAAGTATATAGTTAATGTTAAAAAATTATCCAACCCGGGAGTCAAAAATATAATATTCAGATAATATCCACTCTTTTGTCTTTTTTGAATCTTTTTTCAAATGTGAAGTACAGTTACTGTCAGTAGCGAAACCATATAATAAAATGCCGTTGTCTTGTCATTTTCTCATACTTTGCTGTCAGTAAATGGTTTTTTTCTGGTATTGTGCGAATAGTCTAATGTTAAAACGGATATTTTTCAAGGTAAGTATGGCATAAATACACTGCGTACGCTGAGAGTACCAGAAACTCGACAGATCATAGTATTTTGAGTTGTAATTTCTTAAATCCATGTATACAACCGATTGGACTAGACATTGTATACTATGTTGAGCTATTTAATATTCCTAATGAAGTCTTCCAGGTACCATAATTTCTGGAGCATACCTACTCATCAATTCGAACTTAATGTTTTTATCGTTAATACTCAATTAATAATTCACTGTATTCGAAATACTTCTGTATTGTTCTTAATCTGCTTCCGCATTTTCTTTCGTATTTTTCCATGACTCAGACCTGTATGCTATAACGGTATCATACCCAAGAATATATTCAATCGGATATATCTAGATAGAATAGAATAGAATAGAAATTAATTTCACAAATATTGCAAATATATAAAAACAATAAATATAACAATAATAAGAACATTGTCACAACTTATAAATTATCAGTAAAGAAATTTTACAAATAATTAAACATGCATATTCACTCAACTTAAATTAGGTACTCATAGAGCGACAATAACAAATAAATTCATTCACAACATATGGCTCACAATTCAAAATCAGCCCAAATAAACCCTTTCTGAATGCTTCGAAGTTATTCAGCAGTTGAAAATTCTTTAGCAGCAAATTAAAAAGTTTCAAAGCCATATAGAAGGAATTATTTTCCAATAGAGAAGTAGAATGAATAGGGTAGGTAAATGTATTTAACTGCCCTACGAGTATTATTCTCATTCAATGATTCTTTAAAATAATGTTGATGCTTGAACAAGAACAGTAACATGTTGTATATATACAGTCTATAAAACCACAACACTCTTGCCGACTTGAATTTCTCTCAGGGTTGATTCCCTGAAACCAAGGTTGAAAATCAATCTCATAGCCCAATGATTTTTGAGCTCGAAAAATCGATTTGGAAAATGAAGAGTTTCCCCAAATAATTATCCCATAACCCATTAAAGACTGAAAATTCGAAAAATAAACAGTAAGAAGAACATCGAAATGAACATGACACTTCAGTACAAAAAGAGTGCATAAGACAGAGTTCAGCCTTTTTACCACATCATCCACATGAACACCCCACTTTAAGTGAGAGTCAATGTGAATCCCAAGAATCTTAGCAGGGGCATTAATTTTTATATCACAGTCATTCAAAAGTAAATTACCAGGGAGATTTATTCTAGATTTATCATGTTTAAAGATCACGCATTCTGTCTTCCCGGTATTGAGAACCAATTCATTCCCTGAGCACCATTTCACGAAATTATTCATCGCAAGTTCAGCATAATCAGGAATATCAGCCACGTCAGATGACGAGAATATGAAATTTGTATCATCAAAATACAGAACAGGCAAAAGTCGCCCGTTGAGAATGCCTAGAAATACATCAGGAACATCATTAATATAAATAACGAAAAGTAACGGCCCCAATATACACTTCCCTGAGGAACCCCCGACTTGACTATACGATTCGTTGAGTAACAGGTGGATACATTGTTGTGTAAACAGACCATTTGGTATCTATTCTCAAGATAACTTTTTATCAACCTCAGCTGATTATCCCTTATACCACAGAGCCACGACCACCTTTACTACAGGCCATGAAATGAATATCCGACATACGTCGCAAGGTTGCCTAATATTGCCGCCTTTTCTTGTAGTGGTATACTAAAGCAAACAGGACGCTTCCCAAAACTTTCGCAATTAGAAGTTAAATAATTTGAGCTTTCGGTATAAATACTATATTTTTCAATAGTGTACAGTGTATTACAAGTGATGATGTTGATAATTTGTTGAAATCTCGACATCAAACACTAAAAAACGAAGTGTTTAGTTTGTTTACAAATTTCAGTGAAACGAAATCAATTTCGTGTTGTTCAAGACTTTCGTAGTTTTAAGTAGAATATTTTACGATTTCAGTTCTAATTCTCTATTCTTCAATTCTCTATAGTGTTATTTACGTGCTAGTGTTGATATTTTGTGGATAACCTAATATCAAATTATAAAAACGAAGTGTTTTGTGTGTACCGATTTAATCGAATCGAAGTTGTGTTGTGTTTCGAGTACTTACGGATTACTTACAAATAATTTGTTTGTGAAATATAGTGCAGAGGATAAGTATTCCGTAGACGATTGAGTAAATTTCAAGCTTGGAATAGGTGAGTTTATTTATAGTAATAAGTATATTTTCTAACCTATTTATTACCGATAACCATCGAATAGACAGATCGCTATTCACAAATCTAACTAACAATAACATATTCTTTCAAAATCCAAACTTTCCTCAAAACAGAATTTTTGGAAGCTATGATTTTATTTATTATTGATAATATTTTAATTATTTGCAACGGGGAGGGCTGAATATACTTACAGAAAATGTCTTATTTCACATGTGTTCCATATTTGAAAAAATTATTAAAGGTATTTCTCTTGAACGTGCCTTTTTGTATAATATACACCAGAAAGCAATTTTGTGTAATCTCACTATTTTAAGAGTGTCATTGGATGAGTCCTTAAAGATTTTTGTTGTTGCTGTTTATGTGATGAGACAATAAAAATATTCTGAACATGCTGTGTTCCATTTTTTCGAATATCTTATTGAATGATCAGACAAAAAAAAAAAATAATGGAGCCGGACACTAGAAAACTGAAACAAAAATAAACGAAGAAAGCTCAATACTTTCATGAAGTAGTTTGTTGGTTGCTCTAATCAAAAATATAATATTCATTTATACTAAGGTAAATAATTCAATTTGAGTAATTCCTACAGCGTTTCTTTCAAGGTTCCTATTCTCTCAAATAATTTAATAAATTTGGTTAGGCAACTTTTCATGTAAATAAATCCCACTGACTAATAGAGGTATTTTTTACGCAGTGGGGCTTTATCGAAAACATCGTTGTTTTCTTGCAATAATAAATGTTTTACAGTTTTCTGTTACAGAAATATGTGCTCAGAATACCCAATATAATATTCTATATATTATACATGCTAATAATATTCATTGTTTGTTCACAATATACAAAAATCGTTGAAATAATGCTTGAAAGCTTGGAACATACGACTAGGATAGTATACAACTAAACAGAGCTCCAGTTTAGGACAAAGCTTGGAATGGTTGTCAAGGTCAAAAGCCTTCGATAAATCAAACAGGAGAGCGGTAGGGATTTCGTTCCTCTCAAGAGACATGATGATCTCGTGGGTAATCTCAAAAATTGCAGTGTTTGTACTTTTGTCCCTAGTAAATCTGTGTTGATACCTCGATAAAATTTTGGACTTTCTGAAGAAATTTAAAAGACTGTTTGCCAATAGCTTCTCAACGATTTTTGAAAACGCTGGAAGAATACTTATCGGGCTATAGTTCTCTATATTATTAGGATCACCCTTCTTATAGAGAGGCTTAACTACGGCAGTCTTTAAAGAATCAGGAAAAATACCAAGACAACATGATTATTCAGAATGTACGTTAAAGGCGCGATAATGAAGCCAATGGATTTCTAGCCAATAGATAATTCATATTATTTTCATCAGGCACAAACAAGGAATAACAAAGGATTTATCATATTATCATCTCGTTATGAACATAATATATCCATATAAATATGTTAATATATTCAAATTTAATTTATTGAATTTCTAGTTTTAATTCTGTTATGCTGAGAATATCAAATTATAGTTACATTATAAACATACCTACAGGAATGCTATAAAATAATAAAAAAATATATATATATATATATATATATATATATATATATATATATATATATATATATATATATATATATATATATAGTTCAAAGATTCACAGGTAATTCAATACTAGTAAATACTGAGACTCTTAATCGAAATATTTCAAATAAAACTCTCAGGGAGCTGTCTACACAAATGTTGTCAACGAGAACGAACCCATCACTTTCGAGAGTGAATATTAAGAGCGTTTCGAAAAATTCATCGATCTTGTTGAATGATAATAGGATACAATTGTTTCATCATTATTATGAATCATCAGTCCATATTTAATCTATCAATCAAAAATCGATGACTTTCAAAACGAACATAGGTCCCATACCAAATTAAGAGAAGTTCTAGAGAGTGAAATACTCACGTAGGCTCCCTCTATCGGCGAAAGGACGTATAAACACTCCCTAGCGTTCAAGATTCCTACTCATGACAACAAGAGTGCGAGTGGAAGGCTTTGTAGATATTTCATTCGAACACAACAGAAAATTGTCTGAAATGTGTACGAATGATCCCATGCCTAATCGCTCCAGATCACGCCCAGGCGGGCAAAAGTGTAGCTAGTTCAAAGATTCACAGGTAATTCAATACTAGTAAATACTGAGACTCTTAATCGAAATATCGAAATATTTCAAATAAAACTCTCAGGGAGCTGTCTACACAAATGTTGTCAACGAGAACGAACCCATCACTTTCGAGAGTGAATATTAAGAGCGTACACATTTCAGACAATTTTCTGTTGTGTTCGAAGGAAATATCTACAAAGCCTTCCACTCGCACTCTTGTTGTCATGAGTAGGAATCTTGAACGCTAGGGAGTGTTTATACGTCCTTTCGCCGATAGAGGGAGCCTACGTGAGTATTTCACTCTCTAGAACTTCTCTTAATTTGGTATGGGACCTATGTTCGTTTTGAAAGTCATCGATTCTTGATTGATAGATTAAATATGGACTGATGATTCATAATAATGATGAAACAATTGTATCCTATTATCATTCAACAAGATCGATGAATTTTTCGAAACGCTCTTAATATTCACTCTCGAAAGTGATGGGTTCGTTCTCGTTGACAACATTTGTGTAGACAGCTCCCTGAGAGTTTTATTTGAAATATTTCGATATTTCGATTAAGAGTCTCAGTATATTTACTATATATATATATATATATATATATATATATATATATATATATATATATATATATATATATATATATATATATATATATATATATATATATATATTCAAAATTGTTTTATTGCCTGTATGAGATAGTTATATTTATAATATTTTTAGCACATTTTTAATGTAAAAATCTTTATTTTTGTTGACGTTTCGTTGTATATCACAACTTTGTCAAAACTAATGAATAATGGAATTTTATAAATTACCATAGATATCAAAATTTCAATATTTTGTAATATTTCATATCTATGGTAATTCATATAATTCAATTTTTCATTACTTTTGGCAAAGTTGTGATATACAACGTCAATAAAAGCTTTTTACACTAATAAAATATATATATATATATATATATATATATATGTGTGTGTGTGTGTGTGTGTGTTTATATATTTATTTAAAAATGTAGGTTACCAAATAAATTGAAAACATGTTAGTATGTCATAAATGTTTTATTTGACACTAATTTCTGAGATATATAATATATTCTACCTATACTAAATAAAGCTCTCATATTAGCAAATAAAGTATCATCAGTCAGTATAAACAATGTAAAGGCACTTTCACAATTAAGCAATCAAAACTGATGACATATTTGGTTAATCTATAATGATTATAAATAATATAATAGCTCATTCAAAATAAGCTCACAAAACAAATGAGGCAGCGTTTAACATTTTAACTTCTTTAGTGTATCATGGCTTGCTTGATACGAATAGGGTAGGTATCGTTTATACGTTATGTCACGACAGGTGAATTATAGCTTACATAATTATGAAAATTCGAATGAAAAAAAATAGCAATGCTTTTCTTTTCAACAATATTATGTTACTTCCACAAGCCGAGTATTCTTGGTTTCCTCTATAGAACATTTCTAATACCAAAATTATACTTTATCAATTAACTTCATTATAGGAGTTTAATCAATTTTTATTCATTCGAATCATTAATGATGATTCTAAATATTATACGATATTGTGATAAGACACGAAATACGAGAATAGTAGACATGGAATTTTTCATTACAATCAAAATTCCTATAAAATATCATTTTAACACAATTAGATACCGTCAAAAAATACAATCAGCACATTATACATTTATTTAATTATGTTGTTATTCATATTTAGATGGCGTAAAAATGTATCAAACAGTTAAAAATTCAAATAGAATACTACAAGAAAAATTGTTTTTTATGAAGACATTAGGTTTTATAAAATGAAATTGTAGAAGCATTGTTATCACAAATACAATATACCTAATTTTTTTACCAACTACGATAATTCTCATTATATAATCAAGATATGCCTGATTTGTTATGAACATGATTTTTTTCCTGGCCATAAAGCAAGTACCACTTACTATCTCAAGGAATACATTTTGCTATATAAATAATACTAGTGAGACAAAATCAATAAAAATTTAAGAATAAGAAACCAGGTAAGTGACCATTTTACGTAGAAACAAAAATAAGTGGTAAGTTAAATTTGGATGATTTATCGCCTGCGATAAAAACCTGAGTCATTTGGAAAAATTGAAAAGAAAAAAAAAGATTTTGAAAAAAACTATAAACAGCATGTATATACATTACGTATTGAAAAAATTAGATAGTTTATAATTCAAACAATTCAACTATGGCTATTTCTAATAAAACCAGTACATTTGGTTCAAATAGCAAAACGGATTGTACTGATTTCATCTTGAAGCAGTTAACTTTAATTTAAGCAGAGCAGCTACTTTAAATAAGAATGTTACTTAGCTAAAACAGAATGCCTAAAATACCTGGATGGACGAAAAGCCTCTGTAGAAACATTAATTAGTATCATTCAAAAACATCCCACTTTTTCTTTCGATAATATCAGTTTTACATAATAAAATGCTTTGAAGTAAACACTTATCATTTCATCTACATTTGTTCTAATTACTCAATTAGTACAAATGTAGTAATATGACTCTAATGTTCTGGTCATTGTAATTACTTTCACAATAATAGCTCTTAATAACATTCAAGAAAAATATGCTAGCTTACTATTTGACTAATAAAAACAAATATTATGACGAAAAGAAATCTATAAATATACATTAAATTCAATAATTTCATTTGGTCAAAAGCATCAAATTTTTCTCTAAGAAGATCAATCATTTTACTCCGTGGCGGAGTATGAAGAAAATACAACGATATTTGGGACTTTTACACGGTTAACTATTCAATAAGTATACATTTTTTTTCATATATTCGATATAAATGACACTTTTCAGAATACAAGTTTTATATAACACATATTATAGAATATGTTAGGCACAAAGATGGACCAAATATTGGACGATATTCATTTATATTTCCTGTTAAAAGCTTCTTGAGAAAATAATGATTCAAAATGAAACAAAATCCAGAGGCTGCTAGATCATTGACAAAGCAATATTGGAATGTTATCAACACTATAACAATATGACTGTTATACTTGCATGACTGTAGTATCAATTAATTTGTTATAAATACAATTTTCACCTAGCAATATAACTATGGTTCGATCTATATATAAAATAATTAGGTTGCTTTAAACGGAAGCGCTAATCTAAAAAAGCGTGATAATAACTCTATATAATCTCCGTTTATAACGCATATGTAATACAAAATAAACTACATACAATATATTAATAAAACATTGAAAGATAAAATTTGTGGACTGAAGATTATTTTTTGCACCCGAAGAAAAAGTTCATAGATTATCAATTTTTAGGAGCTGCATTTTAGAAATTCGAGTACTGTTCTCAATGTTAAAAGTTAAATTCGTTAATTGCAGTGTTGTCTGTTTCAAATCTAAATTGGCAGGAAATTAAATAGCAATAATTCTCAACACTAAAATCATATAGGTTTCAACAAAAATGAATAATTATTATCTTCCTTGAGAATATCAATTGCAAAGGCACTTTCTTCTTTTATATGGTAGATTAGAGAATTACATATAACAATATGTATATTGTTAGGCCCCTCCAAATACATTTCTTCCACCTGCGTAGGTCTCAAACCCACAATGTTACACAGTTCTTGTTTGAGGTCATCCTTACAAATGGAGGAAAGAAAAACCGCATGGAAAATTTTCGAATTTGTTTTACAGATATAAATCTTCGACCTCGGGGTGATGGCCCTAAAAAAATTAATAACGAAATTATGAGAGCTTAAAGGCGATGTCTAGGATAAAAACATTAAAAGTGGACTGACCATCGTCCACTACAATTCATGTACTTCCAGACGTATCTATCTGTGAGATCAATCATCAGTGAGAAGTACATTGATGTAGTTGTAAAAGTCAAACTAAACGTCTCCCTAGTATACGTTTCGCATCAATTGCGGCATATTCTCAATCATAAACTTATAATATAATATTCAGACAACTCCTATCTGCATTGAAAGAGTTGCTGCTTCAACTACTGAGTACTTCTCTTGTATATAGAGGTGAAACGTCCAGAAAGGGAGGAGTTCTAGTTGGCCAAACACATCAAAAACCAAATAAATATTCACCATATTTGAAATGTATTGAAATTTATTTCATCACAGAAATGTAGGAAAAATTGTTTTTTGGAATAATGAAACCGTTTGTAATTATTGATCATGATATATTGATATCCACATATTGTTGGTATGAATTAACAAATGTTCCATCTCCGATGATTTTACCGATGATTAACGATGTTCCATCTCCGATAAATGTTCGTTTATACATTCTGATCTTATGATTCTTTCATTCTGAATTATGAAATTTTACAACAAAATGGTAAATACGTATGTATTTACCATTTGTATCGAGTATAAAAACTAGTTAAGTAAAACTGAATGTTTAAACTTCTCGATATATTTTGAAAAATGTTTTATGATCTCATATGTTTTTGTATTTAATTGTACTTCAACTAGATACCGCAAAAATAACTTTTCCAAGTGAAATTATATTTTGTCTACTATTCCAACTATTTTTGGGAATAAAAATATAGACTAATATTTCTCTTATATAGACTCTAGACAATGTGGCAATCGAATCAAGAATACACTAGTTATTATTTGGTACTATGGAATATCAAATTGTAACGTTTCACATTTAAGTTCATCAACTAAATTTAAGATTTCAGCAAATTGTATTTTAATGACTCACTGATTATATTATTTTATACAATACTTTCACAAAATACTTAAAATTACTTAAAATTCCAAGGAAATCCACTAAACATATAACTGAAAAATGTTACTTACTTGTCATGTAATATGTTGAAAAACCTTATTCCATCAGCTTCTCCACATATTTGCAAAACATCATTTCGTGATAGTCTAAGAAGATCATGTCCATTGAAATTCTGAAATACCTCCATAAATTTCTGAAATCGATTTTGCATTAACCATGTCATAACGTCTTGATTCGTACTGGTAGGTTTTATCTGCTCCCTGTTATCAATCTGTGAAAAAGATATTATTTTAAAATAGTATTTGAAGTTTGAGTACTTGTTTGAAACATTAGTAACAATTGCATGTTCAGTATTTGACATTCAAAAAGAAGTTTCGTGTTAAGATGACAAAGTTCAAGGAGCTGTGAATTTTAATGTAACTTGGCGATAAAATATTGGGGAAAAATGTGTTAATGGCAGCGTATAACTACCACATCATATAACTTCACTTCATTGATAATGAATGTAACCATGCCACCAACTGTAATAATAATTCTGGGCCATTTATAGTAATATAAAAGATATATAGGAAACTTTAATACGTTAATAGATAAAGCTAAACATACATGAAAATTATAAAAATAAAAATGGATGGGTAAGATATTAATTTACAATATAGAAAACTCGTAGACAAAACATTAAGGGCAGTCTTCTCAAACCTGTTTTTGTTTTTCAATTTCTTTATGTCTCCAGGTGACTTATCTTTTCTCAAAGGTTATAAATATGAAAACCCTCCATAGTCGCAAAGCCACTACTACCTTTTACATATATAAGTACCTCAAAGATATACAGGCTTGGCAAAGTGAGCACGTACAGGGATTTCAATAGCTTCCTGCGGGAGTGGCTAGAGGAAACCCCAAAAATGTTGCTTTTTTCAATTAGAAATACCATTTTCCATTATTCAAGCATATAAGCACATACACTTTTGAGACGAATTGACCATAATAATAAGAAAAAAGCACATCCCCGTGGACAATTTCGCTCAATCAGTAAATCGCATGGGCAATAGGTATGAGCCTCTCATAGCTGACCGCAATGAGCGCTACAACTCACAGCAAGAATATCACAACAACTCAGATGTATCTATTGTATCTATACCAAACAGTCTAGTCTCCATAACTTAAGCAACAGATGAACTACTCAACCTCACCAAGAAACTCTTGGCAATGCCAGCTCTGCCTGGAGTGAAGTTTAACAAAAATGTTTTTTTTTGCTCAAAGATTTGATGTGTCTTGAACCACACGTTGAATTCATTGAGCACATGACGCAAAGCTGCAACCGATCGTACAGCACTATCTTCAACACAAAGAAAATAATGATGTTCAGCAAACATGACATTTTCCCATGGATAAACATTCCAGTAGATCATTTGCGAAGATCAAGAATAAAACAAGATCCAAAATGGATCGTGGCATACAATATCAAAAATGGCTCTATTTTATAGGTAACCCTGCACTTCAAATACCTTTTCTCTGTTTCTTAAATAAGTATGGAATAAATTCAACAAAACTTGATCTAGCATAGCAAAATTGTCATTATAGCCTCCATTCAATACAACACTGATACAACTCAAAGCTTTATCAGTTGTATCACTTTTTTCAATGCAAGATCTGACATATTGACTGGAAGGATTCTCTGAGGGGATGTAATATCGAATATATGGATTAACCGCCGTGAAGCCAAAGGTTATTACCAAGTAATTTTTTTCTTTTAGAATAAAAGAGGAAACCATCAATGCATAGCAAAGGAGTATATGACTCAACAGACTATCATCAGTCTGATGAGTCATATGCCGAAATTAATACAGAAGAATATACAAAAAATGCGAAAAACAGATATGCGGCACAGAACAGCATGCTCGATAAACAGAATGAGGTACTACTAGATAAATGCACGAACAACAACAACTACACACAAATGATATGAAATGTTAGGATGGGCAGGTGAAGTGTCACACTTATAAAGTACCTGATGAGTACATTAAAGTTTATTTCAAAGTAGCTCGTAAAAAAGTTAGAGAATGTGATTTATACTGCTAGGGTCATATCCAAAGAAACGAACGATGAAATGAACGATGTTATTAAAAAAGTACTCAATATACCACATCCGATCAGTAGAAGTTAGTAGTAGGTTGAACAACATTAAAATGAAGATGGACCACGACAACCTGACTATTTAGACCATCCGGAACACAGGTCTCTGGCGCAAATGTAAGGAGATATCCGAACGCACATGAAATGGGAACATGAGAAAAAGAAGAAGAAGAACAGATATCCAATAATTAATTTGACTCTATTAACGCAGTGGGGACCAGAGAGGCAATCAGTAGACGGAGAAGTAAACTGATCAATATCCTGGAAGACGGTTCCTTAGATTATAAAGTTGTCCGAATAATTTGAAATCTCTATTGGAAACAGTCAGCATGCTTAAGACTTGGTATACATCGAACAGAACAGGTGAAAATATTACAGGGGGTTAGACGGGGATATGCCCTTCCTCCTCTGATATTCAACTTGTAATCCGAAAGAATTTTCAACGAAGTTCTTATCGGAGTGAAACAAGGTATTCAAGCTATTAACGGTGTCAGACTGAATAATATTCGATACGCTGACGATAAGAATATGGACTCAATATCTACATAAAAAAAAACGAAACAAATGATCATCAGCACAAGAGATGAAAATGTAGCTCACCTATTTATCGGCGTAGCTCGAATTGAACGTGTTCAACAACTTGTTGCTTCTTGGGACCATTATAAATTAATAGTGGGATAATGCACCAGAGGTGAGATGTCAAAGGACAAAAGGACGATATGTAATGAGATGAGTGCCGCATTCAAAAATTATATCCATAGAAACGAAATTAAGGCAGTTAAGATGCTACGTCTTTTATGTTTTGCTGTATGGAGTAGAGTCCTGAACGCTCCCAGAATATACCACTTAAAAAGTGGAAGCATTTATGTGGCTTTACAGAATAATGCTCAAAAATATACATATATATTTATAGAAACCCTAAGGACAATGAAAAAAGAGCTAGAGGTAATGTGCACCTCCAAAAAACGAGAGCAAGGATACCTGGGGCATGTTATGAGGAATAAATCTAGATACTAACGGTCCTTTTGCCTAATTGATGCACGACACTTGCCGAAAACAATACACAAACGTGAAATTAATTGCTGCATTGATACGTCGAGGAAGCCAAGGTATGAATTTATAATGAAGCAAAAAAAGACTCGCTTGTGTGACCGAGAGATAATTTATAATGTTCAGAAACTTTCAATGAAAGACAGCATTTTAACATCAGCTCGAAACCGGAGTGATGCATGGGGTGAAACAATAATTGATCGCGTTCAACACGTTTCCGATTTAGTCCCGGTCGATGCTAAATATCATAATTCCTGCATGAAAAAATTTTACTGCCCGCCATCATCTGGAAAAAAGAGGTTATCGACCATCTACAAATGTCGATGAGGCAATGGAAGCTATTTATTCTTATCTCGAAGAGAACTCCGAGGAAGAATGCCAGTTCTCTATTGACGAGCTGATGAATCAAATCGAAGGAGATTACCGCCCAGATAGCAGAACAGTGAAGTCAAGGTTACTTCAAAAATATGGCGACGACATTGTTATAGCAACAACAGCCTCAAGACCCACGACTGTCTGCGTTTTAAACACAGGATTTAAAATTCTTACAAACTCGTGGAACGAAAGCAAGAAAACCGATCCACAGGAAGAACGACTACGAGTTGTTCGAGCTGCAGTAACAATAGTCTTGGAAGACATCAGATCACAGGTATACGAAACGAAAGAGTATCCTCCTTCCGATAATTTTTTAGAAGATGTTAATACGGTCATTCCGGAAACGTTACGTGTTTTACTTCAATGCGTTATTCCAAAAAATAAGCGCGGCCCTACAGAGAAATGGCAGACAAAATGCACTGCTCTGTCACATTCTATAATTTCTGCTGTAAGACCTTGATTATTCTTGTCATCGCTGCATGTTGGATTTGGAGCATTCCTGTATAAAAAATATGGATCCAAGCAACTGATCAATATCTTGTCATCGCTCGGATTCTGTTCCTCTTATAGCGAATCTCTTTCATTTGAAATATCTGCCATCATGCGTCCAGCATTGACTATTGAGCAAAATTCGTTCTCTCAATTCGTATTCGACAATGCTGATTTCAATACTAACACCCTAGATGGTCTCAGTACATTTCACGCCATGGGAGGTATTCATCGCGTGACTCCTAAAACTGCTATTGCTCCGGATCAAGTTATTTCACGTCTTTCGCGAATGCTGTCAGCAAAAATTGTTCGGCTAAATTATTGGCACAGGAAGTCGGAGAAGACAACGAAGGTGAAAACTCGGAAGAGGAGGGAATAAATTTGCATTAAGCTATTGATATGAGCGAGCCTGGACCATCTAGAGCATTGAAACGAAAGAAAAGACATGAGTAAATAATGAATCGTGGATTAGGCCTACTGGGGATACCACATTAAAAAAACGCGCCTCTAACTCTACCTGATGGTGATGAGGAAATGAGTAAAAAACGATAGTACGTATTAAGTAATCGGTATTTACTGAAATTTCGAGAAAAACTGTAGCGATTTTGCGAATTGTAGAAATTTTCTGAGTTTGACTCCGCTGTAACTCGTGAACTATTCATCTGATTAAAAAATATTTCATACAAAAGTTGCAGGAAATTGCATGCTCTATAATTTTTCTAATAACTATTTTTGACCTAGGTGGCACTGGAGAGAAGATATTCTCGAAAAACTGGTTTTTGGTACCATTTTTCCAATATGGCGGAGCGAGCGGCGGTCGCCCAAGGTCGCAAACTCGGAATATTAATTAGGACACCGAATTTTACAAATTTGCCAAATTAGAACTTTCCTTGACCTTTTGTAAGTCAGAACCTACCCATTGCCTGGACTAAAACTTAATATAGGAGAAGATACTTGGTAGCAGAGGACCCAGAAGAACAAAATGGTTGCGAAAATTACGGATTTGCTTTGAGAAGAGCTCATCAACCTGTATCTAACGTGTATAAACAGTAATAATTGCAAACATGATAGCCAACATCTGAAACGAATAGGTAGCAGTGAGGAGACTATAAAAAGGAATTGCATGGCAACTGAGTTTAGACACCCGAAAAAAAAATTGATGCATTCAAAATCACTATATTGGTGTCCATATGAAAAATGTTTCTGCTCTCATAGAGAAAATTTTGAAAAACAATGAACCGAATTATATCATCGATGAGTATTCGCTTTGATGTCATTATAATTTCAGAAATACAAATATAACATGGTAACTCCTAAAATTCATTGATGATTCGCTGCTGATCTCATGTTTCAATAAAAATTGAATTAAAAACACTTTTCTTAGTTTCACAGAATTATATCAATTGATTGACGATTGTTTTGAGGCGTGATCCCATTTTCAAAAGTCAAACTGGAGAACCAGTTCAGCTTTTGAAAAGCTTCTTCAATTTATAATAGCAAGTCCTATCTGCGCATGCGCATATTCGAGACAAGAAAATTTATTTAAATATTTCGAATGTATTAGTTTATGGTATCAGCCTCAATTACAAAAAAGGAAAGATGATGATTTGTTACACAATCAAATGTTCTGAAAAATTAGTTAATGAGTTAATCTATGTCACAATATATTTATGAATCTTCCTACCATTAAAGCATCCTCTTTGGGTTCCTGAGTATTTAGTACTTGTTGTAACGGTGCAACCACCTGTACGATTGGATGCTGCAGCTGCTGTTTCATTACTGACAGTACCAATGGATTGGCCTGATGAGAACTGGTTCGGTTTGGAGATGAATTTGATTTATTTGATGATGATTCGCTGAAATAATAAATAATGATATTAGCTTTTCAATATATTTGTATGTATATATAATCTTGAATTTTGACAACTGTTATGACAACTGTATAATTTATATTTATAGTGTAGATTATTATCAAGATTTCGCGATCAATTAGCCACTTATCCAAACTTTTTTTTGTAAAATCCGCTGCTTGAGTAACAAAGCATCAAACATATATTCATATTTTATATTAAAAAATAAAATTCATTTTTCGTTCACGTAAGCCATAAACACCATAACACTTTTTTCAATTCCTCAATTCATCAACTTCATGAATGGTTAGAAAAATAATGTGAGAATGGATTACTTAATCGAAATTTCGACTATAATATTATATATATATATATATATATATATATATATATATATATATATATATATATATATATATCTATATTCATATATTTGTCAGATTGTCTTATCAAATCTCAAAATATAAATCAGTTTTCCTCATACCTTCATGAAAAGTTATTAGGCATATGTCAAGATTTTCACCAAATTAGTCAAAGTAGAATGTAGATAATAATATTCAGGAAATGTTGTTATACGTAGACTGAAACCAAATATAATTCGCATTATATAGAATGAATGATATTCACCTATCCAACTAATTTAATAACAATCTATTCTCTCATTTTTCATTCAAACAATTGAAAAATAAATTCATTTATGCTAATATTATGCTAATAACTTTGAATACGAAATAGAAACCTTTTCATTGTATTTTCCAAGCAATTGTATAACATCAGATGATACAAATTTAAATTTTGATATAATTGATTCTCTAAGAAGTCAATATTTTTAATACATCAAACGATGATACTGATACATATTGGAATTTAAATATTGATAAAATTGATTCTCTAAGAAGTCAATATTTTCAATACATCAAGCGATGAAGCGATGATATTGATACATACATCTGATAAGTTCTCAAATGGTGCTTGATAGTAGCCGTATTTTTCTTAATGACTTTTTTCCATTTAGGAGCATTCAACTGTAACGATATACGTTTCTTCAAATTACTTCGAACTGCCCCTGGATAAATACTCATTCGAACTCTTCTTGCCAACAACCTAATCCTTTCTAAATTATAGATGTTCCCCGAAAGAGTGTGAATGAATTGGGCCTGGACTTGGTAGTCTACATCTGTTATGGTCATAGTGTGTACTAATACCCAAACTTGATCATCACTTCGTTGGGCACCCTTATTGACATCTTGATTAGAAGACCCCATATTATATGTCAAATTTGTGCATTGCAGTTCCTACCTCTACAGGAGAAATTCACAAATGAGTCCTTTCCCTTCGCTAATTTTCGCTGGGAAAAGTATGAACTTTTGTCATCTAGCGCACAACTGATGCCACATGTTATTAACTGGTCCTTCGGCTCGGATAAAATAAAGGTCATAAGTTTCATGTAAGCTGATGAACACGATTTTTTCTGAACCATTGAATACGGTGGATAATAGCGATGCCCCTAATAGCAAGCATAAACTTCTTAAACAGAAGAAAGAAGATCTGAACTTCAATTTTCCGTTGCCTAAAACCGGTTACACTTTATGGACATCAACGAAAAATCATAGCTTCTTGAAATAATTCACGAACACAATGGATAAGATCTTCAAAGATAGCTACTTGTTCTAGAAAATGTACTAGAAAGTAATATTACAACTAGCCGTACAGTAAAAACCGCTAAAACAATCTTCTTTCAAGTATCACGTAAGTCACTAAATGTTGATACGTCTCACTGGAAAATCGTTCAATCAGGACCACAGACAAACTTTGTTATTGTTCTTTAAATATGTACAGAGATATTGGCACAGCAAAAACTTGTTAAATGGGAACACTCCAGTTTGAACAACTTATACAAGATTGTGAACCGCTCGAATCTAGTTGAATCCGGAAGAGAAACGATACGAAGCGAGGACGATTCAAATCTCGAGGGTGATACAACTGCGAACGACCGGCTGAATGAAGGATGGAATAAGTTAAGTGGTCAAGTGCACTAACGCTGATGCTATTCCTAGACAACCAGGTTAACTCATTTTAATTGGTAATTTCCATTATTGCGCACACAAATTGTGACCATTTTAGACGGTGGCAGTGGGATAATCGGCTGAATGCATAATATCGAGTTACGTTTCAACTGGAGCATTAGATATTATTTTATTTCTAGCAGCAACTGGATCTGTTTGCAGTTACTGTCAAACAGAACTGAATTGTTGAAATGGAAATATCGATTCCAATGAGATCTACTAAATACTGGAAACGACTGACGACAAATAGTCTGGTTCTATAAAATTAAATTATTTTACAATGCACTTATTTTAATGGAACAATGTGGGACCTTTGACATTTCAATTGGAAAAATTCACTTTCGAAATGGGAACAAAACTATCTTTTCAATCACGAATAATTCAATTATGAATATATTCCAATTAATATTTTCTTCAAGTGACCTTATTAAAAGTTTCTATATATATATATATATATATATATATATATATATATATATATATATATATATATATATATATATATAATGGTATATTGTTCCGGGAATACATCCGTTGGTTTGTTGAGTGCCTGTTGGGAACTGCCTGTTCCCAACAGGCACTCAACAAACCAACGGATGTATTCCCGGAACAATATACCATTATATTTTTCCATCCGTGAATCTCTACGTTCAAACATATATATATATATATATATATATATATATATATATATATATATATATATAATATATATATATATATATATATATATATATATATATATATATATCATCAATAAAAGAGCAGACATTGAGAATCTTAGTTCCATATATAGCTACTTACTCTCGTTGGATGAGAATGGTTAAATTCGAAAAAATAGCTGAGACCAACGTTCAGACGTCCTGTCAACAGTTACAGAAAACACTCGTAACTTATGCGTCAATTCAAATAATGTTCTATGTCATAAGAAACGTCACTTTATTATATTTTTCATGTTTACATTATTATCTACATACTTATTCTTAAAATAACTTTCCTGCATTTGTAATCGATTATTGAATGACTTCTGTATTGTTTTCTGTCAGTTTAACCACTTATGTCAGATGTAGGTATTTTTCACTATCATTTATAATTACTTAACATCTTGTAATACGATTCCAGCATTCCTGAAGAAGAACTGAACCTTAGTTCGAAATATAGAATTACTGACGATTAGTCTTGGATTAATTTAATAGCCCAAATTGCCGATAACCCAACAATTTTACACTTATATTCGTTACCACGGCAACACTCCTCAGTTGATATATATATATATATATATATATATATATATATATATATATATATATATATATATATATATATATAATAATAATAATAATAATAATAATAATAATAATAATTTATTCTTTCACAATTATTGAAATACAATAAAATGAAAATATGTCAACAGAAACAATTTAAGAAATCTATACCACTGAAGAGCAGTACTCATAGAATTCATCAACAGTATAGGGTTCACATTCGATTATAAACTTTCGTAACCTGTTCTTGAAATGTTTATCTTCGGATGAAGTACAAAAGCCTCTAGGCAGTCTATTGTAGAGCTTAAGGCACATGAATTCCACCTGGTTTTGAGTTAATGCAAGACGACATTTAGGCAAAAATAATAATCCATCTTCCTAGTGTTGCTATGAATTTCATAATTCATGAACAATTTACGATTCTGTTGAACGAACATTAAGCACTTATATATGTAAAGTCCAATTAATGTCATATAACCATGCTTTCTGAAAATACCACGACAACTTGTTCTTCTCTTTAGATGAAAAATTGTCCTGATAGCCCACTTCTGGTCCACAAAAATTTTGTTGGAGAAACCACTGTTGCCCCAGAAAATAATGCCATAAGTAATTTGAGATACAAAATTTGATGAATATATCAGCTTCAGTACAGGCTCAGCTAATTTATCTCTTAGTACATTCAACGTATATATCACCGAATGTAGGCGCTTACTGAGAGATGTACAATGAGTATTCCATCTCATGTTTTGGTCAATATATATCCCAAGAAATTTGGCAGAAGAGCACACAGTTATTTCTCCATCCTTCATTAATAGAGTATCTGGAAATATTTTACTGGAACGATTAGTCTGATAAAACATCGCTTCAGTTTTATCCATATTGAGCTTTATTTGGTTTCCATTTCATCACGTCTACCAAATGAGTTTGGGCTGAAACTTCGGCTGTCCGAACATCCCTTCCTGATACTATGAAGTTTGAATCATCTGCATACAGGACAACATCCGACAAACCTAGGAAACCTGGAAGATCGTTTATATATATAATAAAAAGAAGTGGGCCCAAAATACTGCCCTGCGGGACTCCAGTTTTCACCTTCTCATTTTTAGAAGCAAAAATCTCACCATTACTGTCTATAACAGTTCTTTGAATTCTATTTTCCAGATATGATTTTATCAGCTTCAGTTGATTGCCTCTTATTCCATAAGCTTCCAATTTTCTCAAAAGAACAACATGATCAACAGAGTCAAAGGCCTTTGAAAAATCCAAGAGTATACTGAGTGGTATATCGCCCGCCTCCAAGGCTCTCATTATTATATTAACCAAGTCGAAAACAGCCGTCTCAGTGCTTCTACCACCGAGGAAACCGTGTTGGTGGGAGGAGTAAATACGAAACTTTCTGAAGAAGCTCATTATCTTATTTGACAATATTTTTTCAAATATCTTTGAAAAACTCGTTAGCATGGTAATCGGACGGTAATTTGATGGTTCTTCTGTATTACCCTTTTTATAGATTGGCTTAATTATTCCAATCTTTAATGAGTCAGGAAATACTCCCTCCACATAAGCTTCATTGATCAATTGACATAACGGCCTAGAGATGGAAGTTATAGAATGTTTTAAAACTCTCATTGGTATGCCATCATAGCCAAAAGAGTTTTTAGTTTTTAGAGTCTTTACGGTGTTGATCAGCTCATCTTCAGTCACTGAAAACATATAAAATGATTTTTCCATACGATTTACATTGGCAAGAATACAGTTTTTATGGCTCTTCCCAATGTCAAATTTTGTCTTAGAAAAAAAACTATTGAAGTTGTTAGCAATTTCTTTGAGATCCCCAGTAGGTAAGGGAGGTTGTTTACAGTTTTTTCCTGTTAATGACTTGATGATTTGCCATACTTTTTTACACTTGTTTTGCGATTTATTTATCGAGTTACCGATATATTGCTTTTTATATTTTATGATCTCTTCATCATACCGCTTTTTAAACACCTTATAGCTGTTTAGGTAGGTTGGGTTCGCTTTTGAGATTGTGTATAGCTTATCCAACTGCTTTTTCAAATGAGCAATTTTAGGGTCTTGTGTATGGTTGGAAGTATGACCCACACTGATACTTCTATATTGGAAGTTTGCTTCAAAAATCTTTCCATATTGGGTACTAAAAGCATTCCACTTTGAGTTAATGTCATTAGATGTCCTGTCAATGATATCATTCCAACGTACATTTGATAGTTCACACTGGAAGTTGTCAAGAGTGTTTTGATTTATGGTTCTTACATTTATTTTCCGAGGTGAAGGGTTGATTGGGGTTTGCGTCGTGAAGGAGAATTTCTGCGCAAGGTGATCAGAAAGGTGTGACTGAATCACCGACACAGAACCATCTTCGATATTAGTTAAGATATTATCTAGGCAGGATTGAGAATGTGCAGTTATGTGTGTTGCCTCCTTCACAAGTATTTTAACATTAAAATTTTCTAGTAAAGCAAGGAATCTTTGGGTTACATTACTTTCTGTATCCAAGAAATCTATATTGTAATCACCACTAATAATATAATTAGCATTTTCCCTACAGAGAGTCGATAAAATGATCTGGAATCTTTGAAAAAAGGTGTCTAGGTTTGCAAAAGGTAAGGTGTTAGGTCTATAGATAGTTACTATGATTACATTCTTATCTCCTAGAGTACATTGACAAGCAGCACATTCAAAAATTCTGGACTGCGAAAGTCGAGTTAAGTCATTTCTTTGTTTAGCTTGAATATTCAAATTACAGTATATTGCGCTACCTCCATGCTGGCTAGTTTCCCTGCAGAAACTAGAAACACATTTGAAACCCTGTAGCTGATAAGCCGCTAACTGATTAGAATCCTTCCAATGTTCAGTTAAAGTGACTATATTGGATTTTTGTTCATTACAAAATATTTCCAGTCCAATAAATGAATTCGTATATATCATTTAATATTTTCATATTTTCAATAACATGCTATTTTGCTATTTTCAATGTTAAAAGATTTATGTCTGTAGACGTTTCGTTGTATATCACAACTTTGTCAAAACTAATGAATAACTGAATTTTGTGAATTACCATATCAAAACGTAAGTTACTTTTTTGAAAAAAATTAAATTAGCTGTTTGTCTCTTTAGTATTCAGTAACGGTTATTTGATCCTTTACGTCCAATATACAAAAAAATATGTCTTTGTTAGAACTGGCTTATCCGACTGACAAATTGACTCAACGAAAATAATGCGTTTACTGAGCAAACAAGAGTGTAATGACAAAACTTCGATACGAAATTTGCGACGCTCGGAAATATACAAGTATTGACATGTATCAATGCAAGTCAGCATGGGTTGCTGTTGCCCTATTGTACATGAAATTTTATTTATACATTTATACGCGTTCTAAGTCCATTCGAAAAAAATGAGAGGGTATGCGTTGCAAAAAAACGACTTTGGTTATTTTGAACACCTTAATATATATTAACGTATAAAAATCAGTTGTTTTTAGCCATCATAAGTAAGCAGCTATTGACACCTTGTATTGAACTTGATATCACTCATCAGAACAGATCAACCGATTATAAATTGTGAAGACTTGAAAATGAAATAAATGATCTCAATTCCCTGTGAAGTAGAACCGCTCATATACAGCTCCCATTCTTCAATGAATATTTTGCCTTCACATTTACAGTAAAAGCAATAAATAAGCACTTTTCCTATGCAGGAAATTCATTTATTTATTTTATCTGTAAGTTTGGATAACTTCAACTTAGCTTCGGCGTTCAGATGTGATATAACAATCACGTAACACTCTCAATTGCTGCTTCCGTATGCGCAATATGCCTGGTATTTATATATATACATATATATATATATATATATATATATATATATATATATATATATATATATATATATATATATATATATATATATATAATATAAAAATGAATTGCAAAATGTGTTGGTAAGCGCATAACTCAACAACGCCTGGACCAATTTTGCCAATTCTTTTTTTAATTGTTCGTTGAATTCCAAGGATGTTTTTTACGGCAAGAAAAATTCGAATAATTGCCGGGAAAATCCTAAAAACAGCTCGTTTCTTTTTCCCATTAAAACGTTTTCTAACTAAAATGTAGAGTCAATTTGAACTTTATCGCTATTCAATAAAGTTCATATCACTGTTTCCTAACCAATCACAATTTTTTTTTGTTGGGTTTGTTATTGTCAGGAGAAGGTTCTTATGAAGTAAAAAATTTCAGAATTGCGCGGAAAATTGGAGAATTATTATAATACATTATAATATAAGAATGAATCCCTAATCCCCTTGCTCACGCCATCGCGCGTGAACGGCTGGACCGATTTCACTATTTTTTTTGTTGTGTTTGTTATTGTCAGGGAAAAAACAGGGTGTAAAATTATAAAATATAATAATACTTATAGTATAAGTAAGAAATGATCATTAATTCTCAAAAAGAGGATGTAAAAAAACTGATTATCTCATCAGACGGTTATTTCAGAGCTATCACGACTAAGATTAAAACTTCAATTTGATATAAAATTTTGGTAAGTTTGAATAGACTAACATACACGTTACTAATATAGCACGTGGTATTTTTTTATTATAAAAACGAATATATAGTGTTCTTTAATTTACAGTTGAAATTTCGTTTTTAAAAATGCTAGGCTATTAGATGTACAAACTCGCAGAACTCGCAATGCAGCCAGTCAAAGATATGAAACAGCAAGTCAAACTGTCGAGCAACGCGAAGCTCGGAATGAAGTTGAACGGAATCGAAATTAACAAAATGAAAAGGTTGCGTTTAACTCCTATAAACCTGCATTCAATAATAACGCTGAAATAGATTACAGTTCACAGCAAATCGTTGCTATTGGACCATAAACGTTATGTGTCAATATTGCAAGGCAATGTTTCATTGTTATTATAATATATAAGAAAATACTACCAATGATGCGATAAAATATTGCACAAAGAGTCAATTCAAATAGATGCTATTGGTACAGCCACCACAGCCACTATTTTCATTGGTTTCCGGGAATGGTTTAAATTCTGAAAATATTGTGACTTAATATCCAGCAAATATCTCATATGATTAACGATATGATTAACGATATGGGACAAGTACTGGCTACGAAATTAGGAACATGCCGTTCAACTATAGAACAGACAGGTTAATATTTTCCAGAATAATCACCTTCAATATATCAAACGTGTTAATATAGGAATTTTTTGATATTTTTGACTAATTTCAAATAACAGGAAGTATTGCAGTGCTTTCATAAGTGAGAAAGTCCCTGGCTTCACACGGGATAAATATTAAACACAAGATAGTGTAGCACAAATACTAGAAAATGTCTTTCCGGCTTTTTGAAAAATATTCAGAGAAAAATAGCTGGTCGTACAAAGTTCGCCGGGTCAGCTAGAAATTTTCCGTTGGTCCTATATGCACACTGTTCTTCGCCCAGTTCAAACTTGTGTTTACCAGATGCAAGCAAAACACCCTCTATCAGAAACTATGTGGGCTTCATAAGAGGAGTTTGTTATTTCTTACATTTGTGATCCAAAATAACACAATAACAGATATTTGAATCAATAATAACTAAACTAGGCACTTTCGGGCTTTCGACATCCCTCATCAAACTTTTCGAATCATACTTGATAGGCATAAAGCAACGCGTTTTTAGCCGTGGGTATAAATCAATTGAATACTGTGCTTCATCTGGAGTGCCCCAAGGTTCCATACTTGGTCCTCTGCTTTTTACAATGATCATAAATGATATAATCGATGTCATTGATGTTGAGGGTTTATTGTTCGCAGATGGCTTTAAGATTTTTCATTATGTTTTCAGCATCGGTGACTGTGAACGCATTGCAAGAAACTTGCGTAATATTGTAAATTGGTATGATTTCAACAAATTAAACCTCAACATCTCCAAATGTCATGTAATGTCGTTCTCCACAAGATATAATTTTATTAATTTCAACTATGAAATTGGTGATAATATTTTGGGAAGACCCAATACATTTATTGACCTTGGCGTAACCTTTGATTCTCAACTTACTTTCGTGCCGCATATCAATGCTACAGTAATTGCGGCCGATAGAGTATTGGAAAAGAATCGAGCAATATATCAACTCTGAAAACATTGTATTGTGCTTTCGTAAGATCTAAACTCGAATACGGATCAACAGTCTGGAATCCTAGTTATCAGTTACACATTGATCAACTGGAGTCTATACAACGAAAGTTCCTGAAACTTTTGAGCTTCAGAATTGATGAAATATATCCACCTATAGGCATACAACATGGAACGCTTACAAGTCGTCATAATGTGGACACACTCAATGCGCGAAGGAAATGCCATGCAATAATCTTCTTGAATAAAATAATTAACAATAAAGTGAAATGTCAGGAATTATTGCAAAAGCTTAACTTTATTGTCCCAAGAATTTCTTCCCGAAGCGCATTCACGTTCTACCTCCCAGCAGCTAGAACGAATGTTCTAAAATTTTCGCCATTGCACTCGATGTGTGAACAATGTAATATTTTGGGAGCTAAGGTGGATATTTTCAACTGTGCTGTTACTAATATTAAGGCAAGTTTCCTCAATATACATTATCTCTGATAAAACAATCGTTTATATGTATTCACGAACAGAATTCATATTCACTCATATAATTATGTGTGTATAAGTGTTAATATATGAATGTATATGTATTTGTGTGCTTAAATTTATATGTATGTATTAGTTTGGTCAGCATTTAAGTTTTTTTTTTATTCCTATAATTATTATATTTCATTTCTCAGTTCTGATTCTCATCTAAAACTCTTTCATTTAAAATGAAAGTACAAAATTGAAACTTTCGTACTACCAATTTTGTTTTTTGTATATGTTGTGTTTCCTGTTTTGTAATTAGGACTTAATTAAAACAGTGTATGTTAAATAAATAAATAAAATAAATAAACGTGTTCTGCACCAGAAGGAGAACTTAGTTCAACATACGAAACATTATGGATTGAATTCGGTGATTTCATTCAAAGATATTTCAAATCCTATCCTTAATCTAAAATGGAATACGAATTGTGTACGTCAGCGTACGAAGCACATACAATTATTAACACTATCAGTTCATTTCCACTTTTAATCTGCATTTTTCATCTCTTTCTTCTGAGCCAAATGCTGCCTTCGACAGCATTCAAGAAGTTTCAAGTCAAAAATAAAAATCTTTCTCAGGTTTTGAAAACGTCACGAACGGTATCCTAGACGGGCTATCAAAGGAAAGAGTAAATCGTTTGCAACCTTCTAGGATCAGTTCAATTCGTTGTCAGCAACAGTAGAGATTCAGAAAGATACTCGTATTACAAGAATTTGTCGCCAGACAAGGCGGGACGCAAGAATACCCGCACACAAGACTGGTAGAATATTATCGACTGATTTTTCTTCTTTGGAAACTGCTGTAAACTGTTAGGAAGATGATTTGTCACATTTAAAGATTGAAAATAAAGCCAAGATATGCCTAAAAATCTCCCGAAAACTGATATTGGCCCCTCGCGAACGTGAATGTAATACTTCCTTACATTTATACCATCTGGGAACCAACTAGTAGTTCTTCCTGTTACTGAAGTGACCGTGGAGAGATTTTTCTCCCCTCTAAGAATACTCAAAACCTCATCAAGAAACAGTTATCAGAAAGTAGGTGCAACGAGCTAATTTCATATCCTCTGGGAAATTATTGTTATCGGCCAGGAATTTGTTCATAATTTTTCAACTCCACCAAGAAAACTGAATTTTGTTTAGTAATATTAATAATTCTTCAATTTTTATAATTGTTTGTAAGTCTACAAAGATCCAATTTCGTCAAACACCTTTTTAAAACAATAATTTCATATTATTCAATAGCAATTGAGAATCAGAAATCGTCTTCCAAAATGTCTGGCAACAATGGATATAAGCACCTAACTGAACATTGGTGTCAGCTCTCCCAAAAAATATTATGTAGATACGCCCCTGGTGTTATACCGTGCGGCAAAAATCATTTACAAGGTGGAAACTGGACACATCACAATAGATACCTACTTACTTCTTCTACATGTACATTAGGGTATCCCAGCCAATAAGGGCGAAAATTTTTTCTATTTTTGATAAGCATTCATATTCATATTCTTTCTAATTGGCCCCAATTATTGAAATATAAATTATCATTCATATTGGATAACAATAGCATGTGCCGACTTGAAGGCAAAGTCTCAAGAGATAGTTCGAATAGTTTTAACTGATAACTGTTGTAGAGGATATTCTAAAACATAATTTTCATTCATTAAATCAAGATATATTTTACATGTTTAATCAATCATGTTTGATATGATTATCAAATATTCATCATTAATTCAACATTATTGCTTAAAATTTTTTTTCGAAGCTTTTTTACAGGCAGGGTATCAGTGTGTTTTTCTGTACGCAATGTAGTAAAAGTGAGATTTATGATGGATTTTGTATTTTTGGGAGATCGATATTCTTTTAGTTCCCTCGAAATTTTTCGAATAATGAATTATCAGAATTAGTTCATTTCGGCTTCAAATACAGCTTTCAATACTAATTCGTAGATGTCGTTGCAGCAAGCAAAAATAATCACAGCTTTATCACATTTTTTTCCAAGAATATGTAGGCACCTAGTTTCTGAAGGATAGTTCTCACAAAGAATAATTTAGACTTCGTCTTCGAAATTACATTCTGTAACCACACTTCTAACTACTCGTGCTTTTTCGCTTCCAGTAAAGTTGTCCAATTTCAGCACCGCGAACTTTTGTTTCTTATCATCATGTAAAATTACTGAAATTATTATCTGGAGGCTTTGTTTTTTACATTTGCGCATGTCTAAGCTGGTAAACGTTTTCCACAACATCATTGGCGTGAGAAACGAGAAAAGCTAACAGAACGACGTACTGGACAGTATTCAACGGACTACGTCGTTTTTGAAGACGATTTTGATAGCTTCTGCCCTGCTCTTTTCCTTTTTCCGTGTGAATTTACGAGCCGAGGACTTAATTACGGGATGATGGTCAGTACTGCATCCTAGTGCCTCGGTAGTATCTTCGATGATGTACACAGAATTTCTCGTAATCAACTGATAACTGTTTGAAGCTGTCACTTGTTTTGGAGTCATACATTTTTACTCGTGGACGTTTTTTCAATATGGCACTGTGCGCTCTCGGTTGGGGTGTCCAATGGTCTTGCAAATCCTTCATTTTCGAATCAAAAGATAGATTTTCCTAAAAGGATGAGTTCGAAACAATGAGGGATACAAAATAATTTACCTTTCGTTTTTGTTACTAGATATTTCTAAGGCGCGATTTCTTTCTCTTTGTTAGTATAGCCTTCATCCATTACAACTTAGTGACCAGGTCTGCCTGGGCCTCTCTGCCGCTCCAAAAATATACTATCTTCATTTATGTTCATTAATTGAAGAACAGCGGCATGTGCATTGTCGAATAAGTTGTTCAATCTTATACTTCTTGACGACGACGTTGGAATATGTATTGTGTTTTGTAAGCATTTTCTGTAAATTTCTCCAGACACGGCATAAGGCCATCAAAATTTTAACACAATAAGGTGAAGCTTTATAGATGAGCACAATAGATGATACACTCGTTCATCTACACTTGAATTTACTTTACTGATGTTTTAAAACAGGACTTCCAATACTGGCTCATTAGAGAGTTTCGAAACACTTGTTAGATGCTTAATATCCATCATACTAAAAATATGCCTTTGTTAGAACTGGATTATCCGACTGACATATTGATTTAGCGAAAATAATGCTTTCACTGAGAAAACAAGCATGTTATGAAGAAACTTCGAAACGAAATTTGTGACACTCCGAAATATACAACTACTGACATGTATCAACGCAAGTCGGCACGGGTTGTTCTGGTCGTAGGTACATTAAATTGTATTTATACGCGTTTTAACACAATTCGAAAAAAATTGGAGGATATGCGTTGAAAAAAAACGACTTCGGTTTTTCTGGGACACATTAATGTACATATTTTTAGTGAAATGAAGAAATGCGTTTAAATTATCAGATGTATCAAAATATATATTACAATAGAATATTTTTATGCAATTGTATCATATATTAATCAATCAATTTATGTTCCTTATAATTTTCGAAAAGTACGCTGTGACAATGACAATGTCCAATTACAGTAAACTGCAACTTCCCAACTTCTCATTAGATACCACATAAATAGGAGATTGATTATTTCAAGAAGGCGTTCAAACCCCATTTCAGTTCTTTTTGACACACTCTCTCTCTCTCTCTCACTCGTATATGACCCTAACCAAAAATGTATATGTTCTTCGATATAATAAAATCACACAACTGACATGTACGAGGTCTATTCAAAAGAAAATCGTATAATGGAACCCAAGGAATATCTACAATGAACCAATTAAATCACTGCTACTGTATAGAGATCCCACCATCAAATAATTTCTACTTCTAAGATGATGCTTAACTCCTTTGATATCTAATTTATTAATAAACACAAAAGTTATTTCTTCTGGGAGTACAAAAGCAGTTAATTATCGATATAATTTGTATATTGAAATGTGACTAGCATCCAGATATGTTTTCGAGCCTTATTATTTCCACTAACCCCAACCCTATTCCTGCAAAAAACAGGAATATAGGTTCAAAATAAAATGCTACCTTAATTTTAAGTTATTACCCTTGTATAGTACAAAATTTAAATTTCAAAAGTGTTTGAGGCATAGCACAAGTTGATATGAGAGCAAAATAGTTAGAATCAATGATTACAAAGAATATATCGCTGAAATCTATTACCAAATCGAATACCAAAGAACAGTAAGTTGTTTTCAAAATCTTACAACTTTTGATAGTCAATGTTAATCTGCCTTCAATTTGAGAAAATATGACTTCTATACTACGTACCCAGCAAAATACTTTCGTGGTGGATGAGCACAGGGCATGCTGCTATTTTGAAATATTTCTTAACGATATTGGATATAATGATAGAGAGAGGAGACCTCATAGGACCCCATTTCATTTATTCAAAGAAATAAGCTTAGACTATAAAATATGTGCTGCAAGGCAATGTTTGGTCATGGAAGACATTTTATATTTTTATTTTCAATTCAGAATGTGCGAAGAAAACTGTATCGGCAATGATATTTTTGAATAAATGAAATAGAAATACTTTCAAATAATAACACATGAATTACGTAAGCAGGTATATTAATGGGATAGCACTGCAAATTCCGTGAGTTCAAAGTATGTAAAACTGGATTTGTTCATATAGAATTTAAATAGTATACCAGAAAGGTCAAAAATTCTTGATTTCAGCACACAACGTTGGATTAGCTTTCGGGAGTTGACGTAGGTTCATTCAGATATATTATGGAATTTTTAGAATCAAAAGGAGGTAAATCCCCTTAAGAATTTGATAGCAGAATGCAACCTCGGCCTTTGACAACGCCGAGGTTAACTTGGAACATAACAAGATATCCATTATTTAAATAGTTTTTTCCAAAGATTGTTTTCAGTGAGTTTTGGAGCCAGTGATCTGATCGCATGAAGAATCCTGAGAATGAAATGACGGGCAATATCAACTTGGTTTAGAAACGATAGGCTAGGACAAAGCTACTAAGTACTCTTCTTGAAAAATGATGATTTCTATCACAACAGATATAGAAAAAATAGAATGAGTCAAAGCCCAGATGAGTGAAGTTCCCACAATAAGGTACTCACTCACAATGTCGATTTCGCTGCCATTAGAAGTTAAGATAATTATAATGTCTTTTCTTGCACTCTAGATTAAGAACTGAAACTCATTTTATAATGATGCACCATTATATATTTATGAAGTAATGGAAAAACTTCATCGATAAAAACGTGATCTTTGCGCAACCGATTTTTTGGTTTTTGGAATTGGAAACCCAAACTAACTGCATAACAACTTGACCCTAAATCAACTTTGTTTTATATTTAACTATCGAACAGCTAATTTTCGCCATTGTTGTTGGTAAAACCTTTTACTCAGAACTCTGTATATGTCAAAGACATGGAAATTTCATGCTTGCATAACGTGACCATTTTTTCGTTTGCACAAAACGGAACTTTTATCGTTGAAAAGCTGCACATAATACAAAATATTTGCGCTGCAAGTATATGTTACTTAATAAGTCGCCTATTCCAACTGGAATAGGGAGGAGCACAGTATCATCTGACGTTCTGCCGTATGTATGAAAAAATAGTTTTTAAAATTTTAAATTTTTTTAAATTTAAACACAGTTTTTATTAAAAAACAAACTTTTATCACGCTATCACTTTCATTAGTCTTCATCAAAAAAGTTTGATCACTACGAACTGAATTTACTATGCGAAATATCCTTCCAATAAGTTATTTCAGTATTTATCGAAAGAACAAATTTGATTTAATACAACAGGTGAAGATTTTGGAAAAGAATAAAATTCTTGACACTTTTTTTTCACTTCAATTATCAACATCGCTTTCAAAACTATGAGATTGGAGTTTTTCTGAAGTCCATAATTTGTTTACTGTTCCACCCAGCGAGCTTCCGTAGAAACTTTTCGATCATTTCATTCGTTCTTTTTTGCATCATGACATAGTTACAAATTGATGGAAAGTCGACAAATATTTTCATGTCTTTATTACAATGAGTATATCCCTTTACAATCATTGTCTTTAATGCTTTTTGAACGTCTGTCCTTTCCTTTCTTTTTTTTTCGTTTCCTTTTTTTTTTGTATTACACTGGGGAACAGCAATTTTCTTGTCTTAAATCTGAGACTTGTTTTTGATTAAATTTTGGTCTCTGAATTCCAAAAATGTTATCAATTTTTCTATATCGCGTCAAGTTTTTAAACTACAGAATACCCCCTCTTTACCGTAAACGTCATACAAAATGGGCATACAGAGGAAAATAAAGCGGATATTAAACAAACATATAAGAATATTTTATTCATACAAAGGTTATTATAATATTAAAAGTCAAATTGTGTTTATACAAAAAATAAAAAATAATATTAGCGTAAAAATTTTCGCTTATAACTTTTCCTAGAATGTTCAATCTGGGGACATTCTCGTGTGATGCTCTAACAGTAGTCAGCCATCATACTAACATCTCATCTACCTTGATACCTTGCCTCCATGGCCATCACATCTTGGTGGAATCGCTCACCCTGTTCATCACTAACAGCGCCAAGATTTTCTTGATAGTTAGCGAGATGGCTATAAAATATGTAAGAAATTCAATTTGATAGTCATGTTACAGCCAAACTTTTTAAAGCTTTCTAAGTGTTGTTGCACAATTTCGACGTAAGTCTCAGCTCGTGTGTATCCAAGAAAGTCCTTGGCAATACTTTTGAATGCCAAGCAATCACCAGGTTTCAGGTCAGATCTTGGCGGTCACTTTGACTGCACCCAATGCTTCTCACGACCTCTGCTGCCCCACATACATAAAAAAACAGGAATACTTGGTATATCCGCGTTGCTGGCCAAGAAGGAAAAAAATCATTTTAAGGTCAACACAATTGATCCAATGGTGTAAGTTATATTGTAAAAGGTCAATGACCTTCTATATGTCTTCATATTCCTCCTGCAAAGAAACGGAATGACCTATTGGGACTTCACCATATAAACTTCCATTGTGGAGGAGAACACACTTCAAGATACGTTTTGAGCTATCTATAAACAATCGCCATTCAGTTGCGTTAAAGTCTGAAATTTCCAATTCTTTCTTTAAACCAGCTATGTTTGCCAATACTCAAATATATCAGCATTCCGAAAGAACTGGAGAAATGCACTTTCTCTCTATCGAAAGCAGGCGACTTTAGCTCCTTCTTCTATCAAGTTTTTTTCGTGCAGCCTTGATGCTAAAAGTTCTGACGCTTTTTTGGATAGTCCCAAATCTCGTACCAAATCAGAGTTCAGAGCGTTAAGTAAACCTGTTTACTACAGTGTCTCATGCGTAACTGACCAAATAAGTCTAGACAATACGAATCTAAACCTATTGCTACGCATCATTACCCCCTCCAGTCGTTACTGGAAAAAGTTTCGCCGATAGGAGTGCAGTAGGGCTTTCTGTAACTCGCGTTCAGTTCCTCGAAGCGAAATAGTATGCACAACAACTGCAGAAAAAATTGACCTGATAGAAAAAAACTGATTAAAGTTTTGGAATCAGCATGTCAATTTACCTCAAAAGCAACCTAAAATCGAGGTCAACAGAAATTATGTTACAAACTTTTCCCCAGTGTTTTCTGTGCCGTCTAAATAGACGTTAAATAGTTGTTAAAAAAATATTGTTTTTCATATAAAGTTTACTGCCTGGAAAACCTTTGTTTTCGAAATCCTTTTTTCCCATTTCATCAATTTCTTATAATGCCATTTTGAATTATTTATCTTTCAATATTACATCAATTCTATCATATTTCCTAATTCAAATTATTTTTTTCTGATAGTTTAATTCTTTCAATTTGGCTCAAGATTTTTGCGCATGGACGTGTTCAAAGCTCATATTCACTCTTAAAATGGTACACTTGCTGTCTTTCTTGAAACATAGAGCATACTATGTTCAATGTAAAATGGCTATCGACACCCAACCTAGACACTTGAAAAACTTCGGTTGATGATAAGATTTTGATTTGCCCCTGAATCTTTCATATATCATATAACTTTATAACACTCAATATTATGAAAAGTATACTCCACTATCTCAACGCAACGAAGATAAGAATGGAAAGATCTATGTATGAAAGACCACATTCAATGATCGCGAGATGACGTAGATCTCCAAGGCAAGCTTCGGGAGCGGATCGGACCTGAAAGGAACTAGGAAATAAGAATCGAGGGACCTAGTTCGCTCCTTTCGTTTCCGAGGTCCGGAGCCGCTCCTCCTAACTAGGTCATTCCGGAACTATGACAGACTAAGTCGAAGACTAAACCGTTTCTAAGTTTTCGGAACAGGACACACATCCTGACGTACAATTCAGAAAATTGTACGTTATAGTTTGCATATCAAATAAACAACATATTTGTGCTTTTCATTGCAAATATATATAGATATACTAGCTGACCCGTCGAACTTTGTACGCCCATTTATTGTCATCTGAATATTTTTCAAAAAGCCAGAAAGACATGTTCTACTATTTGTGCTACAATATCTTGTTTTTAATATTTATCCTGTGTGGAGCCAGGGACCTACCCACTTCCTTAGGGACTGCAATGCTTCCTGTTATTTCAAATCAGTCGAATTATAAAAAGCAAATGAAATGTAATGAAAGTAATGAAATATATACCTAATGGAAGTTATGAGCCTATCTGTTCTATAGTTGAACGGCATGTTCCTAATTTCGTAGCAATTACTTGTCCCATATATCTCATCGTTAATTATATGAGATATTTGATGGATAAGAGTCAAACAATTTTTCAAAATTTAGTCCATTCCCGGAAACCAATGAATAGGCTGAAGTGGCTCTGGTGGCTGCACCTATTTGAATTTGCTCTTCAGCAATATTTTGTCGCATCATTGGTAGTATTTTGTTATTAATAACAATCAAACTTTGCCTTGCAATATTGACACACAACGTTCATTGGTCCAATAGCAACGATTTGCTGTGAACTGTTATCTATTTCAGCGTTATTATTGAATGCAGGTCGATAGGAGTTAACATCAACCTTTTCATATTGTTAATTTCGATTCCGTCGATTCCGTTCAACTTCATTCCGAGCTTTTCGTTGCTCGTCAATTTGACTTCCTTTTTTATATCTTTGACTTGTTGCATTGCGAGTGTTCTGCGACTTAACTTTGTACATCTAATAGCTATAATTTTTAAAAACAAAATTTCAACCGTAAATTAAAGAAAACTATGTATTCTTTTTTACAATCAGATATACCACGTGCTATGTTAGTAACGTGTATGTTAGTCTATTCAATCTTACCAAAATTTTATATTATATTGAATATTAGTATTGACAGCTCTTAACTAACCGCGATGTGTGATAAAATATTCAGTTTTTTCAAATCCTCTTTTTCAGAATTAATAAATATTTCTTATATTATCAATTAAGTATTCTCAAATTTTCTAATTTTACACGCAATTTTTTAACTTTTTTCCCTGACAATAACAAACACAACAAAGAAAAAAATAGTGAAATCGGTCCAGGCGTTAACTCTACATTTTAGTTAGAAAAGGTTTGTATGGGAAAGAGAAATGAACTGTTTTTAGGGTTTTCCCGGCATTTTTTCGAATTTTTCTCGCCGTAGAAACCATCCTTGGACTTCAACGAACATTAAAAAAAAGAATTGGCAAAATTGGTCCAGGCGTTGTCGAGTAATGCGCTTACCAACACAATTTCCGATTCATTTTTATATTATAGATAATTGAGTTCTTACCTTAAAACAGGTGATAGTGGAGCTATTGGTTGCGACGATAACGGTACATCACTAGCTATCTGAAAAAATATTCGCAATCTTGATTCCATCCAGATTTAATTTAAATTGTAAGATAGCCCATTGTCGAATGGAAAAATGAATTAATTTAATGATTAATTAATTTATCAATTATTAGTTTTAGGTGATTGGATTGGGTTGAAGTATATTAATAGAGACAAATACGTTCTTCCAAACAACATAGATACAAATAATAGAAATGAATAAAATTCAGAATGTTCTTACATCATTCAAAACAGTACAATCATAGCTTGGTTGATATTTTTCTTGTTCCGAAATGGGCCTTTTCATTATTTTCTCCCTGTCTTGCTTATGCTTTCTATCTGCTCCTTTCAACTTGAATACTTTAATCTGACAAGCTGCAGCGTGAAGGCGTTTGGACATATCGCACCCTTCAGTTGCAGGATAGGTTTCAACTTGTATTCTAAAGGGGACACCTTTTTCGCCTCCATGTTTCTTTGGTGTGAATTCAGTACTTATACAATTCACCTGTAAATAAAAAAAATATTACATGACGACGAATTTGATTGATAGATTAATAAAACCTTGTTCCCACGTTCTCTAAAAGTGATCTTTTACACATTATGCAAATTCCAATTCCAATTATTAACTAGATATTACTATATGATAGCATATTATTATTATTTTTTTTATTGTTATTCAAAAACTCGTATAAATTCCACAAATATAGTTTGTGGAATTATTGTATACAAACAGTGGCGTATATATGCAAGATGGCAAATAATGAAGAAAATAATGTGAAAAAAGAAAAAGTTTATGCGCACTGCAACAAAAAAGTGATAGATGTGGTTACATACTCTAAGTGTAAGGAAATTTTCCACCGTTCCTGTCTTTCTCAAGCGGCCAACAAGAAATCTTCAACTTGTGTACATGTGATTGATATGATGGAACAAATAAGGGATAAAGAAGATGAAACCTTAAGAGCTGAGAATAATTTACTTAAACTAAAGGTAAAATATCTGGAGGAAATATTATTTGAGGTAAAAAGTAAAAATGAAGTACTAATGCAGAATAATAGGTTACTAATAGAAAAAATGAGAGGTTATGAACCAAAAAAAGGCGATCAAAACAACCACAAAAAAGTGAGAACACAAATATGAATAATATCACAGATATTAAACATCGGAGTGGAAATAAAACTCAAGGTCAACAAGTACGTAATGAAGAAGATACAGAAATTCAAGAATGTCAGAAGACAATGAATACAGAATTGAGCACGCACACTGATGTCAATGTTCACAAAAAATGGAGTGAAATGCTTGGATCTAACCTGGAAATAAATCAAAATAAGCAAACGGTAGTGGAAAAAAAAGCAGAGAACGGGAAAAACGTTCATTCAGAAAAAAAACAAAGACGAACACTGCCAGCTGGTTAATAAAAATAAACGAACTGACAAAAATACACGTAAAATAATCTGCACCGGATCAAACAAAACTGTAAATCCCAAGATTGTTGGAGTACAGAAGAGAAGGTGGGCTTATGTAGGGAAAATTTCTGGGAAAGCAACCACTGAACACGACATCACACATTTCATGAATCAATCGGTAGATAATGGAGATGTACATGTCAAAAAATTGGAAACAAAGGGTAATAATTCTGCTTTTTCAGTTGGAGTAATTGGAGAAGAAGCTTATAATAATGTGTGTAGTAATGAATTCTGGCCTGAGAGAATTATAGTTAGAGAATTTGATTTCCGAAATTTTTTCAACAGGTCAACAGAAAGAAATCAAACACTTAAAATTTGATGATCCCACACATACTATTAAAATGATTCATCTTAATATACAATGCCTCAATACATCTTTTGATGGTTTAATAGAGTTTGTAAATGAAGAAACTACTGATTTCCTGGCTGTAACTGAACACTGGCAGAGTGGAGAGCAATTACAGTCATATTCTAAGAGGGAGGGCTTCAAAATGGTGTCAAGTTTCTGTAGAGAAAAAAATAAACATGGTGGCTGTGCCATTTATGCAAAAAGCAATTATACATTTAAAAACCTATTAGATATATCAAACAGGTCTATACCACATGTATTTGAATGTTCAGCATTGGAGTGTAATCTGGGTAAGGCTACCAAACTTCGACTGCTTTGTATATATCGCCCGGACTCCTCCTCTGTCAGATCATGTTTTTTGAAAATCTCATAATTTAACCTCAGACATATTATGTAAATATAATGTGCCACTCATATTCGTTGGTGATTTTAATCTGGATTTTCTCAAACATGAAAACGAAAATACACGTATTTTAATATCGATTCTGCAATCATATAACTTGTGCCCAAAAGTTGAAATACCAACTAGAGTAACAAAGCACTCAGCTACTTGTCTTGATAATATTTGTACAAATGTCGGCAATAGTAGAGTAAAAGTAATGCAGCCACATTTATCAGATCATATGGCCCAAATACTTACATTTCAAATAGGAAAAGAAAAAAAAATTACTACTATTAAAAACATTAGACGATTTACAGACCGGAATATGAACCTTTTGAGACAAACACTAATAAAATTTGATCGGACTCCCCTATTTCTCATGGACCCCGAGAAAATAGATGATATGTGCAACTTTTTTTCTTTACATTTTGAAGATATGTATCAGCAATCATTTCAAGTGGTAATTGTGAAAGATGAATTAGTGAAGGATCCTTCAATTGAGAAAACAAACATTCTTATAGAAACTCACAAACAATAGCAGATCTTAAACATCAACTGAATGTTCTATTTACTATCTCACAATATAGACATGCCTATCTGGATCAATAAGAAAAAAAGAGAGAATATGATAAAGCAATCAAGACTGCCAAACAACTACATTATAGACACAGAATTCAAAGAAATTATAGATGCTGTGAAAAAACTTAAATGCTCATTATCAGCAGAATATGATCAGATACCCAGCAGTGTGCTGAAGAAGGTTATACAATTAATCGCAGAACCTTTAAGGTATATAATATATAGATCTTTTGTAGTAGGCATATTTCCAAAAGCTCTAAAGAGAGCAGTTATTATTCCAGTTTATAAAAAAGGACCAATAGAAGCATTTTAAAATTATAGGCCAATCAACTTATTAAAAACTTTCAATAAGATATTTGAGGAAATTCTAGCAGATCGAATGATTAGATTTTTCAATAAACATAAAATATTTAACACATCACAACATGGATTTCTTCATAAGAAAAGTACAAACACTGCTATATTTGAACTGACACAGAACATATTGAAAATAATTGAAAAAGCAGAGATTCCAGTGGGACTTTTTCTAGATTTAGCGAAAGCATTTGATTGTGTCAATCATGCCCGATTATTGATAAAGTTAGAGGCACACGGAATACGTGACAACCAACTCAAGCTAATAAAAAGCTACCTAGAAAATAGAATACAAAGTGTACACATCACAAAAATGGCGAATACTTACAAGTCAGATGATATCAAAGTTAGTAGAAGAGTACCCCAAGGAAGTATCTTAGGCCCTCCTCTGTTATATATATATATATATATATATATATATATATATATATATATATATATATATATATATAAATGATATGCCATAATGTGCTGATTTGTTAGTGGGGTTTACATTATATGCGGATGACAAAAATATAATTGTGAATGTTACTGATGGAGATTCCTCTATAAATCGGCGAAAACCTGATGATGCATATAAGAAAGTGAAGGAGTGGTGCAATGATAATCACCTAACCTTGAATAGTAAAAAAACAGAGTGTGTAGTATTCCATACTGACAAAACGACAATGAATGTAAAAAATTTCATGATAGATGTATATTAGTAGAACTATCCAGTTATACCAAATTTCTGGGAATATATATTGATAAAAATCTAAAATGGAAAAGTCATATTGACCACATAAGTAATAAGTTAAACTCAATATTGTAGACAATTAATGTGCTGAAAAAATCTGTTGACACTGATACTATTAAAACAATATATTTCTCCAACTTCCAGTCAACACTGGCATATGCCATTATCTTCTGGGGATATAGCTTGTATGCTAATTGTCTGTTTGTGAAACAAAAAATGGCCATCAGATAGATGTTCAATCTAAAATATAGACAAACTTGCAGGAATCTATTCAAATCAAATAACATCCTCACTCTTACTGGACTCTACATTTACCAGTGCTTTATATTCATGAGTAGACATGATGAACTGTTTGAGAAATAGTTGAATAAAAACAAAACAAGACAAATGGATTTGTACATATATCCTCTTCTTTCACTGAGCCTGGCTCAAGATGGTGCTCTGTATATGTCAATGAAATTATATAACGCTCTTCCCAGGAAACTTAAATTTAACAAAGATAAACAATTTAGTAAGAAAGTATATGAATACATTAAGTACTGTGAACCATATAGTTTGGAAGTATACTTTGAACATTGTAGGATGAATGGGAATTAATGGATTACTCTATTTTTCTCTTCTTCTTCTGATACTGACATAATCTTCTCATTTGTAATATTTGAAGAGAATAAACTTTATTAAACTTTATAAGAGGAGTTCAGAGCAGGTATGTTACGGAGATTCGACACCGACTCCAATAAGTCGGAACTACCGATTATTTTCACACCTTCGCTTCTGACTTTGGCTCCGAAACTTTTAAATCGGAAGTTTTGCTAAAACAAATAAAGACTTTACTACAGAGTTTTGAAGAAATTATGCGGAATATGAGTGACAATAACACTGGTATCTCATCAGTTATTCCACTTATATAAACGCTGAAGCATTACAAATTGAAAACGGTAAACCAGATACAAATGAAAAATCAGAAACTTAAAGAGAAATGTACTATCGACTAATTAAATTCAAGATTTGGCAACCTTCAATCAAACAATTTGTAATAGGAACGTATCTGGATCCTCGCTATAGATCCAGATTTTATAATAAAGTTATTGAAGGGAAGGTTGAAACATGATTAACGACATTACTTGATGATGCAAATAAGTCTAAAAATGAGACTGGAAATACAGATTTTACTGTAGAAAAATTAAAAAAGGTGGAGTTACCAGCAGAAGCTTGAAATATTAATATACAAACACTTTTGTCGAATGTTAACACTGTTGCGATGAAGACGAAGACAATATTACAACCGAAAAACAACCAGTTCTTGAATTACCTATTATGAAAAGTATACTAAATGACGACAATAAAGAAAACGTATTATTAGTGACCATCCCTTATTGTGATGCAAAATGAATGGAAATACAAAATTCCAGTCCCAAATCAATTAATTGCCCGACTTTGTAAATATTTGTCGATTCCACCAGGCTAGGTAGCAAGCGAACAAATTTTAGGGGCGCTAGCCTAATCTACGACCAGTTAAGAAATAGATTGGATGGAGAAAAAACTTCAAAGCTTTTCTTCGTGAAATATTATACACTACTTTTGGAGTCAATGAATTTGATTTAAATTATTTGAAAGCTTTTGTTCAGCAAATATATCATCATACTTTGGAATTTAATTCGACTGATTTAATTTGTTGTTTAATCAGAAACATGTTGACATTTTATTTTCATTGTATGTGTAAATTTATTATTTTATGATTAAAATGAAAAACTGTTGACTGAATAATGTTTTTTTTTGTCCTTGGACTCTGCCTCCGACTTCGATAAATCAAATTTAAAAACTCCACTCCAACTTAGGTTCCGATAAACTTAACTTCGTAACATCCCTTGTTCAGAGGTTCAAACCTCCCTCATTTCTATATGTAATGTTCGTCTATAAATAAAAATTATTTTTACGCTGGAAATTTTGTCAATACTTTTTCTGGAAGACTATTGTTTTATTTCGCTATTCTATGATTGAGGTATTTTAATGGTGGGTAAAACTAATCATTATTGTTATGTTGAGCTCTAGCACAATCATTGGTCTATACAAGAGAAACCCAGTACTGAATATCATCGACCAATGTGTGATTTTTTTCTCGTGAAATTAAATGAAGGAATTTCTAAAATATTGGCAACTCTTCCTATAAATGACACGAGGTTTCGCTTATCACTTGGTGAAGCATTATGTTAAATAATAGTAAATTAAAATTAAAACACTTGACTTAGGTTTCACTCAATATATTAAAAACTCTACATATGTTTCGAGTGATTAGCCCATTATCAAGAGTAATATCAATATCAGTAAGTACAGTTATTATTGTTATTACTCTCGATAATGAGCTTACCACCCGAAAGCTTATGTAGAGTTGGTAACATATTCAGTGAAATTTAATTTCAATTTACTATTAACCCTTTCCATGTCTACGGCTGCGCCCCCAAGAAGGTCCTCCACCCAAAAATATTGTCCAACAATCTCTGAAATAGAGGCAAGAGACTTATTGTCCTCCGCTAATATCTCTTCACCGTATATGGTGGTAAATATAAAAATATTAACAAAAAACTAGTTGTTGAAAGTTAGAATTTAAATTTTATTTCTTCGAAATGAAATACATATTATCAAGCAAATTTACATGACTCTCATTTTAGTTACAGAATAATCAACCCCCATTTCAACCCCCAAGAAAGATCCATAGCTACGCCCCTGAACTCAACCATTATTTGTTTTGGAATATTATATTTATACATTATTAAAGTTGATATAATTTGTACAGTGGTACCAATTCTTTATAATCGGACATCTCCAACTTGCTTATCTGACTATTGAGAATCATCTTGTTTGTAGAATTAATTGCTTAATTTTTAATGCGATTTTCATAATGAAGACAAGAAATTTTAACCTTATAAGATCTATGAAAGTATATTGAATATCCCCATTAAAAAAATGGTTATTTATAGGCATAAATAAGAAGTGGTCCAGGTTGTTTAGTGGAAAGTCTTGATTTTACTATAAGTAGGAAAAAGGCTTCAACAGTTCCAAATTTTCTCTAAACTTGCAACTGATCCTTGTAGATCTGTACTGCCTTTGTGTTATCAAACATTTATGAAATTCTATGCTAATAACGTAAGTTTCCTTATGTGTTCTTGCTGTACAACAGCAAGAACACATTTATTTATCTGAAGACAATCGTAACATCTAATAATAAGGACATATGGGAATGACAGTGATTGAAAGCAGATTTTGTATATAAGGAATTACCATTTGAGCTTTAAATTTCAAACTTACGAAACGGAAATTGTAACAGTATATCACTTTACAAAATTGCAAAATCACGAATGGCACTAGAGTCTTTAAGTTAAAACATTCATTAATTCAGTTAAAAATATTAAATACATTAGCTTTATTTATTATAGCAGATATTATTAGGGTAAAAATCGAAAGGAAACAATTGAAGTCAAATCAAAACTTTCCTTCCCTATTCTAATATTATCTTAGTCCAGGGTAGGCGAACCTTTATGCATCAATGTGCCAATTTTTTCAAAAAATTGTTAATGGGGTCATTGCCGTGCCATCAAATAATTTTGACTTTCAGATTATTTGGAAAATAATAATAATAATTACTATCTAAACTCTTTATGAAATAAAGTAAACAAAAGAGTTACACTTTGGAATGTTTAATACCCTATTATTATTAATTGTATATTGAAAATCCGTTCGAAATCTCGCAGATTTTAACAAATTAGTTGTGAAACCAATCCTAGAAGTGCACTATTGAATCAACGCAGAGGGTTTTCATTTTCAAGGACTGCAACAAATTTCATTGATATAGAAAAATGCGAATAAGACACCTTTCCAAAGAGTGCTTCATCTTATACTTCACCAATATTCAGTTAACACATTGCTCAACCATACGAGTGCAAATGTGCAAATTTTAAAAGTATAAAAATTTCATATAATTGACGTTAAGGTGCTACCCTATGAAGTCATAGTCAATAACCCATTAATTAGCTGACTAACAACCATTTAGAAAAAGTCCCTGTTAGTGTTATATATTGTAAGTCATTAATCAATATCCTTAACCATAAAATTTCAAAACATTATTGAATATTACCTTGATGTAAACTCCAACTTCTTTTGTTGGATCCCAGTTGAAATATATCAAATTAAGAGCATTCGCAGGTTGAATAATATCTTGTGCGCCATAAGACAGTGGGACATCAACATCTAAAATTCGATCTCCTGGTCTGGCTTTCTGCCAAAGAGCCATTTGCTCCTTCTCCATATACTGTAAACGACGTTCATGGAAACATATTCTTATAACCGACTGTAAGAAAATATTTTGTTATTGTTTTTATAGCCCAGAGTTAAACAAACTTTTCAAAAATCTTAAATTGCATTGAATCAGACTAACAAATAATGCAAGTAACGAAACTTAATTTATATCATATAATGAAATTATTTGAATAGTTATTTTTTTTTTTTCACTTTTATTTAACAATAGTGAACTCAAACTTCATTACGACAGAGTTCGTCATTTTCGCAAGGGATTGTTTACAATTACGACGGGTCAATCTGAAAAAACCATTGTAATGGTAAAGTATTGAATAAAGTTTGTAAATTTAAAAAAAAGCGTTTTCTTTACCATTACATTTTTTATGTCATAATTATATTACAACACAACAGTGCCTACAAAAATCTTGAAAACTTAGTAAAGGGTCCGGCGAACTTGATATCTTTCAGTTTAAATTAACTGATGATTTTAATTATCGTAATGAGATGAATACTGCCCTATAATCATAAAATGGTGTAAATAACACGCCTTTGATTCATATATTTAGATGTAATTTCAAGGAGAAAAGATTCCAGCTCTCACGCTGTTACGAGTGTCAGTGATTAGTCATCACTCCACTTCCATCTCCAGTGGAAACAGTCTTTCGTCTACGTCGCCGGATAGCTTCTTTAGCAAATACATAACATTTATTTTCTGTAACTTTACCACTCTATATCACAACTTTGTCTAGCCGCGTTCAACGTTTTTTCAATGATTTCAAATTTTTATTGATGAATATCATATGTAAATACTCAACATCCTATTTCGGACAAAAACAAACCCAAAAACACGAAAATCATAAAAATCGCCCCAGCCAGTTTAAAGTTATGAATGGTATAACGTATATAATATAATGTATATTATATTATATATTATATAATATATTATATACACCATAACACCATAATAGTGTATATATTATATACACCATAACTTTCTTTCAATAATTTTTACACGAATTATTCAAAACAATATTATAGCAGAGGTCGCAAAGTGAAACATAAACAATGTAACGTCATTATCCTTCTAGGAATAAATGTTAGAGTATATTCAAATTGGTGACCACATTGGTTGGAAACGCAAAGCAGTTACTGTTTCGTTCTAAAAGGCACTCTTCAGTTGCGTCTCGTCCAACAAACGAAAGGCATCCACTTCAATTCTGAAAAATCCTCTTATGAATCAGAAGACATGAGAAGAAATATATTGCAAACTCGTATGCATATATGATGCATATATTAGGTACTATATATCTCAAATCTTAGGAATCACTAGAAAAAACATGAATACATCTAATATTGAAAGTTTCACACGTCCTTATCAATTCACATACTACATTTTAGAACTCTAGTTTATTTCATCAAATTAGATGAAATTGTTCAAAAAAAAAACAAATAGACTACAATTCTAATAATTATAGTTTACTTTTAATATTAATTAATATAATGTGTATATATATATATATATATATATATATATATATATATATATATATATATATAAATGGCGACTAGTGAAGGTGACGACTCTGATCGTGAGATGGTTAGAAACGCGAATGGTGAGAATATAAGTGCGAAAATTTCAAATGTTGCTCTAAACCATGCAGAAACTACATTTGCTACAATTGCAAATTATTTTTTCATGATAGTTGTGCCAAGGAGATGAAAAATGTGATAATCGATGACGAAACATTGACGTGTTATGAAACACTGACACTCTCATGTGAGAACACTAAAGAGTTATCTGTTGAAAACAAACATCTGAAAAAACTCCTGCGATAAAAGTAAAATTCTAATCAAAAATAATGACACATTGAAAGAGAAAATGAAAATTCTGGTGGAAAATTCCAACGAAAAATTATATAGTGAAGTGATAAGCGGCAAATCCAAACAACAAGCTTATCAGATTCTTAATATAAACATAAACATATAAACATAAAAAAGAACTACTTCTGAGACCCGAATGCAGTTAATGCGTCAATGTCAAATTGCACTCTTAGCTCTGTGGTTTCATTGACTAAAAGTGCAGAGAAGAGAGGAACACCTACTGATGTACGTAAATGTCAATGTAACATCGGAACTACCAACACATCAACGTCAAAATAAAACAAACTTCATACACGAGCATATAGAATGAAAACCAACCAAGCAAAAGACAAATGCCATCATCTGTAATTCATAATCAGATACAGAAGAATAAAATGACAGATATAATAAATTTGGAAACAGATCGAAAGAATTGAATATAACTTAAATTCAAACACTTGAACTTGTGATTTACACTTTATTGACTACATTGCATGACGCGTTTCGTCGTTACAAACGACTTCTTCAGATGCTTACAGAATAATAACAACATTTTGAAAAATACAGGTATATGTATCAGGGAATTTTGGTGTTCAATGGTTTTGGTTTTACCTAAGATATTCCATTCTGAGAATAATTTCTATTACCTGAAAAGGTTTAACAAGGGTGAATTGTTTAATTCTATCTGTTCATTGAGCAAGTTTCCAGAATTTTTAAGCCGATTTATTTCCACTACCTCCCAATAATCTAATTGACTACTTCTCTCTATATTGTGTAGAATTTTGAAATTCGTATCAAAAGTATGGTTTTCTGTTAATAAATGGTTAGCATAATTCGAATTACTTTTATTATGGGCGAAGCTATATTTATGTTCCTGTATTCTAGTACCGAAATTTCTACTAGTTTTACCTATATATATACCGGGACATGTTCCACAATTTAATTGGTAAACACCTGATTTGTCTTCTCTTTTAATTTTGTTTTTATTGTTCTTAATGTGTCTCGATAAATTGTTGTTCGTTTTAAATGAAATATTAAAATTATGTTTACTTAAAAAGGTTTTGACTTTTTGACTGACGTTTCCAAAGTATGTTAAACTGTTATATTTACGATTTCTATCCGGCTGATAAGGAAATACTAATCGTAGAGCTTTCCGATAGAGTTTTTTGTCCAGAATTTTTGACACGACTTCGCTTTCATAATTATTATTAACCGCAATCTGTTTAATGATATTCAATTCTTTATTGAAATTTTCTGCCGATAAAGGTATATTGGTTAATCTGTGTATCATACTGTATAGTATGATACAGATAACAATAGAGAAACAGATAGAATTAAACAATTCACCCTTGTTAAACCTTTTCAGGTAATAGAAATTATTCTCAGAATGGAATATCTTAGGTAAAACCAAAACCATTGAACACCAAAATTCCCTGATACATATACCTGTATTTTTCAAAATGTTGTTATTATTCTGTAAGCATCTGAAGAAGTCGTTTGTAACGACGAAACGCGTCATGCAATGTAGTCAATAAAGTGTAAATCATAAGTTCAAGTGTTTGAATTTAAGTTATATTCAATTATAATGGATTTACATCAAGTAAACGCCAACACTATTAAATAGATCGAAAGAAATACGATATTGAAGATAAACAGGCACAATCTCACATAGTGAAAAATAAAAGTACCCTTAAACCTAAATTAGGAGAAGGAGTTATATCGTACAAACAATATGAAAATTTCCAGAGCAGATATCAAAAAAAACCAGAGGAGAAAAAAAATTTGGCTTTTTCTCTCAAGAATACGAGATACTGCAGAGGCTGAAACAATACAGAAATATATTCGAGTAAGGCTTAAAACAGACATTTCTTCAGTATATATTAAGGAACTGCAAACTAAAATCCAGATAACAGATAACAAGTGCTTTTTAGTAGAGGTTGACTATCAATATATGGACTAAGTTTACGAAACTAAGTTGTGATCTGCTGGAGTTGCCTTCTCTCGTTTCAACTTCAGGGTTGGTCAGCATTTTTTAGAGAAGGTGAAAGATCATAAAACCCAAAATACATAGGAGACAAGAAACACAGAGATATTTCGATGAATGGCAACTAGAATGAACAGAAGAAGATAACTAAAATTATACATTTGAATATACAAGAGATCTCCAATAAATTATCGAATATACAAAAATTCACTTGATTTACAAGAGAACATTATCAAGATGGGGGTGTATACATCAATAAAAACTTGGAGTACACAGAACTTGAAGTGGTTCGTAATATGTCAAGAAAAATGACACATGAGGTATGCGCAGTTCATTTAAAACATCAAAATCTAGTAGTTATAGCATATTATACACGCAAACTGCCAGACGATTTCATACAATTCTGGTATAAATTGTGGGATTACATTTATTTGACATTTAGTTTCGATATAGACATAGTTCTAGCAGGCGATCTTAACACTGACTTTAACAGCGATAAAACACAGGCATGTAAATGTACGAGAACATGTATGTATAGATAATATTTTCACCAATATCATTCAGCGCATACTTTCAGTGCAAATATATCTGATCATTTGGCCCAGATGTTAGAAATAGAATACACGAAGGGAAAAATTATTCCAACAAAAACAAGAAACATTATACCAGAAAAACTAAGAGACTTTCAAAGGGATCTATATGAAGAGGACTGGTATGGAGTGTATGACGTGAGTGATGCTGATGAAAAGTTTGGCGAATTTTTGGGTATCTTCTGCCTTTACTGTGATAAACATTTTCCCATGAAATGCATGAACACCATACAAGAATACAAACCATCCCAGGAAGAAAGGCATATTAAGAAAATGTTATCATGTCAACAATTCATGTCTCGAACAAGGAATCTTCCCAGAAAGAATGAAATTTCCCAAAATCTGCCCAATATTGAAGAAAAGAAATATGGAGCAACCTAATGATTATAGGCCAGTTTCAGTTCTCCCAATATTCTCAAAGTTGCTTGAAATGGTAATGTCAGATCAATTCAAAGTCGTTTCTAGAATAAAATAAGTATATATCAGAAGATCACTTTGGATTTAGGAAATATAGAAGCACTATCCATGGGATTAACTCACTGCATGATTTCATTTTAGATGGCGTTGAAGACCGTCAGATGATATCGGTTAAATTTTGTAACCTATCCAAAGCCTTTGACTGTATGTATCATAACCTATGCCTAGAAAAACTAGAATATTATGCAGTTAGATGTTTTGTGATGGACCTGTTTGACTTCTACTTATCTGGTAGAAAACAGGTGGTAATTCATAATGGACAAGTAAGTTCCATGACTGAAATCAAACAAGGAGTACTACAAGGCTCTCTACTTGGTACCCTTTTATTCATTGTATTTATGAACGACCTACATGTAAATGTACAGTGCCATAATGTTTTGTATGCCGACGATACAACACTAGCTATAAGAGATAAAAACCTGAGCAACTTGGAATTGAGAGCAACGAGGATAGAAAAGGAGACAGTTGGATGGTTCAGTGCCAATAAACTTTATTTGAATAGGAAGAAATCTCGCAGTTATCTTTGCAGCATTTAGAAGAATGCCTTCTGGCTGTACAAAATTTCTAGGAATGCATATTGACAGTAGATTTTTGTGGAAAAATCACCGCTCTCAATTAGGAAATAAATTACATCGGTTTAAAAATATAGCTGTTGTTGTATAATGGTGGAAATTTAGGATACGTATTTTCAATGCCACATCATAAAAAATTGAAAAATGAGAATTTCACTCGGAAACGAACATAAATTTTTACAGGGTGGACTACAGTTATCACTTCAGGGTATGAAAAATTGATCTCAAAACAACGGATTCTCAGATTTACCGAGTATACATATCAAATTCAGCTATTTGGGAAGAATGTGGAAACTAACGCAGTAACATGGGAATTTTATACATCAGATTGTAACTAATGTAGGCATAATAATATTCAAACATTCAGACCAAATATTCCGTTTTTGAGTATTTTTGAGCTACAGTTCTCGATCAAGCTGTGCAACATGTTTAATTTTCTCTAAATGAAATATTTCCAATATATCAAAAACAAAAACTTTTGAGAAAGAAGCGCGGAATGATAATATAATATCTAGAACAAATTCTTCATAATACATACCCTCAACATTTTTCCTCGGTACATGGACAAATCCCCTAATTTCTTCAATTTGATTTCATAGCTCTGACCCTGATTCAGATAAGTTAAAGTATCTTCATTTATTTTTGTAGCGATGCTTGTCGCAGCTGCCAGGACATATTGAAAGCGGCAATCTTCGGAAAACGTAAAATTTGTAGAAGTCGCACTATACTGTTCTTGGGAAGGTGAAGATTCGTCTAAATTTGCTGAAAACATAAAATAATTCATAATAATAATTGATTGTCTCACAGATTCAGATAACAACAATTACAACGATGACCTCAAGGCATCGGTTGTTGCCATGGACAATCATCATAATCAACGAGATGTCAACGAAAAAGACGAAAAGAGCGACAGAAGATCTGCAGGCAAATTTGTTTTTCTCAGAAACTCGCCCTAGAAAATCTAACATGGTTGAATAGTTTCTCAACGAGAAAGTACCTAATCTAACCTAAAGGACTGCATAAAAATATCTTCTAGGATTCTTAGCAACAACAAAGCGAAAAATATACAAAACAGCATTAGCGTACACCCAACAACGATAAAAGACCGGATAAAGAAGCGGATAAAGGAACTTATAAAATCTCATAGCGCTTATTAGTGGTAATTAGATACCTTCCCTTTGAACAATCCGAGGAACGAGTGTCGAAACACCTGAAACAACAGTGATATCCTGTTCAGGTAGACACGAAGACGGTTAACTATCGCAAAGGGCCTATAATTGATGGTCACTGTCGTAAATAATAAGCAAGCAATATAAAACCGTACTTGTGAATGAAAATACTTATGTTCATGGAAATATACTCACCATTGAATGCATTATGTAAATTTGAATAACCAGATTGATTCAAGAGCTGCGAAATGGTACTATTGATCATTTGTTGTTCATTGCTATTTTCCTCTAATTGTGTTCCTTTGTCAGCATTCTGGGCAGATGCAGGACTTCGAGCATTACGTCTGGACATCTGGTGCATAGCACTTGCATCATGTGTGGGCGAAGGAGCTTCTTGTTTGAAAACTGTCAGCCCAGAAATAGAAAGGCTTGTTTCCCTTGAAAAATTTAAAGATCATAATCTTCGCATAGTTTCGAATTCTGATCAAACAAACTTAATTATTCTAATAGACAATAAGAAAAATATGGCAGGTTGATCAAGTTTTATTCAGAAGTAATAATGAATCACATAAAAACATGGTCAAGCTTCAAATAAATTAATTAATTTCTAAAAACGAACAGAAGTAACGGAGAAGTTCAGTTGGACATATACATGTATCTACCTATCTGTTCCTCCAGGTTATCTTTATTATTGTACGAAAATACAGTGGAACCTCACATAACGAGCGCCTCGCATGAGGGGTAATTCACACAACAAGCACATCGCATTAGCAGTAATTCACATAACAAGCACCCCGCATAAAGAATAATTCACATAACGAGTACCTCGCATAAGGAGAAATTCACATAACAAGAACCTCGCATTAACAGTAATTCACATAGCAAGCACCCCGCATAAAGAATAATTCACATAACGAGTACCTCGCATAAGGAGTAATTCACATAACGAGAACCTCGCATTAGCAGTAATTCACATAACAAGCACCTCGCATAAGGAGTAATTCAGATACGTGGACCTCGCATAACGAGTAATTCACATAACAGGCACGTCGCATGAGGCGTAATTCACATAACAAGTACCTCCCATAACGAATAATTCACATAACGACCACCTCGCATAAGGAGTAATTCACATAACAAGCACCTCGTATAACGAGTAATTCATATATCGAGCACCTCGCATGAGGCGTAATTCACATAACAAGCACCCCGCATAAAGAATAATTCACATAACGAGTACCTCGCATAAGGAGAAATTCACATAACAAGAACCTCGCATTAGCAGTAATTCACATAGCAAGCATTCCGCATAAAGAGTAATTCACATAACGAGTACCTCGCATAAGGAGTAATTCACATAACGAGAACCTGGCATTAGCAGTAATTCACATAACAAGCACCTCGCATAAGGAGTAATTCAGATACGTGGACCTCGCATAACGAGTAATTCACATAACAGGCACGTCGCATGAGGCGTAATTCACATAACAAGTACCTCCCATAACGAATAATTCACATAACGACCACCTCGCATAAGGAGTAATTCACATAACAAGCACCTCGTATAACGAGTAATTCATATATCGAGCACCTCGCATGAGGCGTAATTCACATAACAAGCACCCCGCATAAAGAATAATTCACATAACGAGTACCTCGCATAAGGAGTAATTCACATAACGAGAACCTCGCATTAGCAGTAATTCACACCTCGCATAAGGAGTAATTCAGATACGTGGACCTCGCATAACGAGTAATTCACATAACAGGCACGTCGCATGAGGCGTAATTCACATAACAAGTACCTCCCATAACGAATAATTCACATAACGACCACCTCGCATAAGGAGTAATTCACATAACAAGCACCTCGTATAACGAGTAATTCATATATCGAGCACCTCGCATGAGGCGTAATTCACATAACAAGCACCTCGCATAACGAATAATTCACATAACGAGCACATCGCATAACTGGTAATCCGCATAACGTGTAAAAAAATTGTAAAATAAAGAGTAAAGGGTGATGCTTCATGAGCCAAGAGAAAAGTAAGAACCATATTTCGCCAAACAAGCAACTTAGATAAGAGAATCACCGAATCGTGCGATAATAAGTTGCCGTGCTATTGCTATATCAGTCTGCTTTTAGGACGTTTTGCGCTAGCTTCTGAACGTCGATAGAATGAACATTTTTTTCAACTTGTGTTCAGACATTATCTGTAGTTTTTTTTCATTTTTATTTTATTCTCTCAATTTTTTTATCTAATTCCAGATAAATCAAAAAAGAAAAAAGAAATCCAAATTCAATACAAAAAATTCTAATACAACAAAAACAAATGTCTCTAGAGAGTTTTCTAGTAGCAGAGAATCAGCTTTGTTACTAATTATTTCAATAGGTCAGTTTTTTCGCAATAGAAGAAAAATTAATTTGAATTACTTATAAACTGTCAAGGAACGATCCTCAACAATTCATATGTATTGGTCTTTGAATGAATGTTCCAGAGTGGGATTTTAATTAATATTTTAATTCGATTAATATTTTTTCCTCGGGATAAGCATTATCATATTCTATATCAATTCGTATTGTTAATATTGTTTTGCTTAACGAATATTTCGCATGAATAGTTTTCATTATATTGAGTTTTTCTCCAATACTGACAAATTTGCTACTATCAAATAAGGCATCCAACCATAGAACATAGTTTTACAATTTGAAAATTAAATATCAATTAAAATTTACAACATAATTAGAAATGCTGAAACTTTTTAGACAAGACATAAGCATAAATGCCATTTTTCATCTCAACTATATTGTGTAAAAAGCTACGCGCAAATAAAGAATTCCTGTGAAACTGAAGAGACAGCCTGCCTCTGAATCTATATTGATATTATGAACATGTGAACGATAAACTACTAATCTGTCGATGCAAATATAAGAGGCTTTCTCTACTAATAGTTTTGTGTAAAAAGGAAACTATATGAGGCAATCTTCTATTATTCATATTCAACCAATTGGGATCGATGTTGACTGTATGTGACGAATGTGTGTGTTCTTTCGAAACAATTTGTTTACTCACCCCATTGTATAATTACTGGTGTCTAGAGCTGTTAGAGAAGAATCTATGATGTCAGAGTTAAGGTCTCCAATTTCATCATGCCACTGAACAGGTATTTTAAGCAGACCTGTAAATAATAATAATAACGATAATAATAACAATGCAACCTTATTGAATAGAAACTCATTGCAGTGGTTCCTCAAATATTAACAAGTAGAAACACATAAGCAACGGAAACTCATTTCAAAAGGCATTAATATTGAAAATCTTTCGCCAGTACTATTAAACCCATAGAACCAGTTCTTTTTTCCTAAAATATTTTACATTCCCTTTTTTCTGTTTATCTAACAATATCTTTGCCATTTGTGTTTTGAAATTGGTTTGAATATTTGGAGACCGAAGTACGAAAATTATGTCTGAAACTTTACGGTATTACGATTTGGTATATTTATCAGCATTTTGTCACGAATGATGTTCAACGATATTTATCAAACAATTTTGTCGGCCACAATCTTGGGGCAAGATGACAAAATGATAAAATTTTATATAATAAAGACAAAATTGTGACTGAAACCTAACGTTATTTTGGTATTATATCTAATATATAAAATTCTTGTGTCACGGGGTACGTAATCGAACTCCTCCGAAACGGCTAGACCGATTCTCATGAAATTTTGTGAGCTTATTGAGTAGGTCTGAGAATCGGCCAACATCTATTTTTCATCCCCCTAAATGTTAGGGGTAGGCCACCCCTAAATTTTTTTTTTTTTTTGACAAAATTTTCAGTTTTTATTTTTTCATGATACAACATACAAAAATACATGCAACCCTAAATTTTCACCCTTCTACGATCAACCCTTATTTTTTATAGCTGTTTATTTCTTTGGCGGCTTGATGATATTGTTGGCAGGCGATTTCAGGCAGACGTTGCCAGTAATTCCCCGTGGAACGCCTCCAGATGAATTGAATGCTTGCCTAAAGGCATCACCTTTATGCAATAACGTAAAAACATTATCGCTAACCACTAATATGAGAGTTCAACTTCAAAATGATCAAAGTCCCAGTTGATGCGATATCTGGATTAATTACTCTTACCAACGACTTTTGCCGATTTGTAGACTCTCAATTAGCTCTTATTGAAAATGTTTTCCCAAACATTAGTGAGAATTATCAGAATTATGCTTGGTTAAGTCAACGAGCAATTCTTGCCGCAAAGAATAATGATGTACACGCACTGAATTTCACCATTCAATCAAAAATTTCTGGCGATTTGGTAACATACAAATCGGTTGATTCCATAACAAATCCAGATGATTTAGTAAATTATCCAACGGAGTTTCTGAACTCTCTGGAGTTACCAGGATTTCCACCACATAACTTGCAACTCAAAGTTGGTACAGTTATTATGATATTGCGTAATTTGAATCCACTGCGACTTTGCAACGGTATTCGACTTTCGGTAAAAAGACTTATGCCGAATTTGATTGAGGCAACCATTATTAACGGAAAGTACGCAGGTGAAAATGTATGTATTCCTTGAATACCAATGATTCCGACTGATCTTCCGTTTGACTTCAAACGATTGCAATTTCCAGTTCGCCTTGCGTTCGCAATGACAATTAACAAGTCGCAAGGCCAATCGCTAAGTGTTTGCGGGATAAATTTAGAAAATCATTGTTTTTCACATGGGCAGTTATACGTTGCGTGTTCACGAGTTGGGAAACAATCCGCTTTGTTTGTGTTAACGTCAGACCAAAAAACAAAAAATGTGGTTTACCAAAGAGCACTTCAATGAAACGAATAATTTGCGGACACGTATAAAGTTTATATTCATTATTTACTTTGCATTCACTTTCATTTACTTAGAGAAGTCAACTAAATAACACTTCATTTTTGTAATCGAAATGAATTCATTACTGTTGTGAAATGAAATAAAATTTTTCCTTTTCAAATATAAAAAGTTTTTCTTCATCTTTTAATCACCAAACGAAATGTTATATAAAACGAATCCATCTGGTGGCGAAACGGAGTTCGCCGGGTTTATATAGTATATATATATATATATATATATATATATATATATATATATATATATATATATATATATATATATATATATATATATATATATATATATATATATATAGTTGTAAAAGTTTCAATTCGCTTTTGAGTTGTCAGTTAAACAGAGAAAATATGTCGCATTAGCATAATCACACCGTGACAGAATTAGGGAGTTTATCAGAATTAATTTTTATTTATTGTCAATATATATTTAAGTGGTGAAAAGTTCTAAATTCAGGATATGCTGTTTTTAATTGTAGTTTTATTTAGTAGTGAATATTCAAAAATATAACGAAAAATTTTATAAATTATTAATTTCACACATATCTATTTTTACTGAATATATTTCAAGAAAACTATAGTAGTATTTTTAACAAAAATCTTGAAGTTTCTAGAGTAAGAGTAATGAAAAATTTATCGCTTCTTTTGTGTAACAAATTTCTTCAATAATTAAATTCGCTTCTCCTACAAATTAAACATGCTTCTCCTACATTTCGACGAAAACAAAACATACATTTGATAATAAAACTGAAGTGATATATTGAGAAGATAGATTGTAAATCTCTGGTTAATTTATTATCCGTGAAAAAATATTTCGTCGATATAGCCGTGCGTCATTCAAACAATATTAATATCAATTCGTTCTCAATATTGTGGACCCTTTATGTAACGCTACTGTAATATACATCATTTGTTTCCGTCAAGTAATCACAAGTGTTAATTCCCACAAATAGTTAACATGAAGAATTGAAATGTTAGAAATATGAGCATGTCCTTTTCAATTGTAAAGGTCATATGAGCTGTGGTAGCTATGCTGAACGGTAATCACGTGAGACCATTTTATATGATTTGATCGATGATATGATTTTTATTAATGGCCTCCCAAGGTTTTCGTTCTAAATGAGTACTAGACTTTCGAAATAATAGAAAAAATTTATTATTTATTAGTAGAGCTCGAAAAAAATGCAACTTGCATTTTTTTATAGTTCTTCCCAAAAAATGCATTTTTTTGAAAATTTGAGCATTTTTTGCATTTATTGCCAATTATTCTAAAATCCTATTTAACAGAAAGTTTTCATTATGGAATGTTTGGAACTAACTGCTACCCCAAAATGGAAAATACCAAATACCATAAACAACTAACTGTAACCGGGGATTTCCAAAACATCGCAGCCGGAGCGGCCGCCCCCGGTAAATGTTAGGTAAACCTTTAATTGGGCAGTATTTTCCAACGAGAGCATTACGATTAGTGAACAGTGAACCTATTTTACTTTCTTTTAATCAGGATACAATATACAAGTGTTTAAGTCGAAATGCCTAAAAGTATCACCGAGAACTTACTTGGGATGGAGACCACTTTTGTACAGTGTGTTTCAAAATTGTGAGTATTTTGAAACACACTGTACAAAAAAGGTGAATGAATTATGTTACATATTGCTATTGGCTTTGGTTTTGCAGTATGTTTTATCTGAAAGTATAAGTATCCATGTAGGTATATTCAAGATATAGAGGTAACATATTATTATTTACATTTTTTTCTTTTCACTTATTCGCAACATTTTTTTAACAAATTTTAACCGGATGTTATTATTTTGTTGTTTAGTTAATGAGTTTTGAGGGTTTTCATCGATTTCGTAAACTCCTCGTTTATAATGAAGGCGTTTAATGATCACAAGATCATAAAATCCTAAAACGATTAAACCTATTTTAATAGATAATTATAAAACAAAAGGGTGAATGATATGGTCGGACGTGATCGACACGTTCTTTGTGCCTACCAAGTAAAAAAATTGTACTTTTAAAAACATAGAGGGTGTCGAATTATTTAGCAGTTAGATATTCGCTTTTTTTGCGTATATTTGTCTTGTAAAAATAGATTGAATATAACTTAAATTCAAACACTTGAACTTATGATTTACACTTTATTGACTACATTGCATGACGCGTTTCGTCGTTACAAACGACTTCTTCAGATGCTTACAGAATCTAATCTACAGATTCTGTAAGCATCTGAAGAAGTCGTTTGTAACGACGAAACACGTCATGCAATGTAGTCAATAAAGTGTAAATCATAAGTTCAAGTGTTTGAATTTAAGTTATATTCAATTATAATGGATTTACATCAAGTAAACGCCAACACTATTAAATACTTGTAAAAATAATCAGTAGTTTTCCGTTGCCATTATAGATCCACGCCGAGAAAAAATTCATTGTGGATCAACACGTGAAATCTGCAAAGCATACTTCCAATATGCAGAAATTATGATCGCAACAAACCTTAAGAGGTTGCCTTCAACAACAGAAGCCAAAAAAAGACGACCAAAAAGAGTTTAATGAGGATTTGTGCAAGGCAATGATTGCCAGTAACATACCGTTGAGCAAGTTGAATAATCCCAACCTGAAGGAATTTTCAGGAAAATATTGTAAACTGAATATTGTCGACTCAATTTATAAACAAACATTAACTTGCATCAAAAACGAAGTCAGTTCAAACTATTTCTATATTATAGTAGACGAAACCACCGATTCGTGCGGTAGATAAATCGCACATGCGTTAATAGGTGTTTTAGGGGAAACAAATCCAAGCAGATCCTATCTTTTTGCTTTAAAAAACTTGAAAAAGCTAATAATTTAACAATTACACGATTTGTCCAAGATTCACTGAACAATTTTTTCTTGTCCCAAATTGTTCCCTCAGAAAAATTTATTTTATTTTTATCCAAGGCAGCACCTTATATGATTAAGCTGGACAAAATTTGAAAATATTTTATTCGAATCTGCAACATGTAACCTGTCTAGCTCATGGAATTAATAGAGTGGCAGAATGTAGTTATAAGAGAGCAGTTTCTTTTGGGCAATGACCTAATTAACAATGTAAAAAAAGTATTTTCAAAAGCTCCGACACGCGTTCAGTTTTACAAAGAAAAACTTCTAAATCTTGCCTTACCTCCACAACCTGTAATAACTCGTTGGGGTACCTGGTTGCATGCAGCTTTATTTTATGGGGACAATTACCACGCCATTAAACATGTGATTGACGATCTGAGTGACTCTTCATCTACATCTATCTTAAACTCAAAAAATCTTTTTAAAAATTCATTAATAAAGAATAATTTAATATTTATAAAAACCAATTATGTATATGTTTGTATCTACAACTATTCAAAATTTTGAAAAATCTTGTATTCCATTTACGGAATCAGTAGCCCTAATTAGCCAGTTTAAGTCAAATTGTAAGAAAGTCTATGGACAAATTGGGAGCGTCGTTCTAAATAAATTCAATTCTGTGGCTCAAAATAATACAGGCTTTCAAATTTAGAAAAATATGTCGACAAATTTAATGGGCGAAACCTATGTAAATATACCAAATTTAGAATTAAACATCATTTGTAAATAAAAATATGATCCTATTACATCAGTTGATTTTGAACGAAGTTTTTCAATTTTCAAACACATGTTTTCTGACAAGAGACAATGTTTCCTCCTAGAAAACTTCGAAAAACACATAATTATTAATAGTTTCTACAATAATTGTAAGACGTCACTTATGACTGTTTAAATATTGTTATTTTGTTTTATTGTTACCATAATAATTTTAATAGTACCTATATATTATTATTATTTTATTATTAATAAAATCCGATACTCAACATAAATTTTCGTTGAATACCTAATTATATCTCACCCCCACTCCCTATCATAGTAAAATAATGGAATAATAGTATTATTCAACATTATAATATGCATCATTTCTTGCATTTTTTTTTAAATCTTTGCATTTTTTTCTAAAATCTTTGCATTTTTTGTCAATTTGTGATGCATTTAAATGCGCATATTTTTGGCTTTTTCGGTTGCATTTTTTCCGAGCTTCATTTATTAGACAGAAATGAACCACTTGAAATGAATGGTTAACTTGAAAAAAACCCAGTTCCTCCGCCATTTTGTAATAGAATAAAAATTAAGAAATACAAATTATGTTATACACCGTATTATTTTATAAGATAATTCTAAAAGAGGATTCCTTGGTTATTTTAAAAAAAAAGTTCATACAAGCATGGGCCTGCATGTTTTGAGATAAAGGGCATTGAAGATAAAATTTTCTCATGTTTTAAATATTATCGAAATAATTTCAATATAAAAGCATGATTGGTACTTCAGAGCTTCTCAACATGAAAAATTCTTATTTTATGTTAGTTTGAAAATCATTTGAAGGGGGCGCTACTTATAGATAGTTTCCTATTTCAGATCTCAACTTTGTTTTCCGTAGAATTAATTTTCACTTAAATTAGAAACATAAACCAAAATTTTCAAGATAAATAATATTTATACACAGTGTCGTATTTATGATGAAGACACGTCGATATTTTAGGTATTTGAAGGAAAACAGTTTCTAATTTTTTCCAATATTTTGGTAGCTATATTGGAAAAAGAGCATCTGAACTTGAACTAATAGCTAGACAAAATAGGCAAGGATTTGAAAAATGTATTCGAATAAACGGAGTACTAGAAGAGTGATCGTATCTAGTTAGTTCATCAATTATTTTTTTCAGTAGACAAATTTTACCGTCAACATGCTCACCCCTACAACATATTTATACAAATATTGATACAGATTTCACATTGTAAAGTGCTCTTCTATAAACAAAAAATATATATTATCTGAGAAAACCAAAATACTCCCAATAACAATAAATCTGAAAATTATGAAAATGAACTTAGGAAATGAAGGGTTATCACGGATAACGACAATTTATATTAGATATTTAGATTACATTTCCAGAAATTCTCGGAATTGATGGAATCCTGTCGAGTTGTTCCTCATTGGATCGTCTTATGTCCCACTGGTCAATAACAAGTTTAAATCTTGTTATGACGTACCTACCAACTCTTCTCGTTGAAGACGACTGCTACAAAATCAGTTCCATCTTGATTTTTTTGACCACCTACACCGTATTCATCACGTGAGCTCTAAAAAGAGCTAAGCTACTTTTTACTTATGATTGCTGCCAACTATGACATTATCTTAAGCCCTCAATTCATTATATTCAAAAAGAAGTATAATTTAGGATTTCTATGCAGTAACCGTTATTAAAAAATTGTTTTTATAATATTTCGATGTGAGAAAAGAGATATGAAAAACTTTTTCGTAAAATAATGAATTCGATTCATTTAAATTTTACAAAAACTGCAAATTTCATCTTTTCAAATCCTAAGATATAAACTTCTTCCAAAATTGTTCAACATAGTTCTCTCAAAGTGCCTATCGAAAAACAGCTACCTTGACAAGAAGTAAATGTTTCCACGTCGCTATCTATTAATGCAACGGAGAATGATTTCCAAAATGATTTCATCAGCGGTCAGAAATGTGTGAAAAACTAGGTTCTCTGGCTTTATGAAATCTCGACATTTCGGTTCCTGTTGCAAAGCTATCTTCAAGAGGTGGGTGAGTTTGATTGATGTACGTAGCCTCAATGCAGTAAAAGTTCTTCAATCGCGGTTCCTTTATTCACGTTTTCACTATTCGCAGATTTAAAAAATGCGACCCAATTCCTATATTCGCGGCAATAGATTTCTTTATTCGCGGATGTAGCCGCCATTTTTTGTGACTGGTTCCAGAATTGCTTTGTTTCTGAAGTTGAAACTTATTTGAAAAAACTTAGACTTTAAAGCACATCTAATTTTGGATAATGCACCAAGTCTTCCTCGATATCTCAAAATTATGCATACAAATATTAAAGTGACATTTTTACCTCCCAACGCGACGGCTTTGCTTCAATCTATGGACCAAGGGATAATCCAGGCCTTTAAGCTCTATTACATTAGACGAACCTTCAAAATCATATTGGATAATATGGAATGGGATCTGATAGGAATTCTGAAAAAATTCTGACATAGTTAAATGCATAGTGAACATAAAAGAATCATTGGAGGAACTAAAGCCATTCACATTGAAATCATGCTGGAAAAAAACTGTAGCCTACTCTGAATGCGGAAAATAACGAAAAATCTATTCTCTTTCAAACTTTGACTGCATAGCCGATATTGAGAATGGATTAGGACGAGATGTGTTCGAAAAAAAAAATCCAGTCACATTCAGATGTTGCTTGAATCGCAAGATGAAGATTTGAGTGAAACCGACTCAAATAAAATGTTAAATTCACAGCCTATTGAAGAAGTTTCAACGAGCATGGACATTTAATTTGAAAATTCTTAGTGAAGGTTTATTACTTAGGAGCATTGTGATTTTATTTAGGAAAATTGATCCGTTTTTGGAAATAAGTCTCATTTTTAAAAGATAAACTGCTATAGTGATTGCTGAATATCAATCTGAATTGAAGGAACTTTTGAAAACTGAAAAAGCAAGAAAAAATTCTTCAAGTCATTGCCTAAACGTGAACATAATAATTAATCAATATGGTCCAAAACTTCATTTGAATTTTTTTTTAATACTTCTTTCATTTTGTTACCCAGGAACGTTTACCCTATAATTCCATATAAATTACCATTCCATATTCACAGTTTACGTATTCGCAACATTTTTTCGGAACATATAGCGCGCGAATACTTTTACTGTACTCAACAAACAAAAAATTAGGGGAATTGTTAGCTCTGAGATCTCAATATGTCTACTTCAGTTGACTCCAGGAAGGCAGATTGAGATCTCTGAATCGACATTCCTTCGTTTTGTGTGAGGAGTAGGCAGATTGAGGCCACGAACATAAATCAATTTCACTTACCTCCTGAAGATGGCTCCACAACATAACCCGAAACGAGATAAGATCAATTGTTGACGCGGTTCATCCCTATAACGTTGAATTTCACATGTGTATATATATATATATATATATATATATATATTTTATTTTGAAAGTTTTTAGCAATAACAGGCTTTTTTTGATATGAAAAAGTTTATTTTTGTTGACGTTTCGTTGTTTCAAAGCATTTTAAAGCCTGTTATTGCTAAAAACTTTCAAAATAAAATATCTTAAACAGGCAATAAATCAATTTCAAGAAATATATATATATATATATATATATATATATATATATATATATATATATATAAGTTCATATGAGAATTTATTTGTAAACTTTGAATTAATTAGTAGCCCTTGACACGTGTTTCAAGCTTGTCTCTCATCAGGCAAATTCAAGTTGTAAAACATGAAAATAATATAAACAATTGGTATCGCAAGGGATTTATTTTATCTTCAAGTTTACTTCAAGCTTATTAGCTACGATTTTCTGACTTGAAGAAGAGAGATAGCGAGAACGCAATTTTGCGATGAATAACTACTTCCGGTTGCTATTTGTGAAGTGAGAACGTACAAGCCACTTTTTTTTCGAAAGACAAACAAGATTTAGTTCAAACGTCAAAAAACAATAATGAACACATTAGATATAAATAATTTTCAGAACATACACTGAATATTCTTCATGAAACATGTTTCAAAGCATTTCTTGTTTCTTCAGATCGTTGAAAGGTAGAACTGCCAACAATTTCATTTTGTTCCGAAAATATTGTGAATAATTCATCGGCATAATATCATTATGGGTATCAATTTAATCAAGTATAATTTTAATCAATTTCTGTAAATATTTTATTCAAAATACAAACCTGCATGTGCATCGACGTGGTTCTTTACGTGAACTGTCCTTTTCACATCTATTGCCAAGGGATCTTTGTCTAAACCTGAGAAATGACCTCGTCTGAGTTTGTTGGATTCTTCAAACTGATCATTATTCTTATCGAATTTTCTTTTACGTTGACTGTTGTCTCTTGGTGGAGTTTCATCTCCGTCATGAATCTTCAATTCACTCCACGCGTAGCAGTCATCTCCGTTGTCTATACTATCAGTAGGAGACACTACCCAGGAATTTCTCGAATTAGGAGAATTTTGCGTTTCTTCTAGCAACAAGTCTGTATTTCCATAGCAAAACTGGTACTCCATATCACCAATTATTATAGAACCATCAAAAACGTGGAAAGGAGTTTTGAAACTCAATGAAATGGATTTTGAAGATGATATTGAAACACCTGAATGAACAATGAATTACAAGCGACAGCGGTGATCCAAAAAACTGATAAAAATTCACGATTCTACGACCGACAACTAAAAACGAAGACAAATAGCGAGTTCAAAGTACTACACGAATGCTTTCCATGCAATTTTCACAATGTTAAGGAGGTTTAAAAGATGACAAAAAATGAGTTATACAGCTTTTTAATTCCTGTTGTTTCCCTTTGCCTTCGATTTTGTAAAAAAGAGTTATCTGACGTTATCATTTTATTCAACAGGAAAGCCAATTCAACATCCATTTAACGTATAATTTAAAGTACAACTAAAGCAACAATATTAAGTGACCCTCAAATTATAAGGGTTCTGGAGCTAAGAGACTTATGTCCTTATATGTATGCACTAAAAAAGATGCCGTTTTGGCGAAGCACCGGTCACTGAATTTTGTATGACTGCGTAAAAAAAGCGTACATCTGGCACTGGAAAAGATATTCTTTGAGCGATTTGATCGCCGAGGATGTCGAAACTAGACTACTGCGCGCGGCCAACTTATCTTAGTAAGTTGTTTCAAATTAATGTCAATTTAAAGCACGAATATTCAGTGGCGAAAGACCGTCTTGTCCTTATTGTACGCAGCTGTTCGTTAACAATTGCTCTTGATTTTAAATTATTTAATTGAAATTGTAATGAAAAAATAGCGAGAGGCTATATCTTCGCGTGTGTGTTTGTGGGCGACGAGAAGGAGAAACTTGAGGAAGATTTCGCTGACAATATCTTGAGCGGAAACTGAAACAAAAAAGTTTTCTATGAGGAAACAAGATGATTAGAATTGTGGATGTCAGTTTTTGTCAGTTTTTAATGTAATTAAAGTCATAAAAATTAAATTATATATGGCAATTGAAACAATATACCATAGTTATAACGTTGTGGCCATATATGATCAAAATGCGAAGACAATTGAAGTAGTATATTTTCTCAGTATTTCGTTCAGAATAGCACTAAAATGATTCTTAAATGATTACTTTGAATAAAACGCAAATTAGGAAACATATATGTATATTTCTCAAAATATGATTTTAGCACAATACATTTTCCAAACGTCCAATAGCTTCTATTTTCTCTAGTAGTAAAAATTTCCACGCTTCTCAAAATAACTATTAAACTGTTCAGCGCCGCTCACACATACACACAAATGTATATACTCACACACACCTGCAAATATAAAATCACACATATACACACTAACACATACACACTGACACACATACTCGTCCCTGCATGTATACACTCACATTCACACTCGCACGCAAACATAATAAAACACACACACACACTCACAGAACACACACACAGACACACATAATGGGACACATACGCGCTCACAGATATATACTCACACACATAAACGCTACCATATGTACACACACACACACACACACACACACACACACACACACACGCACACACACACAAACACACACACACACACACAAACACACACACACACATACAGACTCACGCATATACTATCAAGCACATACACACTCAAACACATACAATTAAACAGAAACGCAGATATACACTCACATACACATATACACGCGTCCACAGGCGCGCACATTTACACAAAAAATTCTTTCACAGCCCCTCGTAGATGTTACCTGCAAAAAAACTGCCTCTATCTATCACTGTCCAGCATGACATCACTTCTGTTGTCCATTTCCATAGTTTTCAGGTCCTGCAGTACCTTTATTGTTTCTCCACCTGAACAATGGTTTCCCCAAAGGTCATGTTTCTATCGGTCTGCCTTCCACACTATCTTAATAAGAGTAAGTCAGTTCTAAATAGTGGTCTGCAAAGTGTCCAGTTCATTACCAATTAGACCTTATCAAAGCCCTTATATTTGGAGTTAAGAATAGTCCTTTTATTTTCGTGTTAGCTCTTATGCGATATAATGTCATCATTCAATCCATTGAAGGTTGGTTAATTCTTTTCAGTGTATTTCGCCCTTTAAAATCCAAAATAATTTAAAAAGGAACACATCAAATAATAGATATTATTAATCGGTATGAGTGATATCTGTGAAACCCGATTTTGTTATATAGATCTATTCTTCTAACTGGTCCTTCACGTATATATGTAGTGAATGTGAAACACCATATTTAGGCAACGAAAATTAATCGACGATAAACTTATCTATCGCTGCGGAACGTCCAAACACTGCCAAATCCACATTTTGTTTTTGATTCACTGCCTGCACTCGGGGTACGCCCAAACATTTTTTTTCATCTCCAAATTGTAAGTTAAAGTCCCGTTTTGATAAAAACATTTGAGTCGAAAATCATACATTGTTGTTACGGATTTGCTCCGACATTTCTAACGCGATCACAACATTTGGTCGACCACTGCAATTTGTGTCCCATTAAAACTCTGTAATCGAACATTTCAATGTTCTAAACGACGAAACAGTCATACATAGTGAATGTATGACTGTTTCGTCCCAAAGCCCTGTTGGAGGTGGCTTTGGGAACTTTCAAAAGGAAGTACCAATGCATCACGAAATGTTGACGATATCATCAATGGTAACAAATACACTAAATGCCTTTAGCATAGATGGATGTCAACCAAACACTTAACAAGGTAACATTTAAAACATCACTCACAAATAAGGCAACTAACCTTATTCACAGATCAAAAAACTATTTTCTTTTCTCCAAAACTGAACCGTAAGCAACTTTTTCCTTTCTTAATTATTTTCATTATAATAACCTTTGAAGATACTCATCTTTGTCTCTCACTTCACTTTATATTTGAGAATTTACGATAAAATGTTCGTCGACCTTTGACTTAACATATCAATATCTATTTCATCATATCTTGGCCTGTATTCAATGCTTGATAACGAATTCGGACAATCTACTAATTATGGTGGACTATTTATTTCGATATGACAATGATCTAGAGTAAATATAATTACTCACAAATTCACCCACTGGTGAAATTGTAGATATTTCAAAGCAAGATAAAAACAAGTTAGCATATAATAATATAGCAAATACTCCAATCTGAATCAGAATCCATTAGTTCCCATTTTTTATTTTAACAAAAATTTTTAAAAAAGATAATAAATCAACACATAAACGATAAAGTGAAAATGTATTATATTGCTAATAACGAATTTTAAAAGCAAAGTTATCCTCGTTAGTTACTCAATCAGACGAAAGAATCAAGATTTGTAACAAACAAATCAATGCACTTAGAACCATTGAAATTTTGAAAAAACCTCAGTAAAGTAATGGTAAAAAAGAAATACTATCAATGAAGAAATACCGAAATATTTGAGTACAAATTAAATTTATACAATTTCTAGAACATTCGTTGAAACAAAGAAATATGAATTATCATGAAAAACCGAAGATATGCCATCTCTTATTGAGCAAGCAATGAGGTTAACGTTGAAAAGTGTAGAATACAATAAAAACTCTGCAACTGCACAATCATTTAAACATGTAAATTATCATTTTTATAATATTACACACCGATTTATAACAGTTGCAACGTTGAACTTCATTATTGAGATTATCGTAAGAATGTTGTGAGAGTTAATATGGTGTTATTTATCTGAAATACATATTGTCATTTATCATCATTGGTATTAAATGTATTTTGACGCACCATCGTTAGGTATTATCACTTACATTATAATGTTTTCTCATATTACTTGTCTATAATATATATTATATATAACTTTCTCGTATAACTCATCAACTTGTTTTTTTTTATCACTTATTTATAATTTTAACCATATAAATGAATTGAATTATATAATGAAACCAGTGCAAGTATTGAATGAATATCTGAAAACAATGTAGTATTTCAAGCAAATATTACTAATTACAAATATAACAGCTTTTTACCTATCGAATTGTATCAAGCATCATAATATAAAAAATCTTTGAAAGAGACGAAAATAATCTAAAATAACCAAAAATGCCCTTCCGGAATTGGAAGAAACCGGTACCTATAATAAATCTAGAGCGATCTTGCTCACCTAATTACACAGAAAACTTCAAACCATCATCAAATTTAACAAAGGAAAGGATTATCGTTTTAATGAGATTGAATTCTCGCTTAACTCTTGGTGAAACATAATTGAATATTAAAATAAATTAAACTCTTGGCTTAATGTTTCACGATTTATTTAACAATATGTATAGTCAACATGTTTCGAGCGTTAGCTCATTTTCAAGACTGACTGGCTAGTCTTGAAAATGAGCTAACGCTCGAAACATGTTGACTATACATATTGTTAAATAAATCGTGAAACATTAAGCAAAGAGTTCAATTTATTTTAATATTTAAGATTATCGTTTTGTCTTAGGCTTTCTTTCTGCTCCTTTTAATATATGTTTTTTCATACCTACTACGACATTCATTAATTTCTAGTCCTACTTATAGCATTGAACTAATATAAATATTTTTGTTTGAAATTTTGTCAGTTTTTAAGCAAAACAGCTTCGCTTCTGATAATACTTTCATGGAAAAGCTGGAGGCACCAGATGAAGATTTTTCAAAACCGTATTTCTCGAACATTCGAAATTTCACATATATGCATAGAAGAATTTTTAAGGTCAATTTAATTTATTGGGGTTTGAACTACAGTATTAACTGAAAAAATATCCCTTATTCCGCCTCATCCACGTTGTGTTCAAATCGGATAAGAATGAAAAATATTGAAAGTTAAAAAATTTCTCAACTTAAGAATGATGTTAATACTACTTATTAGTCCAATTAATTGATCATAATATCACATAGATACACCAGTAATCACAGCATTTCCAATATTTCCAATTTTTTTAAAATTTTTATATTAGTTACATTCTATAAATATAGGTCCTTTAGATATAAATTAATTGAAATTTTCTCAATGTTCAAGTAACAGTACTTTGAAATACTGTACCAAGAATTTACACAATTTGAAATAGGTACTTTCCAGTTTATCATCAACATCTGATGAAGCCACTGTGTTGGTTAAACGATATTGTCATGTTTTTGAATTAATTATAGTGAAAATCGAAAAACCACTTAGTTTTATTTAAATAATATATTTAGATTTTCATGAAGTATCGGCCCAATCGATTAATAATTAATAATTTATAACCTATAGTTCAAGATTGAAAATCCTGAAGTGAAACATTCTGCTTGTATTATATCTTATATACATTATAACACCACCAAACATATCAATGACGAAAGTACCCTTCTCGACACTTATAATAATAATAATATTTATTTAGCAATAGCTATTACAAAATCATATATAAATTTAGGTTCAAAATATATTATTTACAATTATATGTTTAAGAAGAACTCAGCTAATTTACGCTGGAATACCTTAAGGTCACTAGCTGTTTTTATGGAGCTAGACAATTTAATAAATGTATTGAATCTTTCATAAAATATACTATTTCTAGATTTAGAAAGCTTACAAACTTGCATGTAGAAATTTTTTATTACTTTACATGGGAACAATTTGTTTTTAACTTTAAATATAAATATATATGTAGCATTCTCTATATATATATATATATATATATATATATATATATATATATATATATATATATATATATATATATATATATATATTCTCTGTTTAACTGACATTAGTTCTAAACAATTTAGCATGCCTTGGATTGGAGTATATATATTACTTTTCCAAATTTTTCGCATAGCTTCTGTAGCTTTTGAGCTTTTTTACTCAATCCCAATAACAGAGTGGAACAATATTCAAAGTGTGGCATTATTATTGACTTATAGATTTAGACGATATGACGTCGACATGATCATTGATACTCAATTTCTCAACGAACATATCGCCTAAGTATTTAACAAGTTTTACCCTTTCAATGATCCTGTTTTCAATCTTAATACTTATATTTTCGTTACTATTTACCTTAACAATTTTACTTGTAAAAAAAAACTATAAATTCAGACTTTGCTACATTCAGCGATAAACTGTTCTCTATTGATCGATCCATTCTGTCATAGTCTGGATATTTTTACCAATAACATAAATCATTGTATCATCTGCGAACAATCGTATAGTATAGAGCATGAAAAACAGTACCATTAATGTATAAGGAAAATAGCAGTGATCCTAAGACCTACGCCAAAATTGTAATAATTATAATTTTTTATTATTATTAATAACAATATTGAACTTAACGTTTTGAGATTGCGAACACGTCAGTCGCGCCACGACCATCGCAGTGAGGCAACGATTTCAATCTGAAGCATCCCTTTTTGACTCCACGTGGAATACCGTCCATTAATATTCGTTACTTGAATCCTTGAATATTTTTCATAGGTTCAAATAAAACTTCAATTTCATATCATTGTTTTTGCAAGTGACTATCGAATATTCACTATTAAATTTAGTGAATACTATAAAAGCAAAAGATGACCTATTCAGATATTTATTAATTCTGTGAGACAAACTTCAATTGCTGATTAAAAAATTGAAAATACACTAATCGTAATGCTTTGAGCAAAGTATAAACATAAATATAAAGCATAATAAATATAATTAGTATGCACACTTTCATGCAAAAAAAAATGTTTATAAAAAATGCAAAGTTTTTAAATGTAAATTCCAAAATTAATTTGTAATGATTTACTACACATATAATAAAAACTAAAAGATATCTATTAAAGAATGAGCTTATATAGAATAAACTTTACAAATCACATTATGGCCATAGTTTCTTGGTATTCGACTAATCCAGTGGTTCCCACATAATAGTATGTACAGGTTAATATTGATGAGGCAGATACTTGGAAAAAATTAATATTTATAATGAACCAATATTCTAAATTTTCTCATTATATTACATAATAATCATAATGCGCCTAATGTGTATCATTTAACATATTTCTTGCTCCCTCTAAATAAAGGGCTCATACAGATTGGAGAATCATAGAACCCAACTGACTGCCTCAAGTCCACAAGTTAAAACTATCTAAGATCACCAAAAACCTTTATACTTATTGTATTTTGAATTAAAATAATTGATGGATATACCAACCATAATCTCACATATTCTTGGAAAAGAATGATGATAGTCTGATATCCCTAACAACATCACTGCAAAGCATTTGACAACTCTGGAAACTGTTAGCACATATTAATTGCCCACAAATGTTATGAATATAAATATTCAATACCAAATTAGAGCATTGTAGAACTCCAAATGCCCCCTGGGAACTGAAGTCACAAACAGAAGTCAACTACTCAAGTAAAATTAGAAAAAGAACACGTCTCTTAGAGCAGGTGTTCCCAATTTATTATTCTGTGCGCCTCCCTCAAATTTACTTCCAAATACTATGCCCCACTTGACCCAACTCAACTAATATGGAAATAAAGCAAACGATGAAAACTTTAATAAACTTTATTAATCAAAAGTGGGCATAGTTGAATAACTAAGTACAGCATACTATTAGTGATTTGTGAGAACATTATGCCTGCACTTCATTAAGGAATTGATGAATTCTGGGCTTCATGTTGGTCAGTACAAAGAGCAGATCACTCGCACCTCGCGAAATTAAGGATTTTAATGAATACCTAAGCCACTCATTATGCCCCCCCTTGGATCATTCTACGCCACCGAAGTGGGGCGAGACTCACTGGTTAGGAACCCCTGTCTTAGAGCAAAACAAAACCAGAAAAGCGTCAAAGCAAAATACATTTTTGCAATGAGTAAAATATTTTGTGTAGTTGAAAGCGTCAAATTAAATTAGTAGAAACCAGACAACGTTCTTTCATAGTGAGACATTTATCGGAGGTAGTGAAGAAAACACGAATTTTAAATAAAAATTTTAAAAAATATATTTTTATATATAAAAAAAATTTTTATATATAAAAGGTAGAAAGTTTTCCAAGTACAATTTTGAACTTTCTATAACCTTACTAAAGTACTTGCTGATTAATTATTTTCTTTACAATACTATGTGTCCACAAATTAAACATTTCAATTTGTTATATAGATAATTTAAGTGAACGCCAAAACATGATAAAAGAAGCTTGTTAATCACCATTCATGCAAATTATCTGGTGCAATAACAACAACTGTAAATACTATAAACGAAATTCACAACTGCAGTTAATACTGCAACCAGTGCCTCTACTTTATCCCATCAGCATACGCCAGACATGTGAGGGTTAATAGATGTTATTTAGCTTGAATATCCATGCCAATGAATTGACATTTCAAAAGAGATAATAAATCTTTGAAATATATAGCAATTTGACTGCATCAAAAGAATTAATCGGATCCACTGAATTAGACTTTTTTATATATATATATATATATATATATATATATATATATATATATATATATATATATATATATATATATATATATATATATATATATATATATATATATATAAGAAAATGAACACTAGAACATTCATTTGAAAAATTCAAATTAACCAAGAGAATATTATAGTAGAGCTAGATATGTGAACGTGTATGATGTGATGTCTCCATTAGCCTTCAAGGGATAAATGTTAGAGAAATATTGAAATCGATGCCACACCTGATGGAAGTGCAAGACATAGGTTTCGTTCTGCAAGGAACTCGTCAGTCGCACCACGTCCATCTAAGTTAAATGTTCTAGTGTTAATTTTCTTGAATATTTCATTCAGTGCCATAACCACAAAAAATTTCATTTCCTATATATATATATATATATATATATATATATATATATATATATATATGACTTCCTAAATGTACATTATGAATCTTTTTTTTCTTCTATGTTTTCAACAATAAAAACTTCATAATGATGATTTAAATTTTTTACAGTATGAATCTTGCATAATGTTCCTAGTCCACCATTTTCACTACTTTTTCCGTAAAATACACGTTTAGCACGACTATGAATCAAAGCCATTGCACACATAATACATGGTTCTCTTGTAGAAAATACATCATAACCTGTACACAAATATGGTGTCACACGTTCACTAGGAATTAGAGCTGAATCACTAAATTTAATATCAGTATATTTTCCTCTCAATAGCGCTAATATATCTGATGGTATATCTTTACAGTTCGAATTACATTGGTCTACAGTAAAATATTCATCATTTGTCCAACAACCTCCTCTTTGTGATTTAGAAACATTATCAATCGCAACCATGACAGCATGTCTACAAGGTCCATCATTTGATCTGTCGTAACCTACTGCTACTACAGAATTACTTTTAGGATCTACAATTAAAACTCCATTATTATTCTTGGAAAATTTTCCAATATCCTCTGTTATGTTCATAAATTTCATTTTTATTTTTAATTCCTCGTCACTGAACAATGTATTTGTGTATAGCTTTTCTATGTATTTATCACTGTGGAAATTACAAGGCCATATAGAATGGCATTGCAAATATTGAGAACGAACTAATGGAGGAACTGCAGCAACTTCTACTTTCCTTATTTCATTCTTCAGTAGATCAATTGGAAATCCTCTCTCTTGTAAAATTTTGTGAACTTCTTCTTTGACGATGTTTTGAGAAGGGAAGAGTAACACTTCTTTTGATTTCACCCGTTTCAAATGTATTAACTCTGGTAATGGAAATAAAAGATTGAGTTCCAATACTACCTTTGAAATATTTTTGGGGCATGTTATGGAGTCCACAAAAACTTCAGTCAATGGTAAATTATTTATAAATGAATCATCAAGTATAGATCTCACTTTACAGATGGCAGACATTTTTCAAGTAATAGTTAAGTTTTTGATATATCAACAAAATTTCATTTCCACTGGATGGCTTCCCCATCCATTGTTACGAAACTCTATTTCTTCTGTGTATGATTTTTCTCAGGATAACAGCTACAGCATACCTATGTTACAATAAGTGCATTACTACATATTTAAAAAATACATTTGCGTCAAATTCTAATCAATACTGAAAAAAGTAACCTACCAAAAGATATATGGAAAATTTATAAAAAAATTTTTAAATAATTTTAGTATGCAGTTATCCATGTTTGGAAAGAATTACCAAATTACAAACAATACCTAAAACACGTTTTCCAATTTGTAGATATGAGAAATTCAATATTACTCAAAACAATATCAGACCAACTAGATAATCTAAAAGAATTTTTCACAGCTAGGACCCAAATATGATTACATTGTTGCTATAGATTGAGATATTATTAACATATCTATTTATTCAAGACTCACACAAATGAACTAATATATATATATATATATATTATATAAAAAAACGTGATATATTTTTTACTTTATTAACAATAAAAGAATATTGAGAGATGAAAAAGGAGTAAACAAAATCTGTTTAATGTTTAAAACAAAAACTTCAACTTTATCCAAACAATACTAACAGAGTTCATGTTTCTATTAAATTACAAGTTTCATTGCAACTGGTTTCAACATTATATTTTCTCTAAAATTCTAAGTTATTGAATGTGGCTATTCTATATAATATAAATATAAATATATATATATATATATATATATATATATATATATATATATATATATATATATATATATATACATACATACATACCTTATACCATTAAATAAACGTACAACCTTTTGTTCCTCTATTAATATCCATTAAAACAGTATCTTTACATTGATTTAACCTCATGCAACTAATTTTGTTGCAGATTTCATAATGAAAATTAAAACATTTAAACCACACAATGAATTCGGTATACCGAATGATTTTAATCTTACAATGAATATTTCATGTCAGTAAAATTTTCATTTTATCTTTATATTATTTAATGTAATATATACGGAATATAATTTTAAATTCATAGGAGTGTATAAATAAAAAAAAATTGAATTATACACTCAAGCCAATTATTAACTTGATATACAAGTATAGCAAAGTTTGAATATATGTAAACACAACGTTACAAATAATTATAACCTCAAAAATATTTGAAGGATAGGTAAAATTAATATATCTGAATGACTTACCTCTACTAATTTTACCAACAGTTTTATTATTCTAGGCGAAGCACATTAGTAGAAAAAGCAAGGTATTTCAAAAATATTCAGATTGTCAAGTGGTAATTAATAAAGTAAGTCTGGTATACTATAATACTAATCAACTATAAAATGGAAAATTACTAAATTAACGATTAATTAAGAAGTAAATAGAGGGTACATCAAATTTTTATTTTGTTAAAGTTGAGAAGTGGTGCCATCTCTGAAATTCTGAAAAAATTTAATATCCTGTAAGAGGAATACTGTATTACATATTTCCCCTAAAATTTCATACTGCTAAGATTTTATACTGAAGTGGTGGAATCTGTAAAAACAATAGAGATTCAATAATCAAACCTGAAAGATTTCAATGCACCTTGATGATTTTCAATCATCAAATCAACGATTTGTATGATTGAGCCCAATCAAAAACCATCAAAACCGTGGTTTTATCATAACAATTATCCAACAAAAAACTGAGTTTTTACAGATACAGTGGGTAATCTTATATATTAGTATTATGTACAGTGCCACTACGGTATAATATATTGGTCACTACACAAAATTGGCAATTTCGATCTTTGAGAAAAAAAAAGTAGATCTATTCAGTATTGTTGTTGTTGTTGACTCAAGAACTAAGCTGCTACGGCTATTATGCCCAGGGCGAGTCGACTCCAGTCAGGTCCCTGTTACCAGGGGTCTTAGGAATCCAATACTTGACTTGTTTTATTGTGTACATGGGAGGTTATTGCGCATCTGTGGGTAAAAACACACATAGTTCAGACATTAACAAAAGCATTATTTGCTAGAATTGTTTGTTTTTTGTTATTAGTAGAGTTACTTACCCTTTGTTAGATTAAGTAGTTATTTAGAACTAATTATCTTATAGGTCTTGTTCTTGATATTAGCACAAAAATTAACATGCCAAGTCATTGCTGTGTGCCTGGATGCAAGTCAAACTACAAAACTTACCTCAAGTCCGGCGAACCACCAGTTTCGGTATTTCGTTTTCCAAAGGATGAAATAAATGGTTAATGATTAATGAATAAATGGTTAAAAAGTATTCCTAGGGCATCATGGAGCCTCACAAAATATTCTGTAGTTTGTGCAAAACATTTTCCAGAGGGTGCACTTATTAGAGAAGGTATTCATCGTTTGCCAGATGGATCAACGAAGGCAATATCTGCTCAAGTTAACCTCAATTTGAATGCAGTGCCAAGTATTTCTCCAAATTTACCCCACTACTTATCAAAAACAGACAATGCTCAAAGAAAGGATCCAGCTGAAAGGACCATAGCATGATATGGAACGTTGTGAGAAATTGAATGAAGCGTTTGAAAATTCTGATGTTATTTGTAATTTTGTTGATTTAACATCCAATTTTGAAAAAAAGATATCAATATGTAAATCATGGAATATAAAAATTTTTGAAAATAACAGCATGTTTTTTTACACTCTAGATTTTCCATCAAACATAACTGAATGTTCACAAATAAACAGTATACAAATAATTAATCAGATTTTAGTAGTATCAGATATGCATGTAAATGTTTTTATAAATGAAAATAAACTGTCTCCTAATGATTTAAAATAGATTTTACCAATGCAACTGAAATTAACTAGATGGCCTCAATTGAAAAATTTGCTTGTTCGTTATAAATATGAAATATCAAAATCATTCAACCATCCAAGTTACTGTACACATCTCAATCAAGGTTTGAATGAATTGACACATGCATTAAACTTACTCTCACCTGAAAGTGATGAAATTTTTAAAATTTAACGTAACGGCACCGGTTGCCGACCAGTCTCCTGTATCCGACCATTTTGGTTTTTCTACTTTAAAACATCCAAATTTCGACCAAAATTTGTGAAATAGAAAGCATTTGATAGAATTACTCATCATATGTCACATATCAAGACTTCTCCTTCATATGTGAACGGAAAGCGGTTCAATTTAACAAAATGTACGAGAGCGTCCGTATTCGTACTATATTGATCTCAAAAAAACATAAATTAGTGAAAACGAACATTTGGTTTTGTTCTAAGAATGCTGTGATAAGTTCTGAGTTTTTTAATTTCAAATGATTTATTGATTCATTAAGACCTCAAAATTTCAACATGTAAGCAAAAATTACATATTTTCATTGATTTATCGATCAAATAATAATGGACGGAATACGGAACCCTATAAAATATGAGCGTTCCTCATTCCGACCACTCGGTCGGTAACAGGACTTTTGGCACTTCGAACATAATGTTAATTTTCTTTTTTCCAAGTTTTTTTGTAGGTATTTTGTCTTCACTTATATATTCTGAACTCTATCTTTGCATAAAACACCAGTATCCGACCAAGGCTAAGTTTAATAGATTCTTTGCAATCAGACTTTCAATTTCCACTATTTTTCTAATTTCTAACACAATCGAAAGAAGACTCCTGTTTTTTTAAAGTTATATTTTTTGTTTATTACACATATTTACATACTTACGATATGGTAATATCTTTATAAGTATTACTTTCTAACATAAAATTTTAACATGTTAGCAAAAATTACATATTTTCATTGATTTATCGATCAAATAATAATGGACGGAATGAGGAGCCCTATAAAATATGAGCATTCCTCATTCCGACCACTCGGTCGGTAACAGGAGTTTTGGCACTTTGTAGATAATGTTAATTTTATATTTTGCAGGTTTTTTTGAAAGTGTTTTCTATTTAATTATATATTCTAAATGCTATCTCTTCATAATACACCTGTATGCGACCGGGGCTAACTTTAATAGATTCTTTGCAATGGAACTTTCAATTTCCACTATTTTTTTAATTTCGAACAAAATCGAAATAAGGTTCCTTTTTTTCAAACTTACATTTTTTGTTTGTTATACATATTTACATACTTACGATATTGTAATATCTTTCTAAGTATATCTTTCTAACATAAAATTTCAACATGTAATCAGAAATTACATATTTTCATCGATTTATCGATCAAATAATAATGGACGGAATGCGGATCCCTATAAAATATGAGCATTTCCTCATTCCGACCAATTGGTCGGTAACAGGAATTTTGCACTTTGTAGATGATGTTAATTTTTTATTTTAGAGATTTTTCTTTAAGTGTTTCGTATTCAGTTATATACTCTAAACGCTATCTCTGTATAATACACCTGTATGCGACCGACGCTCACTTAAATAGATTCTTTGTAATTGGAGTGTCAATTTCCACTATTAAAAGGTGAGAATGCCTGGTCGGGATCAGGATCCTAGGGTCGGATATTACGTGAAGGCACCGGTTGCCGACCGGCCTACTGTATACGACCATTTACGTTTTTGAATATTTTATTTAAAATATTCAAAACTTCGACCAAAAGTTGTAAAATAGAGCTGCCTTCATAGAATAATCCTGTGCTAGATGTCAATGTCTGTCTCTAAAATCTTAACGGAAAGCTGGGCATTTCAACAAAAACTACGAGAGGGTGCAGTTCGTGTCAAATTAAATGTGAAAAAAAAAAGATAGTCATTGAAGAGGTTGATGAGAAACTCAATGACGATGAGCGGAAACTTCTGGAAATGGCCAGATAAAGATGATATTCTAGTTTATGACATGAACGAAATCAAATGTAAAATCGAGAATCTTGCACTCATATCCAGTCGTGGGACTTGTTCCTAAAATAAATGAGCTGCATATGAAAAACAATGGGTGAATTCATTTATTACTTGTATTATAATTAATTATAAACAATTTAATAATTATTCCTCAATCATCATTAAAAATTGTAATTCTATTTATTTTATGATATGAGTTAATTTTCGTTATTTTTCTGACTTTTTTTGCACTCAATGCCGATATAACTTAATTCCTAATGAATACTGAACTTTTTTTTTCAATGTATATTTTGACCCAATTATATAATAATTTTTTTCCACGGTATTCACAATGATTTTATAAACCATAAAGTTTATTTTAGTAGGTTAATATGGTCGGTCGGAATCAGGATCCTCAGTGGTCGGATACAGGGATAGTTGTTGTCAGCCGGTCGGTGAACGGTGCCTTCGGTTAATTTCCAATCGTTACCGTTCAACAACAAATATATAAATGATCGAGTCATTATAGGATCAAATAATGTACATTTCTTAAAATTAGATTATATAACCTTTCAGAAAAACCATTTTTCAAGTTAATTTTTGAATAATTTCATTATCTTTTGGACGATTCATTCAATCATAAGCATCAGTGGTCGGAATTAGGTGCCTTTGCGTTATAAACACACAAGGCGAAGATAGGTTGACAATCTATTACTGAAAGTATAACATGTGATTATTATTTTCTAAATTAATATTCTTTTTTTTTTCCATAGGCCCAAAGAGCTCACAGAACATTGTTTATAATCTAATATGTGAGGATGCTAAAAAGTGTACTACTAACTTGATAATATGAATATTAGGTTCCTTGAAAAACAAAATATCAAGGTAATTGATGGATGATTTCAAACCGCTTTTAATAAGATCGTCATATAAGAATGAACAATTATATGAATTATCTTGATAATCAAACAGTATATGTCTTAGATTTCCTATTTCTCCACATGTACAGGTATTATTAGGATGAACACGCAACACGGATCCTGAGGAGGTGATAAGGTGTTAGGCAGTAACTCGATCGCATACGACAAAAGGTTGTAACGTATTTACCAGGTAAATTCTTATTCTTGATCCAGGTAATTAATAATTGGTGTGATTGTCTCATTTTGAAATATTGATATTATAGATACTCGTATTTATGACTTATATCTAATATCACAGAATATACCTATTAGGAAGTATGTTCGGTGTCTAATATTCAGTAGTGTTACCCACAGAATAGACAAAGTATGTTCTGTGGTGTCCCCTTTCACAACTTTTTGATTCTAAAAGGTGACAGGAACCGCCACGGCCAACTTTAGTTGGCCATGAAATGAGTATCTGCCACAGTATCGTTAGTGGTCTATACAATCCCGCCATTAGTTGAGCTGGTATAATATTATTATAATATTATACCAGCCAATTTTGATGGCAAATAGGACGCATCTCAAAACTTTCGCAGTTTGAAATAAAATAATTTGAGCTTTTGGTATCAATTCTATATTTTTCAATTGTGTACAGTGTAATACCTGTGTTAATGTTGATAATTTGTTGAAATCTCAACATCAAACTATTATAGAAAACAAAGTTTTTAGTGTGCTTACAGATTTCTGAGAAACGAAACCAATTTTTTGTTGTTTAAGACTTTCGTAGTTTGAAGTTGAATATTTTACGATTTCAGTTCTAATCCTCTATTCATCAATTTTCTATAGTGTTATTTAGGTGCTAGTGTTGATAGTTTGTGGATAACATAACATCAAATTATAAAAACGAAGTGTTTTTTGTGAACCAATTTAATCGAATCAAAATCGAATTTGTGTTGTGTTTTGAGTATGGATTACTTACAAATAATTTTTTGTGAAATATAGTGTAGAGGATAGGTATTCCGTAGATGATTTAGTAAGCTTCAAGCTTATAATAGATGAATTTCTAATAGGTATATTTTCTTAAAATGACTAAAACTTGTTGCATTCTTGGTTGTAAATAAAATTATAACAGCACCCTACGGGCGGTTGGGCAACTAGTATCGACTTTCAGTTTTCCTAAAAATGAATTTTTAAATAAATGTATACCAAGAGATAATTGGGCTCCAACCAAATATTCAGTTGTTTTGCATTTTCCTGAAACTGATATCATCAGGGAAGAGAAATTCGTTTCAGCTAGTGAGATTGTAAACATAAGTACAAAGAACAAAATTAGTCTCTCACGCGGTACCTTCAATTTTTCCAAATTTAACGCATTATTTGTCAAAGAATATACCCTTTTCTATGAAAAGTCCAGAGGAAGGGCGGATAAATTATTTAGCTTGCAATGATTATTTGAATAACATTTTTGAAAAGTCAGATTCAATTGTCAATTTTCAAAATTTAATTCTTCATTACTCAGTATAATATATTCCTGATTGCTGGAATGTTAAAATGGGTTCAATTAAAAACATAATTCATTTTGATCTTCCTTATTTAAGTGAAGAAATTAATACCATAAGTAACCAAATTACAGAGAATGAAGACATGTTAGTAACAGTATTTTTGAATGGAAAAAAGTTGTACGCTGATTTAAGTTGCATTTTACCTATTGACTTCAAATTGGATAGGTGGTCTCAAATAGAAAATTTGTTGATAAGATACAAAAAAATTCCAGACAGTGTGGATCAATCTTTCGCATATTTAATCGAGAAATGTTTATGTTATTTAAATGAGGCATCGATTAAAATTAGTTTGTGATATGCTTGAAGAGTTTTCAGGAAACAGGGCTACTTGTTTATATAACCAAATGAGAGGTGATAATAAAAACTTTTCTAAAAATCACTGACTGAACAATTCTTTATTCGACTAGTTTCGCCTTTTACAGCATTATCAAGAATGTTCATTCTTGATATCGGACTTGTGTAGACAGCTCCCTGAGAGTTTTATTTGAAATATTTCGATTAAGAGTCTCAGTATTTACTAGTATTGAATTACCTGTGAATCTTTGAACTAGCTACGCTTTGCCCGCCTGGGCGTGATCTGGAGCGATTAGGCATGGGATCATTCGTACGCATTTCAGACAATTTTCTGTTGTGTTCGAATGAAATATCTACAAAGCCTTCCACTCGCACTCTTGTTGTCATGAGTAGGAATCTTGAACGCTAGGGAGTGTTTATACGTCCTTTCGCCGATAGAGGGAGCCTACGTGAGTATTTCACTCTCTAGAACTTCTCTTAATTTGGTATAGGACCTATGTTCGTTTTGAAAGTCATCGATTCTTGATTGATAGATTAAATATGGACTGATGATTCATAATAATGATGAAACAATTGTATCCTATTATCATTCAACAAGATCGATGAATTTTTCGAAACGCTCTTAATATTCACTCTCGAAAGTGATGGGTTCGTTCTCGTTGACAACATTTGTGTAGACAGCTCCCTGAGAGTTTTATTTGAAATATTTCGATATTTCGATTAAGAGTCTCAGTATTTACTATATATATATATATATATATATATATATATATATATATATATATATATATATATATATATATATATATATATACATATGTATGTATATCAAGATACTTGATATACATACACTTGAAAAAGATTTCCAAAAAAAAATATATTATTAATATTAAAAAATAATACTTTTATAAATTTTATTAAAAATCAGTCACATACAAGTGAAGAGTATTTTTAAATTACACCACTGTAGTAAAAAAAATTAAATAAGTTTTTCAATCAAATTTTCATTTTATATATACAATGATTCTATCTCATTACAGTGTGATATAAATATAATGTCTTATGAAATGAAATAAATAAATTTCAAGATTATTTGTAAAAAATATGAGCTTACTGGTAAATCACAGAATATATTTAAATGATCTACTTTGTTGCACGCTCTCGCAAATAAAGTGAAAATTAATTTACTTAATTAATTGGAGCATAACATTTCTTAGTGAAAAGTAAAAAGACGTGAATATTAAATATTAAAGCTAATTCACTTCTTCAAATATTTACAGCATACAATTCTGTCCAAATATACAGACTTTTTCTTCTGAATACAATTAATTCAATTTAATACCTAATACTCAGTTTATTTTTCATATCAGGTTGGTTATGAAAATTTTCATTCAATTTTATATTTGAAATATTGAACTGAAATTGGGTTATGAACGCATAGACTCTCAGAGTTTCTTATTTGTGTGTAACTGAATTGAAAATGTTTGCAAAATATAATTCAGATCAAGTTAAATTCAGAAGGCTGCAATAAACATGAGTCTCATGGCTTCAACTTTGACGTACATAAAAAATAAGCTGACATGTTCTACTTATAACCCTCGAATGTTCTAAATATGATAGTTCACATAAAGTTATTACAAAAAATATCACAAAAAAAGGCCAGTATTGTCAAAAAATTTAACATTGTTTAGGCATTTCAAATACATATTATGCTATATATTAATTCACTGTAAACTTTTTACTGATTTTTATACTGATAATTCTGGTTTTCTAATTATTCATGGGTTAAATCCTATTCATGAGGCCATTTTTATAGAAGTTATTGAAAATAATATTTCAAAATAAAAATAACTACTCATTTACAATGATTTGTTGTTATTACAACAAATTAATATTTCAATATTTTGAATACAGAGGGGCAATATGCACAAAAATTGCATATACACACATACATATATGAAAACTACATTTAAAATCATTACATTAAACATAAATTCTGATTATAAAAATGTTTAATCAATGCCATATACAATAAAATAATTCACTTGTGAAATTTTATGACCTCATAAATACCTATTGAATTATCCCCAAATATATATATATATATATATATATATATATATATATATATATATATATATATATATATATATATATATATATATATAAAAGTTGATTGATAGTAATTGTGTATAGTCTATTATATTTACTATTTAGGAAATCAATATTTTTTACTTCTATTGGGATGTTTTGCTATGTTAGATAAAATTAAATAATAGAACTAATTTATAATGAGCTGCCTAAATGAAACCTTTAACCAAACCTATATTAAAGCTGCCCTCATTCATTACTACTGATATAATTTTAAACTATGTTTTTAAAGAGACCTTACAAAGGTAATGGATAATCTGAACTGATTTCATAACTGAAAACAACTAATAAGAAACAAATTGTGAACTGTAACAATGTAAATGGTTTGTTTTATATAGTTGATGGTATATTATAGTAAATATGGCCACGTTAGTGTAGTATATAAGACAAGATATATATTATTATTTCATAACAAAATTTGAAACTCAAAACCCACATAAAACAGCAAAATAGTTAGGAAAAATGAGAATAATTTCTTAATATCTTATTACATCATTTTGCCAGCTCACAAATCTTAACGTGATATTGAGTTAAAAGGTTTAGATCAGGAACCTAAAGGTATTGTAGGTACATACCAGTAAAGTATTTTCAATTGGCATTTCAAACTCTTCAGTACAAGAGTAATTTCTTGCCATATCAAATGGCTGGAGTAATCTATGCTTAAATTTCTAAGAATCTATGGAAAAATTCAATTATGTTTAGGTATCAGTTCAATAACTTCTTATCAGGAAAACATTTCAATAGGATTTTAAATTCATAATGAATTTCCATAACATTTTCGTCTCTCCTAATTGTTGACAGAATGATATTAACATTTATTTAAAACAATATTGTATTTCTATCAGTTCATTAGCATCATAATTTTTTAAAATAAACTAAATAAACTAAAATTCAAACAGTTGAACTTTTGATTTAATTTTATTGACAACATAAATGCGTCATGCTATGTTGTCAATAAAGTGTAAATCAAAAGTTCCAGTGTTTGAATTTTAGTTCATATTCAATTATAATGGATTAACATCAAGTAAACGCCAACACTATTAAATAATTAAAATTTTTACAGAATATGGCTCTGAAATGTTAAGGTAATATTATACACCGGCCATTGAGATCTGCAAGAAATTACTTTTATGTCAATTTATTATTGAAGATAAAATAATAAGATTTCATGACATTTTAAATGTCAATTGCAAATATGTGACTGGTTCTACCTACAACTTTTATGAGTAGATTAACCGTTGTTTTTGCATTTATAATGCCTGTTAATCTAAAAAGAATAAAGAGAATATATAAATAAATAAATATTACATATATGTATATACCAAAATAGCGAATTATCATGTATAAGTATTCTATAGAATTGAAGAATTGTTCTTCAATGATAAATAATATCAATTTAAAATCAATATTTTAGAAAATCCACAAAAACTTCTGATTGATAACCAGATGAATGTTGACCAATATTAGTGTCCACTAGAGAAAGTTGGTGTGACTTTCAATGATTATACTGAGAATGAACCTTTTCGAAAAAGATATTACAATTGCAAGTTTCTCTTTTTTACACATACGAATCGCTCCATTTGTTAGATAACAAAGTTTCAAATGAAGAAGTTCTAAAATAAAACATATATAAATGCATGTTTCACATTATACAATGCAATTTCATAGACACTGAAACCAATAAACTTTGAAAAGATTAACTGAAATGTTGACAGAAACAGAAGGACTAGGACTTTCAGTTATGTTTAGAAGTTACAAACCCTTTAAAAGGTAAACAAGATCAACCTGTATACTCCAGTAAAATACAATTCTGAAAATATAGTTTGCATGATATTAACATTCGAACTCATTGGCAGTTATAGCATTCAGAGTCAACATAAGACCTTCCAAATTCGCCATTTCTTGATTAAGCTCCTCTGTAGAATGAGAAGGTTGTAATCGCTGAATCTCTTCAGAAGTATGTGGTGGGACATTAGAGGCACTGATTCTGGATGGAGGTGTTGAGCTTCCTATCTGGGTGGAAGAGGGCAATTTTTTAAATGGTGAGCAATTAGGTCTGATTGTAACTTGAGGTTGGGAAACTGTAAGAAATAAGTATATATGAGTGAATTTTATGTTATTTTGTTTTTTGAAAGTAGAAAGTCAATAAGACAACAATTATTAAGTCACATTAATTTAGATTTTTCCCACAAGATAATCTTTCACAATGTATAAAAGTCTATAAAATCATTGATAAAAATTTTATCATTATTTGTTAAATTTCTTATTATTGAATGTACAAATAACCTACAGGAAGCCTCTAAAAGAATAATTAATTGCACAATCATTTTTTCGAAAATTCAATTAAAAATACCTTGTTGAAAAGTTATTTATTTTCATTTTATTGATCGAGATAGCGAAAACCCTAAATACTCAGGCACAGACTATTTTATTAATATTTCATTATATTTTTAAGTTTTTGCATTGTAAATATTTGGTTAATTTCTAGGTTACTTTGTCATAATGCATAGTATTATAGAAAAAAATACTTTTTTTTCAATATATTTATCATTTGTAATGTATTAATTACTACATTTTCATGTGCTGGAAAATGTATTAATACTACAAAACTGCAGTCGTAAAATAATAAAATATAATAATAATAGTAATAAGAAACAAAGTGTATTTTTCTCTAAAATATTTGTGTTGTTGTGGCATGTAGGGGAAATATATTAGCAAACGCCTGTACTGGCAACATATTTGTATTCTTGAAATGAAAAGTGACATCAAGTTTCATGTTGTTGTATCTTATGACTTGACTTAAAATTTTAATTTCATTCCATTCTATTCTGTATTGAATACACATGATAAGTTTTGTGTAAAATGTTGTGTACAACCCAACAACTACTTTTTTGATAATACTGAATATTTTTATGTTAATTATTAGAAAAACACAAAAAGCATTGAAATGTGAAAAATATTAAGGAAAAGTACTTCAGAAGAAAAATATGGAAGTTTAATTTAACAAGTAATATATAATTTAACAAATTAAATTATGAATCAATCTAAAAACCGAATTACAATGTTACTCATTTTAGTTGAACATTTACGTTCATTTATGAGAAGGAAGATAAAATCAGTAATATTCTTTTGCTGTTTATTTTTCTAACATAATTTGTTTTATTATCGAAATATTTACCAATATGTTTAGCTTGAGGAGTTCCAGGCGCAGAAATAGGTGGAGGCGCAGGAACTGTGAAACTTTTCAAAGGATGGCCCTGCCCCTGTAGTCTTTTTGCGGCCTGAGAATCAACTAATGCAGTCAAACCAGAAGCATAACCACTTCCTGGAGTTCCTATAGTAGGATTTTGGCTGAAAATAATTGAAAACAATGACTAAACGAACGTATTGATGAATATAATATAATAATAATCTTTATTTGCCCAACTGAAATGACAATTTATAATAATCAGAACATTACTTATAATACTATATCCATTATAACAAAAATTTACATTTTTATAATAGGGCAAAACACAAAGATCTTGGACAAAAAGGTGAACTCTCAGAAGTACAACATACTTTTATGAGAGGTATATAACCTCTCATAAAAAGAATACATTGCATAATAATCTTGAAATTATTCAATGAGCTTTTCAGAGATTACAATAACAAATTATTGAAAAACTCAAAAACTTGCTAATCTCAGATACAACTTAAATATTATGTTTTTGAATAATTTGAAATATAAAATATTCAGTTATAAGATATTCTACGATAGTTGATCTACATTAAAAAACGCTAAAACAGATTTGAACATAATTACTCAGGGATCCATGTTCCTTATAATATAAATGATACTATTTTATTACTTAGTAAAAACTAACATCACAATTGAAATTCTCATATTAGTGAACTTTCATTTATCGTTGCTCTTTGGTCTTAGGTTGAGTGAATGAGGGGAAGTTATCTACGGACAATCTCTAGATTGTCTAGATCAACTCTAGTTGATTGACATATCATTTTACATTAAAAAAGAAATAATAATAATATTATTTCCATAAACGTTTTAATTTTTGGTTCAAAAGAAATTCAATTTAGTATATGGTTGTTTTAGCATGCTAAAAACAATTGCAGCTGGTTTCAGTTCCTATTTCACTGCTTCAAGTCATTGTCAATAAATAAGAAAAGTTAAATATTTCTGAATTTCTACTTTGAAAAGAAAAAATCACTTTCTCTGTACAAGCTAAATATTAGAAGTAACAACTATTAATCAAATTAGAGGCCTTTACATGTGGGGCATCTGGGACTGCAGTTTAAACTGTGGATAGATCTGTAAAGTTTGGACAGTATCAACTTGTTCTGATAATTTACGATTAAAAAGTGTCGGTTCGAAAAGAAAAGGTTCGCAAGGCCTGAGGTAGACGTTCAGAACTGTGCTTGTGGAGCAATATAACTTTTAATAGATCGATGTGCCTTTGTCGAGCTGTCGGCCTCCATTAATAGCTTCTACACTCCAAACTGACCTTACTAATTGCAATTACACGTAGATCACGGATTGAACTATGATAGATCCACTCGCATCGATATCGCAGGTCGAACTATCTTCCACGCACGTTTCGAACTGCATACGTTGTGTCATGCGAACACGCCCGAACGTGTTAAGGCCGCTATTGGGGTTACGTAAAATTAACTAAAATTTGAAATTATTACCTCATATAAGAAGATGATCCCTCATATCCAACAGGCATATTAGTTGGATGTGAAGCATAAGGACATTCCATTGAGTTGGAGTTAGGATGACTAGCATCCACTGTTACATGCGCTCTCGGTACATTATACTGACTCCTAGGAAATGAAGGTCTATTCGAAGGAGTGGAATCTGTACTTATCTGACCAACAGCTCCTGTGTTAATTGGAGTAGCTAAAACAAAAATAAATGAAAAGCTGATTACTAGTTGTATAGAAAATTGAACAACAAAAATATGAATTCCCGTGATAGCAACCATAGTATTTGAATATAACTTAAATTCAAACACTTGAACTTATGATTTACACTTTATTGACTACATAGCATGACGCGTTTCGTCGTTACAAACGCAAAAGTGTAAATCATAAGTTCAAGTGTTTGAATTTAAGTTATATTAAATTATAATGGATTTACATCAAGTAAACGCCAACACTATTAAATAACCATAGTATTAATAAAAACAGTAATCAGTAAGGAGTTCCAAAGTGCGGCCCGCGGGTTAAATGCGACTCGCAAGTTTGTGAATGAGCCAGTGATATCAATACAATATATTATATTTTTATTGAAAATTTATGAGTAGATAATAAAATAAATGTAGAAATAAAATAAAAGATTTTAATATTTATATAAACTCTAATCGTTTATAAAAATTAGCGTTTGTATTAATGAAATATCTTTTAGATTATATAAAAAAAAATTGTATGATGTATGGTCTAGATATTACACATAGGTAACAGATATAATATAGTAAGTAGTCTCAAAAAAACTCAAAATATATTTGCGAAAAAGTTTTTTTATTTACATCATTTGCAAGCAGTATTATATAAAAAAAGAAATAGTTGAATATATTTAAAACAATAGAAATAATGGTTATTTTTTTGACCTTAATCTGTTTATTTTTGGCCCGACAAATATTGCGGTAATATTAGATTGTCCTGCCTAAGAAAAACTGTGGGAACCACTGATTTAAGTGATAAGAAATACAACAATATACTAACACAAATATTGAGAAATTTTCCTTAGAAAATATGCAAAATGTACTCAAAACGGAATTACATATCTACAACGAGAAATAATTATTTTCATCATATAAACAGTTTTATGTAATATATTACGTAACAGAATGCAATATTTCAGAAAGTTTCACAGATAAAAGAAATAACTTCCAATAATCTTCATGTTTAAAACATGACTTGTAATTTCACTTAAATGCACACAATAAGTCCACAAAGGAATATGCAAAATTTTTATTGATCCGAAACAACAGAATTGGCTGTTTCGATATGACATGTTGGTGCAATTAAATCTCATGGTCATTATGTTGTAAGATAAACATAAATAATGTATTAAAATATATAGATAGATTTCCATACACAAAATTCAAAAGGAATTTTAAACAAAGTGAAGTATTTAAATGAATAATTGTAATATAACCTCACCTACATAACTAGGAATATAGGTACGCTTATCTAATGAACTTGAATGTAAAGTATCATGATTGTCATATTCATTGCCCCCAACACTCCTTGGCAAGGTCAGTGCTCCACTGCTACTAGCTGCATCATTACTTGAATGACTTTTTTCCATATTTTTCAATTCCATCTGATCATGATGAATCCATAAATCAGGAGGTTTAATATCTTGATTTCCTTTTTGATAACCTTTTTTACTTCTATCAGGCGATGTAGTAGTAGGTTGTTTTCTTCTGCAGCACAAAAAGGCAGCTACTATGCTTATGGTTTTCACCGCAACAATACACCCTCCTATTATCATGTATAGGAGCATATTACTGGAAAACATTCCTTTAGAATCTGAAAAATTGAATTTCTGAAATTTTTCAAAGTATTCACAAAAATAGAGTTTTTCTTATCCAACAAAAAAATAATAAAAAAACAGATAATATTTACCGGAAGTTTGCCCTTTAGAAGAACTAACAACACCAACATCTACTAAAAAAATAAAATAAAATTGAATAAAAGGAAAAATTTCAAATGAATATATCAAAATTAAAAATTTTCATAATTTTCATTTGCATATGCAATGTTCACTTACTGAAGCCTGTCCTGAATGTAACAACAGGAGAAAATGGTCCATATCCTCTACTATTTCTTGCTTGAATTTTAAAAAAATATTCAGTAAATGGTTTCAGATCTGGTATTGTACTAGAATGTTTATCACCCTTTATCGCTAACACAGACCATTCTCTGTCACTTTTTGTAGCATTATCAGTATAAAATATTATATAACCTTGAAAAAAAATATATAAATATAAAACTTAAGAATAACACCAAAAGTGAAGCATTGCAGAAGATTAATCAAATACTATAATACTTTTTTGATTGTTAAACATGTGTGCTATTAATGTGTTGGTTTTATTTTTGTTGGTAATTAATTGATTTGTGTGTACAGTATTGTAAATGTTGAGTACTTTAGTAGTAAATAGTCCATACCAGTAATACGAGCACCAGACATTTTAGGCGGTTGCCAAGTAAGTTCAACTAACTGCATTTTATCATCTAATAAATGAACGTCCAGATCTCTTGGAGCGGCACTAGGGGGAGTGTCCCATGTAGTATTTGTCACCACCATACTCCAAGGACTTTCTTTGCGACCTGTAATATATGTTTAAAATTACTTTTAAAAACTCAATTTATAAAATATGCAATTTATTTTCATTTCTACCACAAATTACTTTTTAAATAATCTTTATTTTTAAGGTTGAATACAATTTGAATTATTTCTATATTTCGATTAAAAATCTCAAAATAGACTAAAAGTTCATAAAATATGTAAATACAAGGCTCGTGATTTGTAAGCAAATCAGGAATGACTGGGTGTTGGAAAATTATAAAAACATTATGTTGTACATATTTGTAATAAACTACCAAGAATGGTTTTCTGTAAACATACAATGTGTAACAATTAGCTCCAGTTTCTGATTTCAAATTAGATGCATATGTAGGTAAAAGAAATCACATTGTGCAAGAAAAAAATGGAAAATCCTATTCAATCTTCACAAAACCAAAATATAAAAAATGAATGAAATAAATTCGAAGCCCCAATACCTGTATATAATCCAGTTTAGATTATTTAAACAAAATAATATTTCCTATATGAGAAAGATCTTCAATAAATTGATATTTTTCAAAAAAAAAAAAAAAAACGAAATGAATTCTGTAAAATGTCTTCAACAGAAATCAAAGGATGGTATTGATATTTCTATTTTATAGTGATTTGGAGTAAAAATTTTCGTAAAATTCAGTGAGGTATTTTATTTATCAAAAGCTTCAATTTTGTTATCAATTTTTTTGAACAATTTGAGCCTGAGCTACCCATACCACTATTCACGATTGATTCTACAATTGCAAAATATACCATACGTAATATTCTAGGTGTTACAATTTTTCTCAATTTGTAGAATTTAAAAATTAATTTTCTGAATTTAAGTGTTGCATATTGTACACGTTAAATTTTCTCAAAAGTTTCATCAAATGAATAAATCATTTAACATGCTTCCATGTTAAATTTCCATCAACAAAGATTTCTAGGTATTTTAGGCAATTTTCGTTCAGTAAATTGATAACATACATTTAAAACCATTCACAAATTTACACTCATAGTTTAGTAGCTTAATATTTTAAAAGTTAGCTGGGACCGCTATGATAGCAAACATAACACACTATATATTACACAATATTTATATTTTTCAAAATATTCTAAGCAAATTTCATATAGCTACTGTTTTGGAAATATTTATTTATCTGCTTCGTTGTAAACATTGGCATTAAAGACATATACACAATCAGGATGTTTATTAAAAGCGAGTAACTTTCATACATTTACCTTTAACTAATTTAACAGAAAATTCATATAAAGTGTTAGGCTTCAGGTCATTAATCATAACATTCAAATCTGTTACATTTAGGTATTTACTTCTGAGGCTTCTATCTGCGGCATATTTAACAACATAATAACGACTATCTTTAATTATCTAAAAAAAAATTATTATTTCATACAATAATATTCTAATATGCTAAATCATACCTGAGTTTTACTTAAAGTAGTATCAGTCCAATAAAGCACTACTGAAGTAGTGCTTAAAACATGTGCTTTTAGGCCAATTGGAGGTATGAGTGGTTGCTGTGGCTCAGGAGGAGGTTCATCTTGAGTTCTTACATTGGCATAGGCAGGAATACCAGCTCCAATTTGATTACTTGCTCGTAAACTTATGACATACTCTGAATTAGATTCTGTAATGAATAAATGTATATTAATATGTTTATTTGTTAAATATATGATATCTTTGAATATATACAATTTTATAACATAAATCAAGTGATTTTTCAAAGATAAATAATACTGAAAGTAGATCTTTAAACAAGACCTACTGAAGGATTTCTAGCAATCTTTTAATTGTTTACCAGTTTTCTTCTCTTTAGGGCGCATCACTATGATAGAAAAAATAATACATAATATTGACAAAAAGGAACGAGTAAACAGTGTAACAGTGTAATTTTAGAACACTTTAACATTGTGTTCACTGTAAGCATTCAACGAGGGAAATATCCTGTGGATGTATCTAGTGAAAATCAATAATATGTGTGCAAAGACTAATTCCAACTGGGAAAACTTTTTACAAAAACAATCTTGCCCAAAATATCTATCAGAAGCATATTGAAGTTATCAATTTCAACATAATAAAAAAGTAAAAAGTATAAAAATATGAAAAATTTTTGTTGATCATCTATTTATAATATCAAAAAAACTCACCAAGTCTTTCAATCATATAACTTCGAGACTTTTCATCCAATTCTTGTGCAAACATATCAGGAACTCCTTTACCCCATCCAAGAATGTAATTTCTTACTTTAATATCTTGATTTTTTGGTGGTGTCCATGTTATAAAAACTTTATCTGAGAAAGGTCGAACTGCAAAAAAATTTTAATTCCTATGATTTTCAAAACATTTATATCCAAACATACCTATCAATGGACCAGGCCTATCAGGGACCCTGCTTTCATCAAGAATATTCTCATATGTTTCAGCAGTATACCATTCTGTGGAGGGTCCAGTACCATTAGTGTTTAAGGCCCAAAGTTTGATTTGATAAGAAGTTTCCTTTTCCAATTCGTTGAAAAAGTACATTCTTTCATTAGCAGATGTACTATAAGTATGAGCCTTTCTTGATCCTGTCTTTCTAATTCTTATTTTATATCCAGTAATGAATCCATTTTGGGAATCTAAAGGAGGAGGTTGCCATCTAACTGTTAGGCTCTGAAATGAAAACATGATGGTAATATTATGAAAAATAATCAACTTTATTTTTAAAATATCTTACTGTGCTTGCAGCTTCAATTGTTATATTGAAGGGTGGTTCTGAAGGTACATCTCCAAATGTTCTAACAAGTTTTTCTTCTGTAGCAGCACCAGGGCCATTCTGATTTACTGCAACAATCCATATACTGTACTCACTAAATACTCCTAAATTGTTGAAGTCACACTGCCATTCTATGGTGTCTATATGACGCTCAACAGATGATCTTGTCTGAAAACAATCAATTTAGAAATGTGTTCAATAGTAATTACTTTTTGATGATCTCACTAGTAACATGTTATTAAATGACAAAAAAATTGTGTAGGAGGACTCACATCCATGTAATAAACAGTATATTTCTCAATTTTTCCAATTGGGTTTTCTGGTGGTTTCCAATTAGTATGTATTGATCTAGGTCCTGTTGCAAATGCTTCAAAATGCAGAGGAGGACTTGGAACATGTTCTTCAGATTGAGTTGTTAACGTGAGAGATTCAGAAGACTTTCCATTTCCTTTGATACCAAAAGGAACAACACGAAAATGGTAAACTCTTCCTGGTATAAGCCCACCAATATTTATTTCTTCTAATTTTGAACGGCTAGTGTTTTGACTTCTTTCTCTAAAATTCAAAGTTTAAATGATATTGTGACAGTTGGGAACTTCATGTTGATTGAGTTAATGAATCACTCCAAATTATAACCAAAAATAGCAACAGATTCTTAAAATAATATATACAATCAATTTTGATCATTTATTAAAAAATATTGATAATATTTTGATTATTTAGAGAAAAAGGTATATTCACACATTTGAAAATTTTTGTTAGTTTTCTCATTATTGATGTATAATGTAATAGTAAATGTAAAATTTACCTTTCACTCCCTTCTTGTTGGTAAAACACAGTATAGCCCTCAATATTTTCAGGATTGATCACAGGTGGTTTCCAACTCAAAATGATGAATCTTGCTTTAATTACTGGAGCCCTCACATCCTGTGGTGCACCTATTTCCACATTTCCTGCTTCATGATTTTCTTGTTGACCTAAAATGGGTTTGGGGTAGGTAGGGAGGTTTGCTTGAAGATATTCAACATCTGACGTAGTGTCATTAGAATCACTACTTATTAAGGAAGAGAAAGCACTCATTGGATTGAAATTCTTTAAATCATTTGAATTTTGATTAAAATTTGGTTTTTTGTATGTACCACTAAAATCAACATCCGAAAATATTGCCGTTTTTTCGGGTTTTAAACTAGAAAATAATTTGAATGATTTATTTTTGAGAAAACTATCACTTCCATAAGGTGCACTCTTATTTGTGTCGATTTTATATTTATTTTTTTTGTATTCTTCAATGAATAATAAAAAAAACAAGATTTATTCCATGATTCATGCAAAATTTAAAAAGTACATGCCAAACGGGAAAACATTCCACAACAAATGCATTGGTGATGAAAAAGGAAGGGAAAGGAAAAAAATAAACATAAATTAATAATAAATAAATAACTTAAACTTGAAAAATATTCACATAACAAATTAACTAATAATCACATCAATAATTGAAAAGCGAAATGGCAAAAAAACTTCTACTAAATGTGCAAAATTAAATCATAGAAATATTCATAACTAAAGAATTCATGAAAATCGTGAAAATATTCATTAATAATAGTAAAATGCAGACCTGAACCAATATTTACCTGCTTTCAAAACCTTCACGCTTGCGGCAGTCTGGACATTTCCTGCAGAATTGTATGCTACACATTGAATTAAACCAGAATCACTAAGGATTAATCCCATAATTTTTAAATTGTCTCTGAAATACGTATTACATGAAACATCAGAAAATTTATTAATGAAATAACGAAACACCTACCCATTAATAATTTGATAATAATCTGATGGCACAATAGGGTCTCCATTTTTTAGCCACTCAATTTTAGGTGAAGGTTTTCCATATACACTACAATTTAATTGAATATCTTTATTCTCAAATTCGATAATGTCATCAGGTTTGACTAGAAATCTTGGAGGCACCTAAAGAGATGAAAATATCAATTATTTATTTTTTTTAGATTTCTTGAGGATTTTTGCTTTGTCAATATTTCAACAAAAAATCATTATTAACCTATAGTAAATGTAGAAAAATTAATTTTTTGTTAACATTTATCTACTTATTGTAGTTGAGTCAAAATTTTGAAATAAATCATTTTCACTGATTGCCAATCGGTAAAAAAATTATATATATATATATATATATATATATATATATATATATATATATATATATATATATATATATATATATATATATATATATATATATATTCTCCAAAGTAATCAAGTTGCATTAAAAAATTTATTTTTAATGTATGGAAAATGAATATTCATCAGAACCTTGTAGTTTTTATGCACTTGCAGGTAACAAATTCCTTAGTTTTAACCTTCTGTTTAATCTATAAATATAACCAGTACGAACTATAGCATTTTCAGTGTGAAAAAAATGACTGAATAAAGGTTTTAATGATTCACCATTTGTTATTAAGTTTATACATGGAAATATCTTTAGGTTTTTATAACTCATGTTATATATTTTATAACTCATATAATCGATTATAAATTATGCAATAAGTAGGAAACCTACTTGAACATCAATTATGGCAGAGGCATCTTCACTGTCCTCTCTATTCTGGGCGCGGCACTGATATGTTCCACCATCTACTTCTTGAATATTTGTAATTTTTAGAGAACTGGTTGATCCTACCAAGCTATATCTGCTATCCAAATCACTGAAAGGTATAAAATTGAAGAGAATTGATAAAAAGTAGAAAAAAAATTCTGCAAGCAGTAAAAGGAATAAATTGATATATACTTTTCTTGAAGAGCTCATGTTTTCTGATTTGCTTAAAATATTTAGGCAATGCGTTGAACAATGAAATTGCCATATAATACGGACCTTTTTCTCTGCGTGTATAGATACGTCGCGGATAAAAGAAAGTATGAATTTGTCTTGTATTATTCTTTTTCAGTTAGTTAGTTTTCAAAGTAAGGATTTCTACTTTGAAGGAATTATTATTAAAAACAAAATGTTATTAAAAGGAATTTCAATAACATAAGGTCAACATTTTCTACTTTTTGTCCATGTCGCAGGCTTGCTCCGACCGAAAGACTACCATACTACGTTGGCTTGTAACTGTTTTCCTACGTAACGCCATTCCTTTGAATATCAAGAAAGCGAATTTGCTGTTACCTGTTGCGAACCTGTTAGTTTTCAGGCAAAATATATTTTCTCTGATTATAGAAACTGAACCTTATACAATTGAAGAATATTTTAGGGCATGTAAAAGTATGAATTATTCTTGATGTATGTGCAAAATCAGTGCGATATGAATTTTTTTATGTACCCATTATTTATTCTTTTTTGACTTGTTTTCTATCTTCTACTGCTGTATGTGGCGATGAGAAAATAAAAAACTTATCATTATTATTATATATATATATATTGGATGAAAAAACGTCAGAATGAACTTTATGAAAAGACAAATACAATAATGGACGAAATCAGAAAACGACGAGCATTGTTCTATGCACATGTCTACAGAATGAAACAGTCCAGAATAGCTAAGAAAGTACTGGATATAATTACAGAGAGTAAATGCGGAACAGAGTGTATAAAAGAAGTCCAAAAAGACCTACTACAGATCAATATAAAAAATCTCGAAGATCGCACCGAGTGTCGCTATAAAATCGCACATGTGAAGTTTGGGCAAAAATCAACGCGCCAACCTGGAATAAAATGGATAGATGAACGGAAGAAAGAGCATTCCGAGAGGATGAAGCGTTTTTAGGAGGGAAAAAAGATGAATAAAACTCCTAAGAATTGCGATTTCAAGTTCAATCGCTCTCCTCATGGGGAACAATCGTTATAATAATAATATTAATAATAATATATATATGTATATATATATATATATATATATATATATATATATATATATATATATATATATATATATATATAAATTCAATGGACGATGAATCTATGAATCTACTCTGTGATAGTTCATATTTAAATGAGAGGTAATAATAAAAACTTGTCTAAAAATCACTGACTGAACAATTCTTTATTCGACTAGTTTCGCCTTTTACAGCATTATCAAGAATCATTCTTGATAATGATGTAAAAGGCGAAACTAGTCGAATAAAGAATTGTTCAGTCAGTGATTTTTAGACAAGTTTTTATTATTACCTCTCATTTATATATATATATATATATATATATATATATATATATATATATATATATATATATATATATATATATATATATATATATATACATATATATATATATAATGTAAATGTGTTTTCAAGGGAATTCGACCAATACTTTCACTGAATCACTCTGTATTCCTCACCAAGCTTTCGCAACAATTTATTGCTTCATCAGGGTTGCTACAAGATATGTGAAGTAAATACATTTTAAAAAGAACACTTAAAATAAAATAAACTTACAGAACGTGAGATGATATGTCACCACATTTCGACATTAAACAATAACACAGTTATAAAATCAATTTTACAAATTAATATTCTCTCGGACATTAATCAATAAATATAGCACTAATCGTATAGCACATTCAAATCTTTGATCTGAAATCATTCTTCTGTACGCGTTGCCAATTATATCACCGTTTATTCGGTACTGTACAGTTAAAGACCAGTTCGTTTTATTCGGAGGAAACAAAAGAAAAAACACAACAAACTAATCACCCAGTGTCAGGATTGAAATTTGACTGTTTCATTCATCGAGCGGACCATCATAATATTGTAAATGCGGATATGTTAATAAATGTGTATATATATATTACTTAAATTTTGTGAATCGGACTTTTTATTGATAGAATATCGTTCTCTATATATATATATATATATATATATATATATATATATATATATATATATATATATATATATATATATATATATATATATATATATATATATATATATATATATATATATATATATATCATTTCTAATATCAGTCTTTCATTCAACTTCGAGTCCCTGTCCAATATCTCTACATTTTCCAAATTAATTTTATGATTTTTATTATTGGAGTGTGATGCAACAAGAACATCAAATGTCACAGTGAAATATAAAAGTATCATAAACATCAAAGATCTGACTTACAAAATTAATAACTGTTTTAAAAAAGAAGATATAAAGATAACTACATATAATTTTAAAACTGTAAGAAACCTATTTACTAAATTGAAGAATAAAACACCAGATTCCTTACAATCGAATATAATTTACAGAATCAAATGTTCGGATTGTGGGGATGCGTATATTGGGCAAACATCACTGGCTCAAAAGTAGGATGGCCTTACATAAGAGTGATATTGTGAAAAACAACCAACGGTGCGCATTATCAGCACACTCCAATAATAAAAATCATAAAATTGATTTGGAAAATGTAGAGATATTAGACAGGGAGTCGAAGTAGAATAAAAGACTAATATCAGAAATGATATGTATATATAAATAGAGAACGATATTCTATCAATAAAAAGTCCGATACACAAAATTTAAGTAATATATCTACATATTTATTAACGTATCCTCATTTACAATATTATGATGGTCCGCTCGATGAATGAAACAGTCAAATTTCAATCCTGACGCTGAGTGATTAGTTTGTTGAGTTTTTTCTTTTGTTTCATCCGAATAAAACGAACCGGTCTTTAACTGTACAGTACCGAATAAACGGTGATATAATTGGCAACGCGTACAGAAGAATGATTCCAGATCAAAGATTTGAATGTGCTATACGATTAATGCTATATTTATTGATTAATGTCCGAGAGAATATTAATTTGTAAAATTGATTTTATAACTGTGTTATTGTTTAATGTCGAAATGTGGTGACCTATCATCTCACGTTCTGTAAGTTTATTTTATTTTAAAAATCTTTTAAATAAAATTAAAAGTTCTTTTTAAAATGTATTTACCTCACATATCTTGTAGCAACCCTGATGAAGCAATAAATTGTTGCGAAAGCTTGGTAAGGAATACAGAGTGATTCAGTGAAAGTATTGGTCGAATTCCCCTTAAAAACACATTTACATTATATATATATATTATATATATATATATATATATATATATATATATATATATATATATATATATATATATATATATATATATATATATATATATATAATCACATGTATTCCGAAAAATACAAAGAATATAATTAGAAATAAGGATTTTGTTAAAATAATAGTGTTATAATACAAAATGTGGCACTTACTTCATATCAATTGCAACCCCGTTCTTTAACCAAGTGATCGTCGGTTTAGGATTTCCATTAGCAGCACAATCCAAAGAGATATCATGTCCATCAATAACTATTTCATTATGAGGTTTTGCTATAAAAGTTGGAGCTGTAATCAGAGAGGCCTTATCTTTATCTTCATCTACTTTAAGAACTGCCTTACTACTCAGTTTATATGAGTTTAAGCTTGAAGCATTACATCTGAAAATAATAATTGCAAAGTTTAAGAAGTTAATAAAGTAGTAATTATATCTACAATAAAATAAACAAAATACATTACAATCTATTTTTAATTAAAAAAACAATTGTTATAGAAAAATATAATATACATAGTGGAAACTATATATACAAAGTTAGTCACTATTCTTCTCATTTTAAAATTTAATTTACATAATTTTTTATAAAAATGAACCATTTCATATACAATATAGCAGTGGAGAGGAGGGTTAACTTGCGGTTAATTGAAGGATGAATGGAGACTATTGATAAAATTATACAAAAAATATTGCCAACTTAAAAGTAACATACTTTAACTGTGGAAGATGAAAGAATAAATAAAATAGAATAGAATAAAATACAATTCCATACATGTGTAAAAAACCTGCAGAAAATATTGCAGCAACAATATTGTAACAAATTTATCATCTAATTGTTACAAAACTTTGTAACACTTTAACAACCATGTGTACTGTTGAAGCACAAGAAAATTTTCTACCAGACTACAGAGTCATATTTAGGTACAGCCTATGCTATTGTGACTGTGGCTGTGACAGTCATCTAAATGGCTTGACAGAATGATTCGCCTGGCCCTGTGTAAAACACAAAATATACATGTGCCAACTAAATAATTAAAACTTGCATATCTCGTATATATTTACATGCATAATTTACTTGACATATAGAAGTTTTTTAATGACACAATCTATTGTGTGATTAAAACAAGAACTAGTATTGGATTTCACATTAGAAAAAAAAAAGAAAATGGACTTAATTTCATCTTTCATTTCATTCTCACAGAAATAAAGAAAGGTGAAAAATGTTCATTTCACTATAGATTTTGCCAACAAATTTGGTCAAGTACTAGTTAGGCAGATAAATTCCTATTTTTCCTATATTTTCTATTTTGTTAAAAATGCTGTTTTACTTTTGTACACAGATGATAAAAATGGTTTTCGAAATAAATTGTCCATATGTTATGTTTTGTCTTATTTGCCTGATTATTAAAGTGTTAAAGTAACACGTTATTGAAAACTTGATGCTGTTTCACTAATTTATTGAATGCTAATAAATTCTATTTAATCATACATGAAATTAAGCTGAAGTATTGAGCCTTTCAAATTTTTTTCAAATATTTTCCCCAATATCATTGATGATGTTATTTAGGAATGTGTATATTAAGAGAGATATTTTTAAATATTTCTATATAATATATCTTAAATATATCTATTTATAGTTTATATATTTATATTTAATATTTTAGTATATCCAGTAATTTTAATTATAGTTATTTATGTTATATTGATATTATGAATTAAATTATGAGTATATAGTACTAACAACATGAATATTAGACAATAGCAGATTGTTTTTCAAATAGACAAAAAACAATGAAATGCTTTCATTATATTTGTGGATTTGTTGAATTAATGGCTATATCAATTAATTCTAGAATTCTTTCAAATCAGAAAATTAATTATATAAGTTAATATATTGAAGATTTGTTCACTGAAATGAAATTTTCCTTATATATATATATAAAGTACTCCTTTAATAAGGAACACAAATTGAAAAGTCACAAATTTCTGTATAATTAAATTCCAGAGATTTATAATTAAAGTCATGTAATTACCTATATGCGCCTTGGTCAGAGTCTATAACTTCATCTATTTCTAACGCTCCAGATGGAAGTATAGTCATTCTTAAATCATCTATATGAAAAGGTCTTTCATCTTTCAACCATTTAATTTTAGGTACTGGTAATGCATGCACCCTGCATGCGAAATAAGCTTTCTGACCTTCAAGTACAGTTAGATCATGAGGTTCTTCATAAAATCCGGAAAGACCTTGAAAAAATAAATAATGAATATGTTCGGATGAGAATTTGATTTTTAGCTTATACATATACATATATGTGCATTGCTAATGAAATGTGCATTGTTTTTTGAAACTCTCATCTTGTTAGTCCAAAGAGAAGTTACAAATTATAAAGAAGTAATTTTACTCACTAGCTACACTAAGTATTGCTGTTCGGCTAACAATTGAACCCACAGTGGGTAATGAAGCCATACATCTATAGGCACCAGTCAGTCCTTGTTCCTCACTTACACTATTAATATAAAGAGATCCATTTGTGAGTTGAGATCTGTAAAAGAAATGAAAAAAATTTTCATTATGTTTCAAAAATGCAATTAAATCAGTAACAGGAAACCATAACTGAATTAGCCTACTCAAACAGACGGAAAAATATGTTCAAGTCGCAGAATTCTGCCATTATGACCATATTTTCCTTAATAAATGAGAGGACTCTTCATTTATGATTTGATATCTGGTATAGATATAAAACCATTAATACACACACAAATTTTCAATCATAAGAAGTTAGTCAGAAGACTAACTTCAGGGCTCTAAAGCCGTGTATACCTGGAAACTCTTTAGAAACCAAAAACTAAAACAGAAAAACCGCCTAAGTGTGAAAAACTTGTGAATAATTTCACCCCAATAAAATGTAATAAAATTTGGAATTACTTTACATAGATAAAGCTTGATAATACTCAAAAAGCAAAGAATTTATAATTCAAATTTTAAATTGCAATTTTAATTATTTATTAACACAGTAGTAAATACAGATTTAAAGAAAACCTTTTTAAAATACGAACATTTACAAAGCAAGGTGCATAAACCTAACAAAACGAAAATTCTGCTACAACATCAATTGCTAAAAGTGCCTTATGACAGTTACATTCTACTAGTTCCAGATGGATAAGTGTTTGAATTTCACATTCATCTGAAAAAAATATTGGTTTTCTGGATTATGACTTCTGATTCAATATCTCAAAGATTGTGATATTTTTGCTATAAAACAAAAAAAAAGCGTTTTAATAGAATTTCTGTGTTTCCAACAATTCACAATAAATGATAATGGGTTCAAAAACCTGATTATTTATATTGCAGACTTCTGAACAGTTATTAAAATTAAATTTTATGTCAACTATTCATAAAATACCTAAAATGATTTATAATGTTATGGATTGAAGAGATCAATAAAAATAGTAATCCATAATACATACAAATCCATAAAAATAATTCACTATCCATAAAAATTTCGTAGTTAGCCCTCTATTAACGGATACCTACCTTATAACATATAAACATTGCTACCATATATATAGAATAATCTATTTAAAATAACAAATGATAAGGGAACTAACAATTCCGCAATGACCAATAATTGTCAAATATAATACCATTTCTTCAAACATTTTCAAAGCAGGTATCTACTTACATAAGACATACGTATCCATAAATGAAAACACTCGTTTAAATATCACGGAATTTATTTAATATAATCGACACATTTTTTGGGCTACCAACCGATTATCAAGAGTTCAATACAACTGAATGGGTTATATGATAACTGGTTTTTATTGAAGTATCTTACAATCGAAACAAAGTGGAGGTTATTAAGTGTGGTAAAAAGTTAATTTTAGTACTTGCCACCTCGCAGACAAATTTTTAATCGGACCATCACAAACTGAGAAGAGAAAGATATTTCAATATCTTGCAATATTATTCCTTCTTGAAATATGTTTCAAAAAGACTTTCTTGAAATATTTTTAATAAGTACTCCATACCGAGAAAACAATTTTCCGATAATTACAAATGGTGCATTGGACTAGGGATTGGATCATGTAGGATTCACATTCTTATGTAATTTCCTAATGAACAACTTTAATTTTTACAGTGATTTTTATTTAAACCTCTTTTACTTGTGTTAATTGTTGACATTTACATTTCCAACTACTAAACTAGAAACAGAAGAAAGAACTTTTTTTAGAAGAATTATTCTATAATCACTTGCTAAATTAACTTTTTTTCATCTCATGCCTTCTATTCCGTTATTAAGAAAAATCGATTTTTAAATATTGCTCTCCATTTAAGGCCTTCCAATAACGTACAGTTTCCATTCTTTGTTGATAAAAAGGTTCACTATATTACCATCTGAAACTATGGCGAACATAGATGATTACAATAACATAGGAAAAATAATTTATCTCAGACATAATCTGATAAAACTTTAAATACCTAAAAAGTAACTATATTTACTTGATTCAATTTTTGTATGAGAATTAAATTTAAAGAAAATAAAACACCAACAATGAACAGCTATAACAATTTAATCTCTATGTGCATAGAGCTGAGATGAAGGAACAATATCATTTACATCCACAAAATAATATAATATCGACACGGAAATTATTTACTTAGATTTTCAAGCACAATAAACCAAGAAATTATAATATAGCCGAAATAAATTCCAAAATTGTTTTGAGCATGAAACAATTTTAAATGCGTAAGTCAAATTTTTCGAATTAAACACATCTTATTTGAAAGTCATAAAAAGGATGAAGAAAATCAAGTCCATAGGATATTCAATAGATTATAATAGACTACAAAAATATGAAGACCTTGTTTGAAAAATTAAAATTACTTACAAACAACCGAAAAATCTCGAATACTACTACATTACTCTCAGTACAGAAGTTTTCGAACAAAAATATGAATTAAACCTATTTAAAAAAAAAATTAAACCCATCACGCCATTATCAGAGGTTTGAACGTTATGAGCAGGGTATACTGCAATACAGATTACATCAGAAAATTCGAAAGAATGTGAGGGACTATCAATTTTAGGAAATCATAAAAAATTAAATCATATGAATTCAACACCTTTTTTGTATCGTTCATCATTTTGATAAAAATGAAACGGTCTGCAATCAAAACCTTATTCGGCAGTTTATCTAAATTTGGTCAATGCAGACCAATTAAATCGCGTTCACATGTCATTTCGACATTCCAACACGAATTACAACGGTTATTAACTGAAAGATGAAATTATTCAAGTATACCTAATATATAAAACCACGTAACCAAAATCATCAGTTGAATTCCGATTAATATTTGCGGAAGCTGAATAGAAATTTTCAATTCGAAATAGATTAACTCGGAATTACTCATGAATTATGCTTTGCTTTAATATAATAAATCTGCACGCAATGTAACGAACTGCAAACCATTTTTGGTAGTTGAGGGCAAAACTAGATTACATAAAAACCAGCTCAACTAACGACCAATTAAAACAGGAATTCATCAAAAATCCCTCAGAATCTTTGAAATTATTAAACACAAAAATGATTAAAATTCAAACAATCAGAAAAAAGACAAAAATTCATATAAAAAGAGAACAGTATTATTGCAATAAGCGTTAATCTCAAATAAAAAACTGAATACGTAATAATTTAATTTCAAAGAAGAATGTACAAGAAGATAACAAGATAACAGTAAAAAAGTAGACATAGGAGAAACTTAAAGCACATTAATAAACTTGAATTAATGTAAAATGTATCCCAAACACTTGGCTGAAATTGCTAGTTTTATCAATTTTTGACAATGGATTAGCAGACCGAAAAAAAAATGTAAAGTGTATCATTATAATATAATCATTAATATAAACTAATTGTACAGAATTGTCGCAATACAATGTTCTGCCTGCGAAAAATGGAACCATATAGAGTGTATTAATATGAATAAAGATGCACTAAAGAAAATTGAGAATGAAAATCGCAAACCAGATGGAAATCGTTGGAAATGCCCTTATTGTACTCAAAGTGAGGTTAAGACTCGGGAAAAGGAGCCTACTTTGAAGGACTTAATGGATAGAATTATCAAAATGGACAATAAAATGGATGAACTTAATCGAAAATATGACGAACAAGTTCTCCTCAACAAAAAATTAAGTGATGAAATAATTAACCTTAAACAACAAGTCGGAGTCCTCAAACGCGAAAAAATTACAACGATCAGAAACTACTTGAAAGTAATATTATTGTCTCGGGGATACCGGAATTGGAAAAAAAGGAAGTTACTAATGTTGTGATTAAACTAGCTAAGAAACTTCGAGTGAAATTGTCGGATGAAGACTTCACATGTCATCAAATCGGAAAGGTTAGCCAAGATGGAAAACAATTAATTAAGGTAAAATTACATAATCTTGCACACGTATATAATATCATGGCAGCCAAAAAAATAGAAAAAGTTAAAGCCAAGGACTTAGACTTTGACGTAGATAGCACAATATACATAAGCAGTGACCTTACAAAATACAATCAAGAAATTCTTCGACAAGCCAAAATTTTCAAGAAGGAAAACAACTATGAATTTGTTTGGTACAAGGAAGGAAATATATATCTTCGTCAAACACAGTTTAGTAAACGAGTGCACATTAAATCACTTGAAGATTTAAACAATCTAAAAAACTAAATCTGAACATTATGTATGTTAATATAAGAAGCCTTAGAAATAAAATAGATGAAATCGAACTCCTTCTTGAATCTAATAAACCAGACATTCTAGTGCTCACGGAAACTTGGTTATATTCTACTGAGCTTAACTCAATTAAATTCAACGGTTATCAAATTGAACATTCGTGCAGGAATAATGAAAGAGGAGGTGGTGTGGCCATATTACTGAAAAATGACTTTAATTATGAAATAAAATCAAGTGAGAGCAATGCAACAGAGTTTTTACTTGTAGAAATAAAAAAACTTTCATTAAAAATTGGAGTAATGTATAGAAGGCCTAGCACATCGAGGACTGCGTTTGTTGAGTATATAGCCGAAAAACTTTTTACATGGAAGCACATGCTTCTCCTTGGAGATATGAATATCAACCTTCTTGAAGAAAACAACAATTACATGGAAACTGTAAAAGGCCAAGGATATGTTTTCTTAAATGATATCAACTCAAACAATGCAACCCGAATAGATGGACAAACAGGTACTAAAAGTATTATAGACCATGTTCTAACTGATATTAATCTCACCTATCAAATAGATCTGACAGACCATTGTATATCAGATCACAAAGTGATACATTTAAAAATTAATCAAGAAAATACTTTACTCTCAAAAGGAAAACAACAATACATATCTAAATTGACTAACTTTCTGAAACTTGAACAAAATATTACTGCAAAATTAGAATCGCTTAACACTGATAACCTGGGTTTTGATGGATTATGCAATATTATCAGTGAAGAACTGGAAAAATGTAATTCCTTAACTGTAAGAAATTACACTAAAAATATAAAAGAGGGTTGGTTCACATCTGAAATAAAATATCAGATTAAACAAAGAGATATTCTCTATATAAAATCAAAAAATTTCCAAACAACAAAGATTTTCTAGAAAACTTCAAAAATTTGAATAAGCTAATTAAGAACAAGATCAAGTTTAATAAAAAATGTCATGTGGAAACTAAATTTCAAAGTAACCTTTCACCCAAGAAAAAGTGGAATATGCTTAAAGATTTGATAGGAATGTCTAGCAAAACACCCCAATGTCATGAAATTAAGGTAGACAATGTTGCTTTAAGTGATAAGCAGGATATAGTAGAAGCGTTCAATCATTATTTCGTCAACATTACTACCAATCTGGGCACTTCAAATCATTCATCAGGTAATCCTGCCTACATAGAATCTACCATAGATCGTTCCTTTTATATAAGATATACTACGCCAGATGAAATCCAAAAAACAATCAATCAACTTAAACCTACTGCATCTCCTGGACATGATGGCCTCAAACCAATAGTTATCAAGAAACTTGCCAATGTCATATCACCTATTATATCGAAAATTATAAACCATCACATTCAAACTGCAACATTTCCTGACAGTCTAAAGTTAGCAAAGGTAACACCTATTTTCAAGAAGGGTTCTAAAGATGATCTAGGAAACTATAGACCGATCTCTGTGCTTCCCATAATGTCGAAGATTTTTGAATTAGTGTTGCAAAAAAGGCTTTTGCAATATTTAGAAGAAATTGAACATATATGTAAAAGTCAGCACGGTTTCCGCAACAAAAGAAGCACCCTAACAGCACTCACAAACCTTACAGAGATCATTTACTCAAGTATTGACAATAATCAAAGTGTAGTGGCTATTTTCTTGGACCTTTGTAAAGCGTTCGACATGGTTGTTCATACAATTTTACTTCAAAAATTATCAAAAATTGGAATAGTGGGTAAGGCCTTGGATCTTTTGGAGAGCTATCTGCACAACAGACAGCAGTTCACTATGCTAGAAGATAAAAAGAGTAGTACTGATGTTCTAAAGAGCGGAGTACCTCAGGGCTCAATACTTGGTCCTCTACTATTCCTCATATATATAAATGACCTAGTTGATTGTAATATTATCGGATCTCTGTCTCTTTTTGCGGATGATACTGCTATAGTTTATAGAGGAAATTTAAGTGAAATTATTATGCATGCCCAGAGGGATCTTGACTCAATGTGTGATTGGGCTTCTGACAATAATATTGTTATCAATCACAGTAAATGTAACTATATTTTACTTAATAATGCAAGTAATGGCCAATCCTGTGAATTAAAAATTAATGGCACTGTGATAAATGAAGTACCATATACTAAATATTTAGGAATAACTATTGATAATAAACTCAACTATCAACACCATATTGAGGAGCTGATTAACACTCTGAATGCAGTCTGTTTTTATGTTAGAAGAAATGTTAATCTGTTGAATATTAAAACTAAATATTTAATTTATCACTCTTATGTAAATAGTAGACTTATGTATTTGCCGTGTATCTGGGGACAGGCAAGAAAAGTGGATCTGGACAAATTGCAAATTGTTCAAAATAGATGTGTAAAAATAATATTTGGTCGGCATCCGAGAACTAGCACCAGTAGCTTATATAATGATCTAAAAATACTTACAATTAGAGAAATAATTAAACTGGATTCGTTGCTTCTAATTTATAAAATAAGAAATAAGCTTTTGTTACGGACCTACATCTTGCCTACATCAGTGAAATGCATGAATATAGCACAAGATCTAATCACCACTATTATATTCTTCCACCTGCCAAAAATATAGGACAAAAAAAAATCTCACATACCGCAGTAAAATGGTTTAATGATCTTCCAGATAATATAAAAAGTGTATCATCTTTAGATAAATTTAAATTGTTAGTTCGTAAGTTCATATGTGATAATAGAGTATAGCCTTAATTAATATCCACACTTTATATATATATAATGCCTGTTATGGATTCCTGTAATCTTTTTGGGCAATAAATAAATTAAAAAAAAAAAAAATGAAACAAAAATATTTCAAATTGTTCATTGTATGTGAACCTTAAAATCTGCGAGTTATAGATATAAAATTCTAAGAACAACTTGTAATTGTTTTGATTAAAACCGAATAGGGGTACTAACTGAAATTTTGTTACGAAATTAAAAAAATATATAATCTGTAAAATTTCGAAAAATTTGCATAATTAGGAACGTCAACTGAACAAGTAAAGAAGAAACTTAACATGTCACGTATTTAAATAATATCCCCATTATATTAAAATAGGTTCCTATATAAAATGGGACACTACGTGTGCAAAACAATATCAGCGTGCCTTCTGCTCGAAATTTTTTTTTGTGTTCAAAACCAATAGCCTTAAGTACGAAAATAACTACAACAATTCAGAAACTAGAATGTCGAAACTTTCGATTCAATGTTATATAATATCATGAAAATATTGAAATGGTGAAAATAAGAAAATCATGACTATATTTCAGTTTATTTCATGGAACTTTTCAATTTTATGTAAAGTAATTGAATATTGAGATGAAATACATATCTAAAAATATAAGTAAAACAATATCAAATTGAAAATAAAATTAATAAGAAAACAGTACATTATAAAGGAAATGGGAATACCATTCATTCAAATAAGGAAGATAAATATTGAAAGAAATATCATATGTACAACTACAAATAAAACAAAAATTAATCGAAAAATACAATAAATGAAGAAACTTAACTATATAAATAATGAAAATACATTTAAGTAAGGTGAATGAATATGTAGAAAAAAAAACAAAACAGAAGAATCTAAAAATAAAATAAAGAAAAAGGATTACTCCATAAAAAATGTTTCATTCATTATTTCAGTTTATATTTCTATAGATCAAATAGAGAAAAAAACTTTTCTTGTTTTCTCATTAGCAAATAAAGAAACCCTTTCTTTTATATCTAGGGTTCTTGCGGTGGAATTTTCAATTGATAAAATTGCCACACTTTAGTCTCGTTTGAGACATCCACTCCTTAAACGTTTCCATTCTTATATCCATCTCGCGCTATTAGACCGGTCAAATTAGCTTCAAAATTAGGTTTAAGGTAACTTTAATTTGCACAAAACTGAAAATTGACATGAATGTTAAGAAAACTATTTCGAACAACTTGTCAAAAGCCCTCATCGATCCGACGTGTGTGCAAAAAATTTATTCGATGTCAAATGTTGCGAAAATCAGTTTTTTGCTTTTTTCAGCTGAACGGCAAGTTTTATCATAAAAATAGCGGAAATAATTATTTATTATACAAATGTCTATAAGAACTATCTCTGCACTTTTTTCCCTAAGAACCACCATTTCCGAGATATAGCGACGAAAAAAGTTGAAAATGTGTTGTTCTTCATAATATTGACGTTTAAAAACATTAAATTAAAACACGCTGATAAAGAAGTAGGTACTTCTCTTAGCTATGAGTAGCGCGGTAAAAATTCACGATGAGAAAGTTCCTGTTGACCCTGTATTATTATATTAACGCATGAGTATTATCAGAGCTTTTGAAGATGAAAGTGAAAAATCTTTGAATTGGCTCTGTGTTCACTGTCACTGTTCGATGATGCTGAAATACGTAAAACACAAAAGTCAGCTATTTATGATTGCTTTCAAACAGTAAACATAGATATGTACAACATCAATGTACATCATCGACTGAGGATATCTATTAGACCGTGTAGTGTGAGATCGTGGAAAAACATTTAACAATATTTTAGATAAATACGTGCGGTATGTTCATAGACATTTTGGCCATAGAGTGACTCTTGTATTTGATGTCGGTACTGATTGTACAAAAAATATTAAAACCTGCGATCGTCATCGAGTTAATCGCCTAAAGTTGGGCCTATCGGGGAAACTATGTTAAAAAAACGCGCCACGTACACTACCTCACGTGTGGAAAAGTGTACATTTCATGAAGAATACAACTTTCTGCATGTCAAGACAGTTTAGATATATATCGTCATAACTAATAATTTTTATATCAGTTATTTTTGTGATAAAACTTGTCGTTTAGCTGAAAAATGCATAAAAACGAATTTTGCAACATTTGACATTGAATAATTTTTTTGCACAGATAGGTTCCATGGGGATTTTTGACAAATTGTTTGTAATAGTGTTCTCAACATTCATGCTAATTTTCAGCTTTGCGAATTGATGTAACCTTGAATGTCTATTTTGACCGGGCTATATCTTCGCTAGCTGCATGCTGGTGAAACATGCTAGCCGCATGCCCGCTACTTGCATTGCACTATGTCCTCTACTTCTTAGTCTTCCCTTATGGTGTCTTTTGGTTCTAATATTGTGTATCCTGCCATAGCTCGCAGTGTCGCATTTCTGCCGTTTCTATCATGCGTTTTGTTTTTCTAATATCGGCTCTTGTTTAGCATATGTTATTACTAGATGTTCGCATGCTTTATAAATTCTGCTCTTCGCTGCCTTGAAGGATACATTTTTTTCGATACCACATCCCTTAGACATACTGAGACTCTAGCGGCTTTGTGGAGTTGTTTTTATAATTCCCTCATCCTGTCTTAGTTGACCAATATTTTCAAGCAGAAATAGTTGATGGTCATTACCTGTTCCACAATCTCATCGTTTACTACTAGCTTACATCTGACATGCCTCTTCGCCGTCACCAGATACTTTGGGTCCGACATCTTCATGTTATTCCTTTTTGTTGTAGTGTAAAATCTGAGTAATAGTCGCTGTAACTCATCGTCACTTTCGGAAACGATGATCGCGACATCTGCATAACACAGGATGCTAATTTCTCCTTTGCGCCTTTTGTATCCTCGAACCGAAATTTAGCGAATAATTTGAAACCGAAACGCCGATTCCCGCCTAAAATGTTCGATGTTTCCAAATACAAGAAAAAATAATAATATAAAGAATGTTTATGGGTTAAAGTTCGTTACCTGATGTAAATCTACCTCGAATAAAATAATGATAAAGAAGACACTGTTTCTTTGTCTAACATTTATTCTGTAGAATTCAAATTTAATTACCTGTAAGAGTCTCCTGAAAACGAAAGAAGCTGTCTATCTCGGTCAAACCATTGTATAAGAACAGTAGATTGATGAGGTGATGCCTTTACCATGCAATCTAAAACTGCAGATTGTCCACTTTCCACCACCGTGTCCGATGGTTCTATTGTAAATTCGAGTAAGTGTGCTAGAACAAACATTTTCAATCAAACAAGGACCAATTTCATAACATTAATTATTATGGCTTAATAGTTACAGCATTCTTAATATTCTATACTTTAATATAATAGTTAAAAATTTTAAAGAAAGAAAGAGCAGCTAATTCTACGATTGCAGCTTTTCTTTATTTTTGTTTAAAAAATTGTAATTATTCCCGAATTATTAAAACAGTTTTTGATTAAACTGATATTTATACTAAAATTTACACTAGTTGCAATAATTTTTACATATTTATGTAATAAATAGTGGATCCGAGGTTTCATAAACTCTTTAAATGAAAGCAGTTCAAATATAGAGGTTGTGTTATAGATGCAAATTTAATTTTACTGAACAATATATTACGAATAAAGTGGCAAAAACAATTAATATTTTAGGTGGAGCTTCAAATTGATCGTTTAATGAGAAATGACCAAATGACCGTGCATCAAAATAGTAGGCAAAAAATCGAAATAGAGCCAGAAGGAAAACATCTAGAAGTGATATTTCAAAAGGGGCATATTCTCAAAGCACATTCATCAAGTGCTTAGTAAAGTGCAGATAAAAAAAAGTAGTTTTGGAAACAATTATTACTGGATATGGTTCACCTATCTATGGTTGATTTAGAACTGACACGGGCCAATTAAATGTAATATACAAGAATATTTTAGAAAAAATTTTGTTTCATTAACCTACATTTCAACGAAACTTCCAAATTGTTTTTCATTTTATTTTGTGTGGAGTGTAAGTACGTCACTGGTATTATGTCAGTCCGTCAACATGTATGCGACTGCTGACTGTTATCTTCTCGTTGGTGATCATATAGGACAGCAAAGAGACGACAAACAATATGCTTTAATTGCTGAATTTCATAAAAATAGGTGAGAAAAGTAGGTTTACCCGTGGTAAACTTACTTTTACATGTACAATGGTCTTACGTTTTATTTATGGTCTTATGTTTTACGTCTTTTTACATGTACAATGGTCTTATGGCTATTTTTCTTAAGTTTGTAGTTATTCTCTTGAAGAAGATGATAGGAATACAGCGCACAATTGACGAATTACATTGGATTATTTACGCACCGCAAAACCGATAAAGAATCATAATCTGATATAATATAATATATATATATATATATATATATATATATATATATATATATATATATATATATATATATATATATATATATATATATATATATATATATATATATATATATATATATATATATATATATATATCAGTCAAATGTCTCGCCTTTGCAGACAATATCTCACACAACAAACTGAAGCCATTCTCGCCGTAGAAAAACTACATGAAATTGAACAGAAAACCGGGTTACAAATTTCTTATGATAAAAGCAAATACATGGAAAGAAAACCAAAAAATAAATCTTCTCTTATGACAAAACATGGTGAAATTCTGCAAGTCGGCCATTTTAAATACCTCGGAGAAATTATAGAGCCCTCAGGTTTAAACCGAATCGCTAATGAAAAGATAATTACCAAGCTCCAAAGGGCCTACAAACTAACATAGGCTCACTATAACAAAAAGTGCATCTCAAGAAGCGCCAAATTGAGGCATTTTAACACAACGATTCTTCCAGAAGCAATTTACACATCTGAAACAATGCTGATTGGCGGTCATTCAAGAATTAGAGAAATAGAAAAACAAGATCGAAAAATTCTCAGAAAGATTTAGATCAATAGAAACGGCATTTGGATAAAAAGACCTCAGAATGAACTGTATCAAAAGACAAATACGATAACGGAAGAAGCAGGAAACGACGAGCAAAGTTCTATGCACATGTCTACAGAATGAAACAGTCCAGAACACCGAAGAAACTACTCGATATAAATAATGAATAGTAAATGCGGAACAAAGTGGTTAAAAGAGGTCCAAAAGGATCTACAACAGATCAATATAAAAATAAGAGAATTGAGAATCGAAATTACACCACAAAAGTTTCCGACCTCTACTTTCTCTAACATTTATCTAGGCATAAATGTTACGAGAAAAATGAATGCCTGCATTTATTGAAAGCGTAAGACAATTACTGTTTCGTACTACAAGGTACTAATCAGTTACACCATGTTCAACAAATGAAAGGCAACGACTTGAATCTTCACATACCCTCCTATTGATAGTAAGACATGAATATACAGTAAGTCGTATGCATATATAATGTATAGATTAATGTACATCTCAAATCTTAGGAATCAATGAAAAGCACATGAATACATCTAACATTGAAAGTTTCACACGCCCTTTTCAATTAAGATACTACATTTTACAACTATATTTTTTTGAACAATTTCATCTAATTTGATGAAGTAATGCGCCAATCAGGTTGCGGTTGTAGAAACGCTCGTTGTCATTTCTCAAAACATGAGAGAAATTTACTACAAGAAAAAGAATTATGTAGTTCTCGGGCTATATTAACACACTTGTATCAAAATATACTATTACTTTCTTTCGATAATTTTTCAACACATTATTCAAAAGAACATATATAATACGCATTCAATATATAATGTATGTGTACCTTGCGGTACAAAATAGTTACTGTTTTACACTTTCAATAAATGTAGGCATCGATTTCAATATTCTCCAACATTTATCCCTAGAAGGATGATGGAGGCATCACTTTGCTCATGTTTCACATAGCCAGCTCTGATAAAATGTTCTTTTGAATAATTTGTCAAAAAATTATCGAAAGAAAGTTATAGTATACTTATATAATATATATATATATATATATATATATATATATATATATATATATATATATATATATATATATATATATATATATATATATATATATATATATTCAGTGTTTAATTGGGATTGCAGTCCATGACAGGAAAATAAGTTACCTCTTCTGTATTTTCCAAGCTTTCGAAAATCTTTATTTTCTTCTTCAGGGCTAAAATTGTACAATATTAACAGTTTATATAACAAGGCACTATTGAAAATTTTTTTACAATAGGCATGATGACAGTTTTTGAAAACGGACCTATAATGTCCACAAATATATACCTACTATTTACAATAAATACGATATTTCTGCTGAAATTAAGAGTTTAGTAGGAAAAAAATGCAATTTTGAAATATAAATTCACTTTTTTACCTAAAAGGCTTGTCAGTGTCATGGCGTCGCTTGTGACGTCACGTTTGAGTAAACTAAACACTAGGCGTTGAACTCGTGCATTAATTTAATTATTTTGTGTTATAAAATATGAAATTCGAAGGTGTGGGGTCCTCCAGTGTGAGAACACATCCATAAAAACTTCTAATAAGTTATTTGTGTTCGTTCCTCAAAATAAAATAACACGAAACAAGGCTTGCAAGGAGAAGATTCAAATGCAATATTGTCAAGTGCTCACCTTTATTATTGTGAAGATCACTTTGATGTAAGTTTTTACATTGTTTCGTAGATCCTAGTATAGTATATAATATTTGGTAATAATATTTTGTACGAGGTCTAAAAAAAATGGCGGATTGCCTTATTTTGTAGTTTTATTTCATAAAAATAAATATTAATCGCACTCTTAATAAAAAAAAGCAATGCGAGTTTTATATCCTAAGCTTCAAGTTTTATCCAATAAATATAGTATTTTAGTGATTTTTAATTACTGTCATCATGCCTATTACTGTGAAGTTAGTTCGAAAGTACATTTGTTTCTTGAATTTTAAAAATCAGTATTTTCAAATGCATTGATTTATTTTTAAAATTCAAGAAACCAATATATTTTCGGACTAACTTCACAGTAATTGTAAAATTTTCAATAGTTCCTTGTTATATAATGTTAATATTGGACAATTTTAGCCCTGAACCATGGAAAATACTAAAGAGGTAACTTATTTTCATGTCTTGGACTGCAATCCAAGATTGGGTCCACTTGGGCCCAATTAAAGACTGAAAATACATATCTACAGTCGTGAAACATACAACTATATTATATATATATATATATATATATATATATATATATATATATATATATATATATATATATATATATATATATATATATATATATATATATATATATATATATATATATATATATATATATATATATATATATATATATATATATATATATATATATATATACAAATTGGATCCTTATTAATGAAAAGAGCAATATTTGAACAAGTAATTCTTTCAACTAATGAAACCGTTACAATCAACTTCATCGAATATTAATATAAATTCTTGTTTGCAAAAACAAGTCATCAAATTATTATTTAATTAAAGCTCAAATGGCAAAAAATGATTGAATACGAATGTAGAAATGATAAGTGGACATATAAATATACAAGCTGCATATGCCGATAAAAAGAGGAATAATTTATCACGAATGTGCAATAATTTGCCAATTAGATTAATGGCCTTGAGTAGATCTAGGAAATGAGCTTATTTCAGCGATCTATAAATCAGTTATTCCTTTTACAGCTGAATCAGCCATAAATCAAACACAAAAATCGGAAATTTTTAAAAGACTCGAAAGTTCAATCATCTATTTTCAGGAACAATTATTTATTTCAAATTAAAGGGTTTTCCATTGAAACTGCAATTTTTAATTAGTTAATAAAAAACATATATTTTTGACTGCAGTGATTCAAATTTTCATTGATAATTGAAGTTTGAGATTCAACAATTATATCTTGAAAATATTATCTGATAAATGACCACCTTTAGATGCCTCTTAGTAAGTGCTTCTTTTATCAAAATTATGAATAACATTTTCACACAACTGAGGTTCAATCTCACTAAAAACTCAAATTATTTCAGTTTTTAATTGATCAATTGTTCGAGGATTGTTCCTGTAGACAAGAATTTTAAATCGTAATTTATGAAAACTTTTTGATTTGCACGTCCATTGTCATAATTAATTATTTGGACGCGATATCGAAAACCCGATAGAATATTTCAATGAGAAATGCGATTGCGAACTGACCGTTAATTGCCTAAGACTATTTTAAGAGAGTGAAGTTGAAATATACTCGTAGCTTCAATATTCATTTTTCATTCAAGGACTAGAGTAGTCTTCATGATTTTCAAATAGGCTATAAAAATTATTATAATTGTTAAGACCTTACTTACTTTATATTATAATTTTAAAAAATTGATCATAATTTATTATCAATACACAAACTTGGTTCAAATTATTCAAAATAAAACAATTGTTAAACTGATTTACACATATATTAAAAATAATACTGCATGACGTACGTTTCGATGAGATTCACCTTTTTCAAATGCTACATGCAGACATTTGAAAAAGGTGAATCTCATCGAAACGTACGTCATGCAGTATTATTTTTAAAATATGTGTAAATCAGTTTAAAAATTGTTTTATTATGTTTATCGATTTACATCAAGTATCGGCCTCATCAATTATTAATTCAATTTATTCAAGGCCATTTTTATAATCAATTTCATAAATTCTTTGATTTTAAAGCATAGTTATTTCAGATCTTCATTTTCTTATCATGATAGATTTCAATTCCCTAAACCGATTAAAAAATTCCCAGCTACCATGCAATCCCAAAAAATTCCATGCAATCTGCACCGTATTTTATAAAGAAAACAGCTTTATGTGAACAATGATATTGTGACAATGGCAATAAACAGCATTTTGTTTGAACGCTGGCTTACTTCAATTTTTAGGAACTGAATTTATATTTGAAGACAAATAGAAGAATAAACATTTGAAGGAACATTACGACAAAAACATTGTAATAAAAAATTATTGTTATTATAGCTTTAAGTGTTTTGCTATAAGTATTGTATAAGTAAGTACTTTAACACAAAACTTGAACCTAAGAACTATTAACTATAGAGTTCTTGTTGAAATTCGACAAGAACTCTGTAACATTTCCAAATTCGAAAATTGACGTATTTTATCGGCATACTACTTTATTGTCTAAAATATTCTCTTAGACCATTTAGATGATCCCTAGATCATTTGGGAACAATGATGCAACCAATTACAAAGCAATTATATTGAGACAATTATTTAAGACAAAATGAAAATTAGAAATATACGCAAAAAAATTCATTATATGGGATTGACACAGGTCAAAGAAATGTCGAGTAGCATTAATTCCAAAGCTAAACAATGGAAATGAAATAAATATAAGATCAATGATGAGCAGTAAATGAAGACAATAAAAAAGACGCTAATGAATAAAATTAAGGAAAAGTTAGGTATATTCTGAAAATTTCGTTCTCCAGAAGGGGAGATGTAAAGAAAGCATATTTAATTTTTTTGACTGTGTCGTTATCGACAGCTAAATTTTGGATCTGTACAGAATGTTGAAATAAATTTTATATTAGTTGGTAGGTACCATGTATTGAATAAATGAAGAATTGGGAATTATCAATATGTGATGATCCCATCTCTACTACAAATAGTTAAGATGGCAATTAAGTGTTAGATATTAAATATTGTTAGAAATTGAAATTAGATATTTCTAATGTCTTCTCTCTTTTTAAAACTAGAATTGAGTAAATAGTAAATTGAATTAATTGAAGCTTTTTTTAAAGGGGAACACAATGAAGTTTAAAAAATTTTCAAAACGTCAAACATTACTTGAAAAAGCAACAATCATATTTATTGAAACAGTAAAAATATTGATTCCCTTAACAAATGTCGAACGTTTCAAATTGATAGGTAATTCATTGTTTCATTTTCAGATGCAAACCAAAAAGTAATTTGTTCATAGCATCTGAAAAGGAAGTAGGTACCTAAACTTGCGACATGCATTTTACAGAAATATACACATATTCTTTGTATACGAGTGTATGTCACTACCGCCTGAAACATTTGTCAGTCAGGCATTTAATTATAGTTATTATTGCTATAAGTTTTATAAAAGTATAAGCAGACACAAAAATATGCTGATAATTTTGTTTGAAACTATTCATAAAGTACAATAATTTGTCGTGAATATTGAAGATTTGGTCTTCGCATTATCTCAAAGAAATTTAATTATGGAAAAAACATAAACATAACAATCTAAAAATCTGACATAAATTATAGTTACTTAAATACGGATTATTCTTAGGAAAAAATGCATTATCCATAAAATATATGAAACACGGTAAATCAAAATGTTGTGATTAGTCTCACAACTCAATAAAAGTTGTGAAAAGGTCTAATGATTAGTCTCAATATTAATATCGTACGAAAAAAGTATACTCCGTTCGGTATATATTCAAAAATAAATAAAACAGGGTTGGTTAGCAGGATCCGGTTAGTAGTTTATATGAATGAAATGATAATTATAAGGCTGTATTTTTCTTTAAATATAAAGATATTTGGATAAGATATATGATATATTAATTAGGTTGACATACACTGAAAAGTTATATGGGGTCCGTTGCCATAAACCTTCAATAGTGATTTATCAAGCGTTGTCTAAATCATAGTATGAATTAATACATTTTCAAAAGTATTATGGGTATCAAAATATTTTGTTCCCTACCTTGTGAAAGTTTAAAAACAGTAGAAACGACAACCAGAAATACAAAACTGTATTTCTTAACAGTCACATTATCTAAATGAATCATGTCTTCTGTCTTTGCAGTCACGAAAACTTGTTAAGCCGGAAAGTTTCATTGGAAACCCTCTTATTTCTATACATTTTCTTTCAAAGAAAAATGATAAACAGCAGCAGTATCACAAAGTCTCCATATACCAAAACAAACACAAGTAACTACCGTGATAGTGACGCCATATTCTTTATTCCCTTAGAGCTAGATTTTGAGAGAAGGAAGATAAATGTGGGTAGAAATGCAATAAGACTAACAAATACAGAGTGGAATAAAATGTGTCTCTACTATGGGAATCTGCAGAAAGTTGAAGAATAAAATTTTAGTTCAAGCATTGATTCATAGATGACAAGCTTCGCTAACCTCAATGCCTGTCATTGGTAGAATACTACCAAAAGAAATAGTACAATACAACGAAATGTGTCGAATGAAACATAGATGGTGCAATGTTTTATTTTATTGAAAATAAAATTGCAAAATCAAAATTGATATTTCTTGGGACCGCAGATTTGTGTATCTTGAATATCAAAAACTTAATTGTGCTATATAGGTAAGGTGTTACAAATATCCAATACATGGTACAGGGTAACATTCAAACTATATGTAAACATTCAACTCAATTTGAAATAAACAAAAGTTGAGTATCTATCAAGTTTTAGAGTCAATTATTCTTACCCTACATACATTTTTATTACCATACATACCATACATACGTTTTTTATATGATGGTGATAATAATGGCTCTAAGGAATTTAAAGATTCAGTTCACGTTTCTTTACAAATGGTACCTATTTCAAAAATTAACCATGACCTGACGCGTATTATGACACGTTTTTCGTTTTGAATAGACTAAACAGGCTCCACTACAAAGAATACCTATGTATTATTTTGTTTTTAAAGGCTAAAAATGTTGAAAATCCATAAAATTCATTTATTCCGAAATTTTAAGAAAGTTACATCTTATTATAATAGGATATTCCAAATAAACTTATATTACAATTCTCAGTTGTATTGCGATAAGCAATAGAGTACAGAATTGCTTATAGATCCCAGAAGTAGCATTCACAAAACATTTACCCTTCCACACCATAAGGTGTATTTACATTGTATCTACTTATTGCAAACAACGTTCGAGTTGGCATGTAATATAATGTTTTTATGTCCGTCAATAGACGAATATATATATATATATATATATATATATATATATATATATATATATATATATATATATATATATATATATATATATATTTAATAGTGTTGGCGTTTACTTGATGTAAACCCATTATAATTGAATATAAAATAAAATTCAAACAATTGAACTTTTGGGTTACGCTTTATTGACAGCATAGCATTGTTCAATAAAGTGTAACCCAAAAGTTCAATTGTTTGAATTTTAGTCTATATTCAACTATATATGTATATATATATATATATATATATATATATATATATATATATACAACACACACACATATATATATATATATATATATATATATATATATATATATATATATATATATATATATATATATATGTGTGTGTAATAATAAATATATATATATATATATATATATATATATATATATATATATTTCGAATGTTTTTACCAATAACAGGCTTTTTTTAATATGAAAAACTTTATTTTTGTTGACGTTTCGTTGTATATCACAACTTTGTCAAAACTAATGAATAATTGAATATATGTCAAACTTATCTTCTAGAAAAATCAAATTAGTTTTTTTTGTATTTTCACTTATTGATTCTCATTATCAGAGGAATATTTTTGGCTTAGCATTCGCTTTGGAAGTTTTAGTCTTCTTCACCATGAGGAAACCTCTGAAAAACTCATGGTAAGCCAGGTGATTCTAATAAGTGTGAGTTATATATGCATATATATAATCACATATAGTTGAGTTTTATACTTATCCAGAATATGTATATTATTAGTTTATGTGTGTGAAGTTGAAGGTAGATCTGGAAAAATGAGTTTTGAGATGTGATGTGTGGTGATTGTTGTGTATTCATTTTATGTGTGCTATTTGTAAGGTTTATTAAATCGTTGTAAATAGAATTAAGATGTTTAATGTCTGTTCTTTCATTTACTGTGTTTTCTAAATTTTGAAGAATGTGTAACATCTCTAAAATTTCTCTACATTTTTTGTCCTTTTCAGTTGCTAAAATCTTCGTATTTTTGTAATCAAAATCGTGTTTTTCTGTTATTTTATGTTTATGTAAGGCTATTATTTGAGTTTTTGCGTATTTATGCGCTTTGATCCTCTCTTCGAGATTTTGTGATGTTTGTCCGATGTAGCATTTACTGCAATTATTACACGGTATATTATAAACCGTATGAGTTACAGTTTCACTTTTTATTTTTGTATATATTTCTTCGATTTGATTTTTGGCAGTATGTGCTATTCTTAAATTATAAGTATAATTTAAGAATATTTTTATAATTTATAATTTTGTATATATTAATTATTCTTAATTAATATATACAAAATTAAAAAGTGAAACTGTAACTCAGAAAGAAACTCATACGGTTTATAATATACCGCGTAATAATTGCAGTAAGTGCTACATCCGACAAACATCACAAAATCTCGAAGAGAGAATTAAAGCGCATAAATACGCAAATACTCAAATAACAGCCTTACATAAACATAAAATAACAGAAAAAACTATTTTGATTACAAAAATAAGAAGATTTTAGCAGCTGAAAAAGACAAAAAATGTAGAGAAATTTCAGAGATGTTACACATTCGTAAAAATTTTGAACACACAGTAAATGGAAGAACAGACATTAAACATCTTAATTCTATTTAAAACGATTTGATAAACCTCACAAATAACACTCATAAAATGAATACACAACAATCACCAAACATCACATCTCAAAACTCATTTTTTCCAGATCTACCTTCTATTTCACACACATAAACCAATAATATACATATTCTGGATAAGTATAAAACTCAACTATATGTCATTATATATATATGAATAACAGGTTTTCAGAGGTTTCCTCATGGTGAAGAAGACTAAAACTTCCGAAGCGAATGCTAAACCAGAAATATTCCTCTGATAATGAAAATCAGTAAGTGAAAATACAAAAAAACTAATTTGATTTGTCTAAAAGATAAGTTTGACATTTTGATATCTATAGTAATTCATAAATTCAATTATTCATTAGTTTTGACAAAGTTGTAATATAACAACGAAACGTCAACAAAAATAAAGTTTTTCATATCAAAAAAAGCCTGTTATTGCTAAAAATTTTCAAAATAAAATATCTTAAACAGGCAATAAATCAATTTCAAATAAAATATCAAATTAAATATATATTTAAATTGATTTATTGCCTGTTTAAAATAGTTTATGTCGAATGTTTTTAGCAATAACAAGCTTCTTTTTATCATGAAAAACTTTATTTTTGTTGACGGTTTGTGCTTATGGCACTATATATATATATATATATATATATATATATATATATATATATATATATATATATATATATATATATATATATATATATATATATATATATATATATATATAAGGCAATGAAATTTCAATTTTTTGTGCTTATGGCACTATATATATATATAATATATATATATATATATATATATATATATATATATATATATATATATATTATTATTATTAGTTCGATTGTTCCCCATGAGGAGAGCGACTGAACTTGAATTCGCAATCATTAGGAATTTTGATCTTGAGATAATGGAAGGTTTCTGAGAAGCTCCGATTCTTCTCCGCATGGTGTCCCTGATCCCCCAGAATCCGATGATCAGGTGAAGCCAGTCTTTCGACTGGTGCCTGGGGTAGTGATACTTTGATCTTGTTTTCCATCATGCGTTCAAGCTGAATAGAGCTTAGGGGTGGTCTCAATTGAGACCACAGGTTGTACGACTCGATTTTTGAGTTCGAGAAGATTGAAATACAGTTGCCTCAACTAGAGAAACAGACGCTGACCACTGGCCGTCAGATACTGAACAGACGCCAATGGATTTGTTTAGTTAGTTTTTGGTCCGCCCTGTGTATCAGCGTCTCCTATATCTAGGAGACTTCCCCTATCCGCCACCTGGGGAGGCGCCCGATGGGGGTACTAACAACCCCACACGATATATATATATATATATATATATATATATATATATATATATATATATATATATATATATATATATATATATATATATATATATATATATATATATATATATATATATATATATATATATATATATATATATATATATATATATATATATATATATATATATATATATATATATATATATATATATGTATGTATGTATGAGTGAATAAAAATAAGTTTAAATATGCCTAAACATTTATTTTATGGACTTTTTTGACTAACAATTTATAATGTAATTATCTTTTAAATCGCTTATGTATACCTACGAGAAAAATTGTCGTTAAGAAGAGAAGTATCACCTGGCAGAGAATGTGGATTGAAATCAAATTTTTGAAAATTCATTACTAAAGGTCAGAATTTGAGATCTTTTATTGCTTGAGGAAGATCAGGTAATTTCATATCCTTTATTTGCTGTGGAATGTTCATATTTTTAACAGCAGAAACTGCTCGAGCAGGGGCTGCTATTATTCCAGCCTATAAAAAAATCGATTACAATATTAGAAATCAGTTTGAGCAGTCAATTAATACTTCAGTGAACAAAAATAGGCTCTTTGCTCTAGGTTTGAATACTTTATGACCCTGCCATCCAAGAGTCATAAAGCCAATATTAAAGAAAAATGAAACGAAAAATGAAAAATTAATGGAATAAAGAATATATAATGACTGAGATTGAATTCTCGCTTAACTCTTGGCGAAACACAATTAAAGATTAAATTAAATTAAACTCTTGTCTTAATGTTTCACGATTATATTTAACAACATGAATTTGTCAATATGTTTCGAGCGTTAGCTCATTTTCGAAACTAAGTCTTGAGTCAAGTCGAGTCTTGAAAATGAGCTAACGCTCGAAATATGTTGACAAATTCATGTTGTTAAATATAATCGTGAAACATTAAGCCAAGAGTTTAATTTAATTTAATAAGGAATATATACTTAATCTCTAGCAAATGTTAGAAAACAAATAAAACTTGATCAGTCTACAAGTGGAAAAATGGATGCTTAATACTGTGAAAGCTTAACACAATAGAGAAGATACAACCACAAATACTCATGTATTTTAAATCTTTTTATGTGACAAATCTGATACTTTTTCGAGTTATTTATAATTATTGGAAAAAAGAAGTTTCTATTGCAGCATATCTAAATAAATTAGCCAATCATTGAAGGAAATTTCAGCATTTAGATATAGAAAATCAGTAAAAAATCCATACTATTTATAACAATAGAGAAATAACCTACATCAATTGATGCTTGAAACTTAATGGAAATTAGTTCTTACTTCTTGTTTTTCTAATTTATTCTGGTCCTCTATTCTCGTGAGTATTTCAGTCATGTTTGTTTCAAGAACCATGCCACCCATCACAAGCTCATTTAAAATATAATGTACTTTATCAACATGGAATATAAGATCCAATTCACATACATTTTCAAAACATTTATCAAGAGTTTCAACAAAAACTTGAATTAAATCTAAAATTCCCAATTCACTCTCTGAAGAATCGACACAAAATACGAAATACAATGTAGCATAGTGTCGATAAATCAGTTTGTAATCACTACCACCGATGAGACTGTAAAAAAATAAAATAAGATAAATTAAAGTTAGGGATACATAGTAACAAACATCAAACATTGTAAATCAAAATTATGTTCAATTTAACTGAATATACTCAAAAAATAAATAACAATTAAAAGAACCAGACCTCCATGGCTGATTAAAAATTCATTTTTATCAACAACTTCAAAATATAACATAAATGGAACAAAATGGTGAAAATAGTATAGCTTTCACCTTTAAAATATTTACCCAAAAGTTTTGTGGACATGAACATAAATAGATACTTTATAGTAATTAGTAATTAACTGTGTGAATGTTAATACGTAACTGGATATACTTTTCAAATCAAAATGGTTACTATTGATATAACTTGTTTGTTAAAAATTTCTTTATTGTTTATATATTATCTTAGAAAATGATATTCTGGAAAATGAATCTCATTTTTGATCTCCTAGAAAATCATTAATTTGTGACTTTATAATAATGGGTATACCGTATACAACAATAGAGTTTGGTTCTAAACAGTACAACATAATATCTTGTGGCAGCATAACAAGCATAAATTTATTGACCATAATTTTGATTTTGTGAAGTAGTTTATATAAAAGAACTGAAATAAATATCTTAAAATTATATGTATCTAATGTTACCTTCCACCCTCCAAAAAATTACACACATTATCATCTCGTTTGGATACTAATTGAAAGGTTTCTTTAATAATTTGTTGTTGCATATCCTCCGGCTGGAATTGAACATGGTAATTATACATATTGCCTCAAAGATATAAATATTACTTACGAAATATTGATAAAATTTAGATAATCTAGGTTTGCCATGATTATTAAACACTAGAATTGCTTTTATCATTATGTGTATATATATAAAGTTTGAAAATTTCTAACACAAGATTCCGTCCATTAATGCAAAAATATTCCGTATCAACAGTTAGTGAATATTAACAATCCAGTACCTATGAAAGAAAATCTTTAAAAAAAATAGAGATAACCTCAATAAAATATGTCAAAGTTTATTATTGTAGGAAAAAACTCTATGTTCTTAAAATAAGAACAAGTTCATTGATTATTCCACGATAGACGCAAAGTCATTTTATCGTGGTTTACTATTAATTACAAAAATGAAAGTTCAGTGGATATGAACAAAAGTTTTGTATTTTAAACTTTTTACTATATTTGAACTTGGTACATTATACTAGATAAATACAGTTAATTGAATGAATAATATAAAAGCATAGGCTCAGTGATCGAACAGCATAGTGATAGTATAGGTTCGATTCCACCATGTTCTTGGGCTATTCGGAATCGGCGTTAAGCTGTAAGTCTAACAGAGCTATATAGGTATCTGAGTTCCGCTCTCAGAACAAATATTTTAATAATAATAATAACATTCCAACAGAAATAATTGATTCCGATTTTAACATTGAAAAAACTTTATAGAAACTTTATGCTATGTGTATTATGTTAAGTATTAAGTTATTATTCAATAAATTTCATTAATAGTTGTGCGAGAGTTCAATGTCTTGTTTCAGGGGCTGACAAATCCGAGGGGAACTACCTCCATCGTGGAGGGGCACATCTCTGATCATTCAGGTTTAAAATTTGTCACACAGATGTACCTACCACCATAATATATAGGTCCAGACATATATATATATATATATATATATATATATATATATATATATATATATATATATATATATTAGATTGATTTATTGCTTGTTTAAGATAGTTTATTTTCAAGTTTTTAGCAATAGGCTTATTTTAATGTGAAAAACTTTATTCTCGTTGACGTTTCGTTGTATAGCACAACTTTGTGAAAACAAATGTTTTGAATGAATTTTTTTTTCAATTAGTTTAGTTTTGACAAAGTTGTAATATACAACGAAACGTCAACGAGAATAAAGTTTTTCACATTAAAATAAGCCTGTTATTGCTAAAATCATTGAATATACACTTAGAGAAGATTTTACACTGAACAAGCAATAAACGCCTACAGGGAAACACTAATGGGGTTTGCTCTTGATAAAAACTGTACAATGGATGATGATATGAATATGGTGTGGAATCTTTTCTGTGACTGGTTTAGAGGTACCTTCGATGAGTGTTTCCCGAAAACTGTCTGTAACGTAAAGCAGAGGAAAAGGATTACACTTGGAGTGACTCCCGATATGGTAGATCTCAGGAGGTAGTTTGATGTTCTTTTCACTGTATCTTCAGTTGATCCTCGATATCAAGTTTCATACAGACACATTCATATTATCATTATATTACCAAAAAATAAAACAGGCACAACTTATTACTTGACATGTTCAATGAACACTTCTCAAGGCAGACTCCCATTATCTGTGGAGAGGCACCCGGATATGGCAAAGCAACTGAGGTTGTGACGCAAGAACAAGGGAGCTTTGTATTCGATGTGTCCGAATCTGAGGTAGCATCTGTAATCAGATATCTGAGGAACAGTAGATCATATGGTCATGATGAAATCCTTATCAATGCCATAAAATGGTCGATTGGCATTGTGGCTTTAGCTCATATTATAGAACGCTCATTCGTGGATGGAACGTTTCACGGTCAATTAAAGATAGCCATTATCAAGCCTGTTTTCAAGAGGGGAGACCCTGGAAGTCTGAACAATTACAGAGCAATAAACATCTTGACTTCGTTCTCAAAGATATTTGAGGGAATATTGATAAACAGGTTACTCAGCTTCTTCAATAGATTTAAAATAATTTTTCTATGCCAGCATGGATTCTTCAAGGATATGGGAACGGATACTGTTATCTATGATGTGATAGCAACTATCGTAATTACATTTGAGGATGGGGAAGTATCTGTGGCACTGTTCTTCGATCTTACAAAGGCCTTCGATAAAGTGGATCATAACCTACTCCCAAAACATGTAGAGGCTGCTGAAGTTAGAGATAACCAGATGAATCTCATTCGGATTTGTCTCACAGGAAACAGGCTTTTTGTAACAACCAACAATGGTGTCTTCTAATCAAAAAAAAAAACGGTGGTTAAGATCAGTGTCCCTCAGAGCAGCATACTGGGTCCTCTCTTGTTTGTCATATACATAAATTCACTTACAAAGATCACCTCTCTGGAAGTAATCAAATCCATAATGTACGCCGATGGCACCAATTTTGTGATGTCACACAGTAATGCAATAACAACAGACTGGTTCTCAATCAGCAGAAGACAGAATGTATTTTCTTCTGCACTGATAAAAAGAAGAGAGCACTTCCTAGGACTTTAGGCGTATTGTAGATTGAGGTGAGTGACTCTGCAAGATTTCTTGGTGTTTTCCAGGACTAGAATTTGAAATGGGCTTCTCATATCGCTCAATTAAAAAAGAATGGTGTTACATATACTCTGTTTATGCTGAGGGATCAGGTCGTTTTTGAGACGTTAAAGCTGCTCTACGTTTCAAATTTCCAATCGATCATGTCCTATGGTATAATATTTTGGGGTATCTCTACTTGGATGGATCGTATTTTTTTCTCACAGAACTGGGCATTAAGAATTTCACTTAGTCTCAGCTTATTAAGGTCAGTCTTGTCGTGGCTTATTTAAAAAACAAACGTCCTTACAGCATATGGAGTCTTCATATACAGGGTGTTGCTGATCATTCACAAACACAATCATCTTTTCAGTCAGTATGGAAACATAGGTGTCACCAGACAAGTCCAAACTTACCTCTTTCCCGTACACAGCAACACATATCGGGAAAGGAATGCTGAACATATGACTATCAGACTTTTCAATTATGTATCTAAGAAATTTAGTGTTATATCCCACTTTAAATCCTTTAGGGGAAGAATCTATAAATACATTTAAGAGTGTGGACTGTACAGCATCGAGGAGTACAGAGTTTTCTGCGCGAAGAATCATCAGTGATTCCGTTTGCTTCTGTCTTGCTACATTTGACTTTTTCAAACTCTTTGTTTAGATATTTTTGAAACAAATAAATATTATTATACGTTTATGTTATACTATATGTGGTTATACCAGTTATCGCTATCAAAGCAACCAAACAGTATGTTGTTGTATATTCATTATTTTCAAATTTCATTGTATTCAAATCTTGTTTTTATTCAACTATTCAAAATGCTTGTGTTACACACATCATTTGCAGTTTAAATTCACTTTGCAATAATGTCTCTAATTTTGAAATCAACAACTCCTATTAATTGAGATTAATATTAATATATTATATATGATATGATATTAATAAACATTAATGATATATTAATGTTTCGAAACAATTATATATCATCCCCATCTAAAATAAAATTTGATGACGAAAATTTGATGACGCCGTTCTGAGGTGAACGCGCGAAACACTTGTCAACAGCTACTATACCAATTGCGGGATATGCCAACATTTATTAATTCTTGATGTTCTCACGGTTAGTACAAAATGAATGAAAATAATTCCGGGTTTCAATCCATTTATTTATTGACATATAATGCAAGTTTTTACTAGGTTTCATCTGGAATTTTCAAGTGTTACTATTATACTTTTCGATCTGAAGAGTTGTGTTGTTCTCACGGTGCAGTAAACAATTTCATTCTCCGTTAGTTGAATGATAAAAACTTAAGGCCCTCCAACCTCTATATAAGAAAAACTTAGATATGCAAAACTGAATGAAATATTAAAGAAATAATATTTCCTTCCCACTCTTCTATGACATTCTTTTAATTAATTTAAAAATTTTTCAAAAAAAATATTGAATAAGTTAATCAAAGGCGTATATGAATATTCAAATACAAATATAACAAGATTTATATACAAATTATATTTTCATAACTCTCCCAACTATGAAACTTTTTAAAAGTTGGATATTACCTCAATTTATTTCCTTTCAAAGCAAATGCTGCTCGATTAAAATAATTTTGGTGTGCTTCGATATAAACATATGCCTCTTAAGTATGTAATAATGACATTAATTTTGACATTATTTAGAGGCAGGTGAGATGTTTCGAATATTGCAGTCAAATGCAGTTGGTTTATTCACAATTAAAGGTTGGAATAGGATCGCAGCAATTCCATTTCCTGGAGATAATTTGTTCAAAAGGTCTCATACAGATATCAAGGTTCCAAATTTCGATAAGTATAGACGTAAATCTGTGATCAAACCAGATATTAAAACTCGAGAATCTGAAGAGGAAAGAAAGTTATTCACAAGTCTTCTGGTAGGTGTTACAACTCTCGCAACATGCTATTCAGTTAAATCGCTTGTTCATTTTTTTGTGAAATCAATGGCAATGTCTGCAGATGTTCAAGCATTGGCTCAAATTGAGGTAGAATTGAATGACATAAATGAAGGTGGTCACAGTACTTTGAAATGGAGAGGTAAGCCTCTATTCTTGAAGCATCGTTCACCAGAAGAGATAAAAGCCTGTAGAGAGACAGATGTGTCAACTCTCAGAGATCCTGAAACTGACGAAGAACGTTGTCCAAAGCCAGAATGGCTTATAGTAATCGGTGTTTGTACACATTTGGGATGTATTCCTATTCCTAATTCTGGCGATTACTTGGGTGGGTATTATTGTCCCTGTCATGGATCTCATTACGACGCTGCGGGTAGAATAAGAAAAGGACCGGCACCTACAAATATGGAAATACCTGAACATGTGTTTAAGACAGAAAATCTCTTAGTAGTCGGTTAGTTATGTAGCATTAAACATAAATTTTCTAATAAACTCTAACTAAACTTATTCATGTTTATAAATATTTTATTACATAATTTCGAATTTAATATGGCTAACTGAAACACTCTAGGACACCTAGTTTCGAATAATACAAGAAATATAGGTAGAAAATTATCTTTATTATTTTTTTTTATGCACATTATTGAAAAGTTATAAATTTATTGAATAAGAGAAAAATTATGTTTCAGAAAACTGCGTTCAATAAAGTAAATGACCTTAATTTTATTGAAACTGTAATATTCCGATGAAGATATATTTTCAATACTCCACTGACGTTGAGTCGGAAAACTTCGATTAAGTTCATCATAAACCAATATTTAACCCAATCTAATCTGAATTAAATGAATTGAGAGATATATACATATATAAATACATATATATATATATATATATATATATATATATATATATATATATATATATATATATATATATATATATATATATATATATATATATATATATATATATATATATATATATATATATATATATATATATATATATATATATATATATATATATATATATATATATATATATATATATATATATATATATATATATATATATATATATATATATATATATATATATATGTAAGATAGGTGTACAACTTTGCTTCTGCCGTTTTTCAATAGATGGCTGTAGCGGTAAAGTGCTAGTCCAAATAAAAAGATCGTGGATGTCATACAATAGGGTATGGCACAGAACATAATGTTCTGTGGGGTAAGGTATTTGTTAACATAACACCATCGAAATATTGGTCGATTTGTGTCTGCATCATAAAGTTATTCTCGGTTAAACATCTCAGCTTACGAGCCAAATTCTCGTCATTTGCGGGAGGTTTTAATTTTCTGCTTGAATATGAAGAAATCTGCGGCTGAGTCTCATGGAATGCTCTCAAATACCTATGGTGAGGTCACTATTACTGGAAAAACGTGCTGAGACTGGTTTCAACGCCTCAAGAACGGTGATTTTGACATCGAAGACCAGCATGGCGGTGGAAGAGAGAAGGTTTTCGAAGATGCAGAATTAGAGGCATTCCTTACCTAATCAAAACTCGTGTCAAACGCAATAAGAATCGGCAGGATCATTGCGAGTAACACAAAAAGCCATTTCAAAATGCCTGAACGTCATGGGAATGATTCAGAAACAAGAAAATTGGGTGCCGTACGAGTTTAAGCATAGATATGTTGAACGGGGTTTGTTTGCATGTGAACAGCTGCTTGGAATATAAAGACGGAAGGTATTTCTGCATCGCATTGTGACTGGGGACGAAAAATGGGTTTATTACGATGATCCTAAGCGCAGAAGATCATGGGGAGGTCCCGGCCATGTTTCCACGTCGACGGCCAAACCGAATATTCACGGTTCCAAGGTCGTGCTGAGTATTTGTTGGACCAGCTCGGCGTAGTGTAATATAAGTTGTTAAAACCGACTGAAACAATCACAGGTGATCTTTATCGAACGCAATTAATGCGTTTGAGCCGAACATGGAAAGACAAACGGTCGCAATACAACGAGAGACATGAAAAAGTGAAAAAAAACGGTGGAAGCAAAGTTGTACACCATTTTTTTTTTTCGGTTTTTCGTATATATTCTATAACTAATAATTCGATTTCTACGTTACTGATAACTTGAACAGAAAGTTATAACTACACAATAAATAATTTCATAATAGAATTAGTTCAACCAGTTTTAAGTATTGCCGGCAACTGATCTGCACACAAATCCCCCCTATTCGTCGTGCTACACTAGGAATTCCTAACCAATAATGTCAGCCATCGACTATAGGAAGTTCGTTACATGAAGTAAATGAAGATCATAATTTTTTATATGTATCATTTTCAATAATACATGCATATATATTCGATAATAGGATACAATTGTTTCACCATTATAATGAATCATCAGTTCATATTTAATCTATCAATCAAGAATCGTTGACGTTCAAAACTCCCATAGGTCCTATACCAAATTAAGGGGAATTTTGTGAACTCCCTCTATCAGAGAGAAGACGTATAAACTCTCCCCAGCGTTCAAGATTCCTACTCATGACAACAGTAGCGAGAGATATATCATTCGAACACTACAGACAATTGTTCGCAATGTGTACAAATATATAATCCCATGCCTTATCGCTCCAGATCACGCCCAGGCGGGCAAAAGTTTCAAGATTCACAGGTCATTCAATAGTAAATACTGAGACTCCTAATCGAAATATTTCAAATAAAACTCTCGGGGAGCTGTCTACGAGAACGAACCCATCACTTTCGAGAGTGAACATTAGGAGCGTTTCGACAAATTCATCGATCTTGTTGAATGATAATAGGATACAATTGTTTCATCATTATTATGAATCATCAGTCCATATTTAATCTATCAATCATTGATCTTGATTGATAAATTAAATAGATAGTGGAGCGATTTGTATATCGGACCTTCGAATAGAACATTTCGAACTATTTAAAATTATTGAATACATTTTATTAAACAGGCAATTATGAAATAATAGGAGTTTGTTATCACATCATAAATTGCGCAACATTAATCGAACAAGTCACACAAAATGTATACGATATATTGAAAGACCGAAAATATCTATTGGTTTTCAATATAAAGTAAAACGTTTTCAGTAATCAAGTACTAACAGAGGTGCGAATTCAAAACAAACTTACGTTTCATTCATATCGTTAATATAAAGCTAAGTGAAGTTATAATGGTAAGGTTATTTTTTATTTTAAAAAACTGAGCGTCTACATAATTAAAGCTGAAAGGAATTACTAAAATATTCAAATTGTAAATATTGTTCCACTTTCTTTGGAACAGGAAAGGGTAAAGTACATTTAAGCTACGTATTCATAGTATTATTATTGTAGCTAAAGAGTATCATTCACTTATTATTATTACTTCATTTTAGGATTCATCTAGTTAATATGTGTTTGAAATATTTGTTAAACATGAAAGCGAATAAATAGAGAAAACAGCTTTAATAAAATCTTTTAATAATATACAAGAATATTTCAAATGGTTATTAATTTGGCAAACATTTTTGAATAGTCACATAATACCACATCAGCAATTATAATAACTAAGAGTGATATATGTATTATTTTAGCTCTCAAACTTAAATAACATATAAACCCTCATTTACAGTTTATAAGAAAAGTACTAGAAAGCTTAACCAACAAATTATTTCTTATTTTTATATATTCTATACTACATAATAGCAATGCAATATTCATGGGATATTGGAATGACCACCCTGAAACAAATTAAAATTACATACACTTATTTTACATATCAGACAATGTACATTTATATACTTATAATAGCAGATAAAATATATTTATATCAATTAAACAAATATCATTTGAGAGCTTATGATATAGCAAAAGTATGAGGGAATGTAGATATCATTATTCAGCATAGTTATTCTCTGGTCAGGCAATTGTTTCAGCAGCAGGTAGAAATGTTTCCCAGTATTTAACCAACTGAAATAGATGGAATTAATTTTATTATTATATAATATGCATCATTTGAAAATGCCAAATTATATATAATTAATCATATATAATATGAAATACATAGTTATATTTCATTCAACACTTTTATAATACCTGTGCTTGGTGTTCTAAATGATTTTCCAAATATTTTATGAACATAGCCTTGAAATCCTTAATTCGACATTTTTCAAATCGTTCCATTTCCATTTTTATCATTTTGGAAATTTTATCGAAATTCTCTTGACCTCTCTCTACTTTGGCTTCCCACTAAAATACCAAATGTATAATTAATATATTCCCTGGAATATTTAAGCAATAATATTCACCTCTAAGACTTCTGTTGCAGCTTGATCTAGTTTGTCATTTCTGCATGCTAACTCAAATTTCGTTTTTACCTCTCGTTTCTTAGCCAACATTTGTTGAGCATGGTGCCAATGTTGGAAAAGTTTAGTTCTTTCATGAAAAGCATCCCTTACAGCTGATATTAAACCCAAGTAGTCCTTCAACATTTCACACAAAATGAAAAAATCTGTATTTGCTTGCTCTAAGTGTAAGGCCTCAACCTACAAAAAATGTTGTGAAAACTTTTTACACTTCAAAAATACGTATATTACAATAATTGTACTATAGGATTAAGAAATTTTTTCAATTCAAATGAAGAAAGGCTTTTATGATTCGAAGAATTATAAACCTAAAGAGTGTAGCAACTGGTACTTCTGGACATTGTTTTTGAATAAAATTAACAATATTAGAAAAATAAAATGCAGGTCCTTTGCTGAAAATTTTCAGAAAAGAGCTTGTAGAGGTTCGATTTTACAAATAACCCCAAAATTGTGATGCTTCGGGTCATAAATCGTCTGTGAATTCTTAGAATAGAGTGTCCTTGAGGAAGCTCTAGAAAAATAGTCGAGTATAGTGTGATCACATAATGTAGCAGGCCAGAGAATATCACCATAGCGAGGTATTATAATAATAATAACAATTTATTCATCCTTTAGACAAAATACACTTGTAGAGGACACGTTTTCAGAATACAGCTTAAGTAATACAAGTAATATGAACAATACGAAATATATGAAACACAACATAGTAAGAGAAGCAAAAGAACATTAGATAACTAGTTATATGTTAATTTATATTGGAATCAAAACATTCTTTCTTATTCTAGAAACATTTCTCGAGGAGCAGAATTTCAATTTCAATCTTAAATTTATTGTACTCCAAAACCTTCAGTCTATCAGGCAGATGATTAAAAAATTTGATAGCATTATACATACTATAATGACTGTTGAAGTTTAGAAGTTCGATGTTTTGGAATACAGAGTTTCTTTACGTCTTGTGTCATACTCATGAAAGTCCGAACACCTACTTAGTATCATAAACTTTCTACAAGTGTACAACAGAGAGTCAAGAATATAAATACATGGGACATACATTGTTTTGTTCTCGATAAAAGAGGGTCTAAAGGTCTCCCCAGTTTTCAAGTTAAAAATCAAACGGATTAACTTCTTCTGGGTAACAAAAACTGAATTGCTAAATAAGGAGTCACCCCAAAGTAGAACGCTGTAGTTGGAGTGACTGAACAAGTGCATAATAGGCATTCAGTATAGAATCTTGAGGTAATATAAGTTTTATACGTCTCAGTGCGAAAAATGCACTAGTATATGCACCAATATCTCCTACAGACATAATCATCATGATCTCTCAATAAATTTATTTGGACATGTATTGCCAGGAATTTTATACACTGAGAAGGTTTCAACTCGCTTTCTAATTCACATGAACCTAAGTTCTCCAAAGGTTTGTGCAGAAACTATAAATGAAGAATTATCGGCAAACAATACAATCTTAAAACCCAGCAAATTAGAAACATGGTTCATGATATAGTAAGGTAAGTCATTGATGAAAATAATTAATAAAAGTGGCCCAGGATTGAACCTTGGAGCATACCCATTTCTGCATACTTTGTTGAGCTATGTTGCCCCTTCAATTAATCATCTGCTGGTCAGGAAACTTTCAATGAACTGCAGAAAATTGCCCCTGAGACAAAGATTGAACAATTTATCCAATATGAAGTTGAAGCTTAAGCAACCAAATGTACGAGATAGGTCAAAAAATAACATGGTCACAAAAATTCCATCGTCTTAACAATTATATGAAGCGGCAGAGAAAATGTGTCAGTAATAATTCCTTTTCCTCGTCGTTTCATACGTGACTTCATCTTGTTTAAAAAATACAATGTTTATGTTCATGTTATCCCGCATAGGTCTAATATCATACTACGACAACGTTCTTCATTAATATTTGCCGCTTCACCACTGTGTTTATCATGAAAAATTGGCCTTTTTAATCCTTTCCTCTTACAATGCAGGAGTTTTCACTTTCCCAGATCCTACAATTTTAATTAATGACGTAAAGCATTATTTCAAACGGATTCTAAGAAAAAATCAGCATACCCACGTAGATTTCCGTAATCTGGTAGTTAGGATTTTGAATTAAAAGAATTGAATTTTCGTAGTGATTTCGCACAATTGTTTAGGTTTTTTCATGGTAAATCCATCCATAAAGAAGTTGATGTGTAACCAGGTATCACATAATGAATACACAATTTTTATATTATATTGAATAATAATGACGATAAATTAATACCCCCCAAAGTTTCTATTTGGACACCTGTAGCATTAAAATTTAGAGATTATTTATAGCACATAAGTATATTATTTCTTGACTAAAACTATTCTTGATTGTTACATCAAATTGAAATAAAATTATAAGTCTCTAAGTTTTAAACTGCAAAGATAAATTTGAAAATAAGTTTTCTACCTTCTCTTCAGTGTCAGCCAAAAGAGAAAGCGCTTTAGATAGAGAATTGTGATCTTCACATGCACTCAACATGGCAGCAGAACGAGAAACACCATTAGTGAGATTCGCAAGTTCCCGTCTATAAATGACCATATTTTCTACATTTGTATGAAGTTTCCTCAGTTGGGCTTCCAATGATTCAATATGGATCAGTTTATCTTCAAACCACTAAAATATTTAATAAATGAATACCAATCAATTTATTGAAGATAAGATAAATAGATTATTTTCAATTCCAAAACCAGAGCTTACAGGATCTGTTTCATCCATTTTATAAGTTATTTTATTTACAGTCTCGCCAACTTTATTGAACAGTCTCATGACACCAGCACCACTTAAAGCAGAAGTGTTAGTAGCCTTAGGTAATTCAGTTTCTGAAATAAATATATATAAAATGACACCAGATTTATTTGAAGAACAGTAATATTTCCAGCAACTTACCAGATTCCAAAAACTCTCTGAAGTCTGGATCTACAACTAAAACCGGATGTTGTGCAGTTCTATTCAAATATCTTTCTAGAGATGCTCTCCTCCTCTCCACAAATTCATTGCCATTACCCCCTCCATTTTCATGTTGGTTTGACATTTTAATTTTTGTCATGCCTACAAATTTCCAATACTGTTGAATAGAAGCAGAATGAAGAAGACTAAAATGCACCTCACCTAGTACGTTTTTTTCTGGTGCAGGTGGGATTATACGACCTATTTTCAGATATTTATCAGTTAGTTTATCATGAAGTCCCAAGAAATCGCTGAATCTACGCAATGCTGAAAACTCTCTGTTTTTGAATATTTGCATGTTAGTTTTAGTTGTAACTTTATAAGCCATATAAGCACTCATTCCTTCTCCAATTTTTTGGGATTCAGTAATACTGATGTCTATGAATTGGTCTCCAGATTCAATTTCCATCTTCAATAGAGAAAGTAAAGTAGAGTGAAATATATTTGAATACACTTAAATAACATAACCAATGTCAATTAATTCCTCATATAACACTCAATGAAACATTTTTAATTGTAATAAAAAATTAAAAACACATAAAATTGTAGTATTGTTAACACTAGTACTAAAATTTGAACACTTAGAAAAATTTTACATAAAGAATATTCTGAGGGATTATCCTATGAAAGAATTATTTTCAAAATTAAATGGGAGAGTAATGTATTACCTGAAGCAGATATTACTTGTTTCATCCAATTTAACATTAATTATAGAAGATATAATGGCAGTGAATCAAAAGAATATTTCAGGAGAAAATAAATGGGAGATATTTACAAGGCCAAAAGATTTTAAGCTGAAATCTAATTAAAGTACTGATTTGCATAATTTGGGAGAATATTCAGGTAAACATTTTTCATAGGACCTCCTATTGGATATAATTGTGAAGAGTTCAGCAGAAAAATACTGCTTTCAGTTCCAATCAGCTATATTGGTATATTTTAGTGCCAATGAGATATCTACTTGTACAATACACCTCTTATATGTATATACAGTGAAAATACATATCTTTATATGTATATACAGTGAAAACTCTTTATAAAGAAACCCAAGGGGCCAATAATTTTTTATTGTTATAGAGAGTTATCATAATGATAAAATAAGTGATCAACTTGTTCTTAAAACGCATATTCTGTTAACTTTGCATGACGTTTATGGTTTTGCTACTTATTTGTTTTGTATTATATTACAGAATCCATCTCTTGATATGTGGTGGAGACCATTCGATTGAACAATGAAAAATTTTTTATAAATTAATGGCATCGAGTGTTGAATAAATGGTATTGGCTCAGAATCATCTACTTGACCATTTTTATTCATTATTTTTTGTCACTAACTCAAGAATTCGTTCATCAGTAAATCAACCGGTTGTAGTCCTATCGTCTTCTATATTCTTATATGTTGGTAGAACTTCGTTAAAATTTTCTGGTAAGTATATTGAATTGTTTTATCCATTCATTCCATGGTAGGTTCTCTCCAATTTCAAAATGATCCGTATCTACTGTTTGATCATTACATACTCCCACATGATGAAATGAATACTGTATAGTAGCTGCTATTACCTTTTTTCAAGCTTTTGATACAAAGTTCTCTACTTACATCTTGTAACCTAATAAGATAAAATAAACAATAATAACGATAACAAATATTGTGTCTAAATATTAACACATTTCTACATGATAGAGAATGACTGCTTCGTTATAAGGAGTTAACCAATGTGTGGGTTTTAATGTTAACCAACCAAACTGTGCTCACTTCTACATTAAAGGGAGTTTATCATTATAAAGAGTTTACACTGTACTATATAAGGTGTTTCATATTCGCACACATTTTACCAATGTAAAGACCTAACTCAAGTCATCAAGTTCAATTTATGAAATTTCAATAAACATTGAATGTTTTTTGAAATCAGATTAAGTTACGTTGGCGCGAAAAATGCAATATAATAACCCAAGTTAGTACTTTTTTTGCGATTCTCCGTTATTGAATGGATATGGCAATGTCAATATTAATAAATTTTCAAAAATGTTTTTATTGTGTTCCATAGGATAAACCTTCAATACATAAACTCCCTTGTTCTGCATTATGAACATTTTTCTATAATGACAGACTATATGCCAATGTGGACTGCACCAAGACACAATGAGCTAATTTAAGTGTTGATAGACTGTTGTCAAGTCTGAAGACAAGCACATACAGCTTAACTTTGGTACAATATAATTTGTGGATGCTTCTCAGGTGTATGTTCAAAATTCAAGTCTGCACTAGTTAGCAAACTCAATTGTTTTTACTATGGCTTTTCCTGCTTTATGAATATTTTTTTTTGTCACTATTTGGATAGTATCATCTGCTTATATCATCATTTTCTCTGGTGTATTACATATGTAAAGTATATTACTCATCAATATTATAAATAATAGAGCCACTAATGTCAACCCATGTGGAACTTTTCTTCTGTTGCCAACCTTTTGTGGAACTTTATGTTCCTTTATTTGTTATTATCTATGATTTTAAAATGTTATTTGTAATTTTGTTAGATCACAAAGAAAAAAATTACGAAGGGCTAAGAGTATTATATAATTCCATCTAATTTCAAACTCAAATATTAAATGTCTTGACATAATATTTCTTTTCAATGCCCTTTAAGTAGAGTATATGTTAATGAATTTTTGTTATAATAAAATTGTTCATTATATTTGATGATGATAATAAATTATTATTATATTATATATAAAACATTAAATTTCATTAATTAAACTAAATTTCAAGTAAATTTCTTGAGATCAATTTGCTGCCTGAATTTAAATGATATCCAAAATAATGAAATTGCACTAATACACAAAAAAATTCTTTTTAAAACCTTTTTCTGAAATTATACTATAGACACATTCACTATGTGCTTTAAATTATTATAATTTGAAATTGCTCAGTCTCAAAATATTTTAGTAAGGTGAGATATATGCAACATATTACACTTATACAAATTGTTATATATAAAATTGGGTATATTTAAAAATGTTTATGTTTCTGACAACTATTTACCCTTTCTGAATTATTAATATCCAATGCATCAGAATTTATAGGAATGGTTTCCAGTGTATTTTCTTCATTCAAACATAATGTGGTGATATCCAAAGGAACTTTATTATTTGGCTCTGAATTCTGTTCTAAGGGGGTGGAAGAATCCGGAAACTGAAAATTAATTCACTAGGAATAAACCCATAATATATTTGTATAATTAATCCTACTTGCTGAGCAGAAACAAACAAATCTTCTTCAGCAATATTTTCATTCCCGTTATTTATTTCCACATTTTCAAAAAGTGGCGGAGACTCAATTCCAGCAGAATCCATTTTTACTAAATTGGAGCTTCAACTATGTATATAATGATTCACTTCACACACACTGCATTAATTCCTATCGTTGTTAGTTAATTTTGACATTGACAAGATGACAAGACTTGACAACAATAATAAAAGCCATTGTGTAGCGTCATAGAATTTAACAATGTCACAGAGTTAGTCTTGTTCTAAAATTCGTTTTCTATAAAAAAATACATAAAATCAATAATTTTGAAGGTACCTCAACGGGTAAAGTTTTGAAAGTAAATTTAATAATACTTTTTTTCAAATAATTTTTGTACTGTTTTCTTGTATAATTCAGTAGAGTTTACATAGGGTAGTAGCTAGTGAACAAACTTTAATAGTAAACACCCAAAAAGCGCAGTTGAAAGAACTACGCTACCAAGGCGTGAGGGCGGTAGAGGATTGGCAGATTACGATAACTTTCATAGCATATATTGTATATCCGTAACTATTTCCACAGGAAGCTACTGACTCACAGCAGCGCATAGTGATTTACCAAATTGATGACTCCACTTCTCTGAAACTGAGCGAAGTATAAACTTATCGACGAAAAGCTACAAAGTTTGAAAAGATAAATCCTTGCACGTGAGGCACATTAATGAGACTAAGAAGGAAAATGTCGACAAAGAAGCGTCTGGTTGCTGTCAGACAGAATGTTTTCCGAAATGGAAGGCTCAATCTTAGATATCCAAGACCAGGTTATTCCCTAATGTGATTTCCTTAAATACAATGACTCAACAGTGAGAGACGACAGAATACGTATGTCAAACATCAGAGACAATCCAGCATATAACGGGGGATGTCAAATATTTACACATAAGTCATATAAAGAGAGACATGACGCCGTATTAAAGATTGAGCATCAAGAACTAGAATTAAAATTACATCTTCTACTGTAGGAAAACGTGCCGTGCTACAACTACATTTCAGATTAAAATTTAGGAAATGGCAAGTTTAAACTCTACTGGGACCCATTATCCTGACTAACCACTTCTCTACAATAGACCTCAACTTTTCCTGGTTGATCAAAAAACACATGGAAAACTACTTTTATCGAGGTGGTCATTCCAAATGCAGACAACCTAATAGAAAAATGCCGATAAAATCTCTAAATATCCAGAACTTGAAGTGCGACTAGCGACAGTGACACATAAACGTAGTCAAGACAGTCCCAATCATTTTAGGGTTCACTGCTTTAATAATGCTAGGAATTACAAAAATCGGTGCTACTTGCAGAGAAAGGCCTGTCAGGAAGTTTCTACGAAATAACAGAAATCGACGTCACTACGGCCGCCGCCATGATGTTAGCCGTCACGGGGACCACCACCACGGGCCCAATAATTGGAAAAGGACACCCACAGAGCTTAATACTTCTGATATACAATAACTGGGATAAGTGAAAGCCTTGTCGTTAATTCGGGACACTATTAATAGTAATCAATTCTTCGGTGATTATAAATTCTGAAGTAGACCGAAAAACTTAATTGAATGTAAAAACTAATGGAAGGGCACCTCTGCATTAAATGCTGAGAGAGTTAATTTTTAACCAATTTTTCGTCCCCAGTCACAATGCGATGCAGAAATCCCTTCCGTCTTTATCTTCCAAGCAGTTATTCCCAAGCAAACAAACGCCGTTCAACATCTCTCGGCATCAACTCGTACGGCGCCCAATTTCTGTGTTTCTAAATCATTCCCATCACTTTCGGGCGTTTTGAAATGGCTTATTGTGTTACTTGCAATGATACTGCCAATTCTTGTTGCGTTTGACACGAGTTTTTATCAAGTAATGCCTTCAATTCTGCATCTTCGAAAACCTTCTCTCTTCCACCGCCATGCTGGTCTTCGACGTTCTTGAGGCGTTGAAACCACTCTCAGCTCACTTTCACTAATAGCGGCTTCACCATAGCTATTGGAGAGCAATCGATAGCCTCAACCACAGATTTCTTCATATTAAAGCAGAAAATTAAAACCTCCCGCAAATGACGAGAATTTGGTTCGTAAGCTGACATGTTTAACCGAGAATAACTTTATGATGCAGACACAAATCGACTAATATTTCGATGGCGTTATGTTAACAAATACCTAACCTTATTGTATGACAACCACGATCTTTTTATTTCGACTACCACTTACCGCTAAAGCCATCTATTGCAAACCGGCGGCAGCAAAGTTGTACACCATATATATATATATATATATATATATATATATATATATATATATATATATATATATATATATATATATATATATATATATATATATATATATATATGTATATACACCAATTTGCACCAAGTCACCTGAAAAATTTAAATTATGATAATGAAAGGAATGCTTGAATTTGCGAAAAAAATTCGTCTCCATTACGTACGCCAAAGGTCATATGTTCATAATGAATGAAGATAAGTTATACAAATATGTACTCAGTATTATCAATCAAGTAGGTACTGAAAGAAATAAATCTGAAATTATCTAACGATTGAATGAGAGATAAATATCTGACGAGATAAATATCTAACGATATTTTGTAATATGATGTAGCAATTCTGCTAAATAAATACATTATTATTGATGCTATTAGTCGTATCCATTAAGTAACGCCACTGTTCTAAATTCTGAAAGATAAGAAATAGGCTCTCAGTATTTTCAATCAAGTGCTGAAATCGAGATTTTATTTTCACTGTAGTTCAAGGTTAATAGGCTGTTAGTTATTCAAGTGAATAATATTAACTCCATGATAAGTTGATGCTATTATAAGTTATAATTGTGAACGCATAAAGGTAAGATAAATATGTTTTACATAACCTACTCCTTCAGTTCAACATAATTTTAATGTTTTGGTACAAATTTGTTATCGGAGTACATTGAGATAAATAAGTAATAATATGTTCATTTTGGAATATAAATGTTCAGTATATATACTCAACTCAATATACATATCTAGAAATACGTATCAGGTAATCAGTTTAAAAACGGAAATTTCTCATTATAAACATGTATTATAAGTTCAGTCGATAATGATACACAGCGCGTTGACTTCTTTGCTGTGAGGGTCCATGTTAGGGATGGCGATGTGAGATCGATTAATCGAAATATCGATTTTTTGAGCCAAAAAAATCAATTTTTTAAATCGATATGTAGTACTGGATCGATTCATTGGATCGATACATCACCCTCTAAAATCGACATTCGATTATTTGTTTTGTTAAAAACCATACAATTAGTTCAAGGTGCCCGTATTACAAGAGTGCTGCCGGTTAATAACTTAATAACTCGCGAGATGGATGTGTGTTTAGTCTCCTTCGCCTTAATTCTCTTCAATAAAAAAAGTCAAGGTTTAACTGAAGAATTCAAACATTATTTATCGCAGGTAGTTGTGCACCTAAAGTATAATCCTATAGTTCACTATCAAGATAGCTTTTTTCAGACAGTCGGAAAATTTCCAGCAGTCGGAAAAAGCCATCTTACGTTGTTTCTGTCGGACATAGCAAGTGATGAGCGGAACCGCTTGGATTCCAGTAGACTTGACAGACTCTTGTTTTTAAAAAGTTTAGATGTAAAGCATTGGAAACTATAATCTGAATTATCTATTTGCTTTGTTACTAATACATTTTGAAAATAATGTCTTGTTTTGTACCTGATCTAATATTTTGATATGGTAATAAAAATAATTGTTATTATCGGATTCCGTGATTTTACTGATTAAAAGATCGTTAATTATAATATTTGTCTTGTTTTTAATAAAATTGATTTATACTTACATTGTAAAGCAAATTTGAAAAAAGATCGATTTTTTGGACATCGATCTTTTAGACCTCGTTTTTTTTGTGGATCGATTCATTAGGTCACGATTCGAATCGATTCAAAAATCGATCTTTTTCGGAAAGAATCGCCAACCCTAGTCCGTGTGCTACTAGCGCTACGAAAAATTGGACAACAGAACTTGCGCATTCGGGGTTTAGTCCACTGTAAGAAACAAGTCTTAGGTTTCTTTGATGCTATTTCTGAACGAAAACGAATTTCGTGAATCTAATAACTGTTTTCGAATCTTGAATATTTTCTCGAGAGCGCTAGATAATTTTAAAGTTGCAGAATTCCATAAATAGTTTAAAAAACCAAAATTTCAAATTGCTCCATTTTTCACGCATAAATTGTCCACATTTAGGAATTAATTAAAATATTCACTCTCATATTTGACAATTTTAAAATATCTGGCCCCCTAGATAATTTATTCAACTTCAAATTGGTAAAAGTTTGAAGGCCATTGATTGATTACTTTAGAAATCTTATCAAAGAAATCGAGACTGCATCAAACATCGATCGAAAAAAAACACCTACCAGATTTGCAGTGCCAGATTAGACCATGAGCAAATTTAGCAAGCTTAGCATATCAAATCTTTTGGACACTATAAACTGTACCCAAGAATTATTTGCAACAACACAGCAGTTTACGGTGGTTATAAATCCGCCCAAATCAAAGGGAGTAGAAGACCTTCCCCAACTTATTTGTACCTGCTGTGATGCTCTTCCGACTTCAGCATTTTTTTTTCGACGTCACTCAACTCATCCCCTAAAACAGTTTTAGTACACTACTAGAACCGGATTATCAGCAAAGCACCATTTCGACAATAACAATTCTTATCATATATATATATATATATATATATATATATATATATATATATATATATATATATATATATATATATATATATATATATATATATATATATATAATCATCAACCTCCTGCCGTCCACTGCAGAACGAAGGCCTCCCCCTGTCTTTGCCAAGATTCCCTATCCAACCACAGCTGACCAACGCTCATATCTTGTTCGGGCTAGATGGCCTGTCCATTTCCATTTTGACCTCTTTACACACTCCACGACATCCTTCACCTTTGTTTGACCTCTTATCCAGCTGCAACGTATTCTATCTCTTTTGGTTAGGCCCATCATGTATCTTTCTATACTCTGCTCGGTTGTTCGAAGCTTCTGGATGTGAGCAGATTTCAGGGTACAAGTTTCGCTGGCCTATGCCATCGCTGATAATACGCATTGGTCAAACACTTGACCAATGCCGATTTGAAAATATCTTTCATTCGGCCAACTGTACCCCAAGCTGTTCTGGTTCTTGGGGTACAGTTGGTATATATATATATATATATATATATATATATATATATATATATATATATATATATATATATATATATATATATATATATATATATATATATATTTAAGATTGATTTCTTGCCTGTTTAAGAGAGTTTATTTTCAATGTTTCTAGCAATAACAGGCTAGTTTCAATGTGAAAAACTTATTTTCGTGGACGTTTCGTTGTATATCACAACTTTGTCAAAACTAAATTATTTAGTTTTGACAAATTGTGAAATACAACGAAAATTAAGTTTTTCACATTAAAATAAGCCTTAAAATATATATATATATATATATATATATATATATATATATATATATATATATATATATATATATATATATATATATATATATATATATATATATATAGCTTTAACAAGCTTGGTCAAGATATTCGATTTAACCAAAAATGATGCAGATTCCTCACGTGGAATTTTGTGTTGTTTTGTTCTGTGTTTTTCCTTTTTAATCAACTTTCAAGTTTGTAACATCTAATAACTTGAACTACGCCGTTCTGATGAGAGCCAATATATATATATATATATATATATATATATATATATATATATATATATATATATATATATATATATATATATATATATATATATACTAGCAAACCCGGCGAACTCCGTTTCGCCACCAAATGGCTTCGTTTTATGTAACATTTCGTTTGGTGATTAAAAAATGAAGAAAAATTTTTTTTTGTTTTATATTTGAAAAGGAAAAATTTTATTTCATTTCACAACAGTAATGAATCATATCGTTTTTAAACGTGGGCAAGAACAGACAAAAGAGCCGAACATCACTCAAACACTAGAACATTCATTTGAAAAATTCAAATTAACCAAGAGAATGTTATAGTAGAGCTAGACATGTGAACGTGTACGATGTGATGGCTCCATTATCCTTAAATGTTAGAGAAATATTGAAATCGACGCCACACGTGATGGAAGTGCGAGACATATATGTTTCGTTCTGCAAGGAACTCGTCAGTCGCAATACGTCCATCGAAGTGAGGCAACGATTTCAACCTCCAAGCATCTTCTTGTGACTCCAAGTGGAATACCGTAGAGTTATGAATACTCCACAATTCCATCTATAGGAATCAATAGAAAACCTTTCAGATTACAGACATCACCAATCACTTCCATCACGTGTGGCGTCGATTTCAATATTTCTCTAACTTGCTCACGGTTAAAAACGATATGATGATGAATCATCATGTTTCACTAACCGGGGTTTCTGTATTTCTAAATAGATGATATAGTTTTGAAGCAGTAAAACGTTTATTGAAGTTAAGCTTCGGTAATTATAATAAATGAACTTATGGAGTGAATTGAACATTCTTTCCCCTTTCCGTAAATTAAAATACATGACACAACATCAAAATCAATACAAAAAGAAGTTCAATATAAGAGAGAAATTACTTAATTTTTATTATTTTCAGATGAATTTTACATTTCGTGGTTTAATGGTACCGGTATTTACGCCATTCAAGGAAAATATGTAAGTATGCATTAATTATGCTTTATCAGTATAGAAAAAATATTGTCAACGAGAACGAACCTATCACTTTCGAGAGTGAATATTAAGTGCGCTTCGAAAAGTCATCGAACTTCTTGAATGATAATAGGATACAATTGTTTCATCATTATTATGAATCATGAATCCGTATTTTATGATTTTTCATCATAAATACGAACGAACCTGTCATCAGTGACAGGTTCGTTCTCGTAGACAACATTTGTGTGGGCAGTTCCCTGAGATTTTTATTTGAAATATTTCGAGCTATCTTTTTGCCCCTCTGGGACTATTCTTACACAACGCAAACAAAGTTCTGTTGTGTTCGAATGAAATGTCTACAAAGCAAAGCCTCTACGTACTCTTACTAATAACAGGCTTTTTTTGAAATGAAAAAGTTTATTTCTGTTGACGTTTCGTTGTTATATTAAAGTTATATAAATTTATAAAATAAACTAATATAATTTATATAAAGTTGTAATATAACAAGAAACGTCAACAGAAATAAACTTTTTCATTTCAAAAAAAGCCTGTTATTGCTAAAAACTTTCGAAATATATATATATATATATATATATATATATATATATATATATATATCTTGAAATTGATTTATTGCCTGTTTAAGATATTTTATTTCGAAGGTTTTTAGCAATAACAGGCGTTTTTTGATATGAAAAAGTTTGATGATTCATAATAATGATGAAACAATTGTATCCTATTATCATTCAACAAGATCGATGAATTTTTCGAAACGCTCTTAATATTCACTCTCGAAAGTGATGGGTTCGTTCTCGTTGACAACATTTGTGTAGACAGCTCCCTGAGAGCTTTATTTGTAATATTTCGATTAAGAGTCTCAGTATTTACGAGTATTGAATTACCTGTGAATCTTTGAACTAGCTACACTTTTGCCCGCCTGGGCGTGATCTGGAGCGATTAGGCATGGGATCATTCGTACACATTTCAGACAATTTTCTGTTGTGTTCGAATGAAATATCTACAAAGCCTTCCCTCGCACTCTTGTTGTCATGAGTAGGAATCTTGAACGCTAGGGAGTGTTTATACGTCCTTTCGCCGATAGAGGGAGCCTACGTGAGTATTTCACTCTGTAGAATCTCTCTTAATTTGGTATAGGACCTATGTTCGTTTTGAAAGTCATCGATTCTTGATTGATAGATTAAATATGGACTGATGGTTCATAATAAAGATGAAACAATTGTATCCTATTATCATTCAACAAGATCGATGAATTTTTCGAAACGCTCTTAATATTCACTCTCGAAAGTGATGGGTTCGTTCTCGTTGACAACATTTGTGTAGAAAGCTCCCTGAGAGTTTTATTTGAAATATTTCGATTAAGAGTCTCAGTATTTTACTACTATATATATATATATATATATATATATATATATATATATATATATATATATATATATATATATATATATATATATATAATATTGGGTATTTTATTTTAGTTGTAAATTTTAAAAAATCCATAGATAACACCATGTTTTAATCTTAATACATATTTAAGTTTCAATTGCATAATAAATGAACCAAAACATTGATAATCAACACATTAATACAAAAATTATTGTGCAGTTAGATATTTGATTAAAAATATTTCGAAAGATGTGATTTTATCACTATAAAAATAGAGTGCAATATTTACGTGAAATTGCAATTTCGTCAATGGCGTAGACTTAGAATTTAGTCAGAATCAACTAGACAATTGCCATTGACGTAGGTACCATGATGTATCCAGAAATGTTTATTTAAGATAATTTAGTAAGGTGTAATACGCAATTTGTATGTGAAATACAATGCAAATATATCATACATATAACGTATTTTATGTGGTAGTTTTAGTTCAAATCTTTATATTTCGAGCTCAGTTTATTTTATTTTGACAACTGAAAAGGTTAGTCATGTTTTTGTGTTTCTTGGATTTCTTATTTTCGAAAAAAATGTATCAAATAATCTGTATTGAATTTTGCGTTGAAATTGAAAGAGGCGTTCGGTAACTAGTTTGTCTCAAATAAAAAGTGTTTATAAGAGGTACAAGCGCTTTACAGAAGGACGAGAAGATGTTGATGACGATGAGCGTATTACCTCAACACGTACAAACCACTGGTCACAATATGAATTACAATGCCACAAAAATTTTAGATCAGCAAATAATTTTAAAAAATTAATAATTGATGAGGCCGATACTTGATGTAAATCGATAAACATAATAAAACAATTGTTAAACAAAGATTTACACATATATTAAAAAGAATACTGCATGACGTACGTTTCGACGAGTTTCACCTTTTTCAAATGCTACGAGCAGACTAATGACATTTTTCGAATACATACAATAGGTAAACTTGAATTAAAAATACAGAGAAAACAGGTAGATAACAGGTAGAAGGGATCAATTCTCATACTGAACTACTATATAGTAAACTAAGGAATTTTAAAAAGATTGAAAAGGGGGCTTGAGGTATGGTCGATTTGGCTGTTCAAAAGGTTGCCAGAATATTTGTTTTTATTAATTTGAAGTGATTAATCACTTACAATTTTTGGATGTTATTGTACATATCTTTCATCTTCAATCACTCTATCTATTAAAAAAACCGCATCAAAATCCGTTGCGTAGTTTTAAAGATTTAAGCATATATAGGGATATAGAGACAGAGAAAACGACTTTGTTGTATACTATGTAGTGATATTATATAATAATATAATTCATTTATAAATATCTTTTTAGGACTATTAATTTGGATATCATCAATGATTATGCGAAATTTCTGAGCAAGTCTGGCCTGAATGGTATTTTGGGTAAGTAATAGATAAATTTAGCAATATTTAAAAAAACTTGAATACTATGAATATGATTAATTTTTATAACGGAATGGAATAATTAACTAAGGCTTATATCGATACGAAAAAATGAAATATATCAAAAAGAAATAACAAGGAAAGAGTTTGCGAAAACAACGTTATTAGTTTGTAGTGCCTTATACTTCAAGGAAAATCAATTTGAAATTCATCATTTAGCTTACAGTTTTCATTTGATTAACACGTTCAATCAAGCGAAACTGGATGCAAAAAACAAATGCTTTAGGGCAGATATTTTAGATTATCTCATTGAAGAAATAGAAAGCAATTGGTACTGAAAACTGTGCGTGGGTGTAAACTTTATTCCAATATCTACTCCAAGAATTATTTGACTTATATATGTATGTATTCATATATGTACCCATTTTTCCTTGATCTTCTGTTTATTGGACATTTTTCGCGATCTCATTACTTCCGACATATTTTTGTTAACCTTGATTGAATTGATATCTTCGCTAACAGCAAAGAATCAATTTGTCTTCATTATATAATAAATGTTATTTCAGTATCTCTTTCCAATATGATAAAATAATGTCAAATTAAATTATAACTGTTCTTGTGCTCATTAGTACAGAATATACTCACTAAAAAAAATTTAACAGAAGAAAATTTATGTTTAAAAAAATTAAAACGTACTCGTAGCGAATATCTTTTCATTGGCCTTTATGTAGGAAATCCTTGGTTCTATTACTGACGTACCTATTAATATCAAATATACGAGTAATATTAAAATCAGTTTACAAATCCAATATTTCCAGTTTAACGAGGCCGTACTGTTTTTCCAAATCTCCGGACGTCATACTAGCAATATTTTTTTTATATTTGCGATTTGAAGTCGTAAAATACAGTAGTTATTTACGAATAAACCAAATTTATAGAAGGTACTGATTGAAAATTTTCCATCAGTCAATGGAACTACAGGAGAGGGTCCATCTCTTTCGAAGAGCGAAAGGCTGGAGGTGGCAGAAGAATGGAGAGCTGCTACCCTAAATACAAAACAACACCTTATGGTTCAAATTGGTGGTGCCCCATTGTGTGATGTTGTGGAATTGGTTTGTACCGCTTGACAATATACTAATTCCTATTATTAGTATTACATGATAAATAAAATTTTTCATTTTATTTTCTATATTGCATACCATTATGTGATGTTGTGTAATTGGTTGGTACCACTTGACAATTCCTATTATAAGTATTACATGATAAATAAAATTTTTCATTTTATTTTCTATATTGCATATGCTATAATATTTTTGCATATTTGAAAATATTGAGAAGGGTCTAATTTTTGGAGGATTCAACATTTAGAGTATATTTTAATATTAGAAACTCAATCAATTTTAAATATATTTTCAATACATTGATTTTTAATTCTTATACAAATGATAAAAGTGTGTTATTTCTGGCAATTTCACATAATATGTACAGGTTGGTCATATACGCTTCACTATAGAATAAAGATCGTGAAAAGGTGGACGAACATTAGCTTTTCTAACCTCAGCAACTATTGGCGGTCTGTATAAAAAAAGTCTGTTGCTAGAGAAGTTTATTTAAGGATATTTGGTGCGCATTTTCATAAAGAGAGTAATGCTTTTGCTCTCTACCCACCCGTTAAATGAATGGAAACAAAAATAAATTTAATATAGCAGCATGATCGCTACAAGTACAGAAACCTAATTAAATATTCGATATCTATTAATTTTCTGACTTCAACATGTTTTTTGTTTCTAAATTAGAAAAAAAATAATGGAAGATTTACCAAATTGTAGCTATCTACTATTTTAACTCTTGCAGTAACCTATCCATATTTATTCAAAAACTGACATTTATTCAAAAATTTTTCTAAATGCCTGTAATAACGTAGATGCAAAATGATATTCTGGAACATAATTCCGGTAAAAATAAGAATAGAAAAACGTTAAGAAATGAACCAATATAAGATATTATATATGCTACAATATCTCTGAAAATTGAGAAAAAATTGGAATAACGATTTATTTCTGTTATCAATGAATTAGCATAACAAAATAGATCTCTATTTTAAACTTTTGATTTTCAGGCTAAACATGCTGAACGAATTGGCGTAGATTCCCTTTTGTGTTTGCCTGAATTATACTTCAAACCGCAAACAACAAGTCAATTAATAGATTACCTGAAAATTATAAGTGATGCAGCTCCTAATACGCCTTTATTGTATTATCATATTCCACAATTCACTGAAGTGAAAAGTAAGATAATTTATAAATATATACTCCTTGATACCTCATGAAATACTGGTACTATCATAAGTACCAGTTTTTATCAAAGCTCATTTTTTAAACATGTTTATACATTTTTTAAAAATGTTTACATTATCAGCTGGTGATTTTTCATTCACTTCAACTCTACGTATATCAATTATTATATTACATCTAATAGAACCAACATTTAAATAGTTATTCATTTGTTACTTTGCATCTAATATTCATATTTAGAAGAAGCTTTATTATCTTAGCTTTATATATTTTTGGATAAAATTCACCCGAATCACCATCAACATTCACTTCAAAAAAACTGACTTAATTTATCTACATGTTGGATATCTTATATCTCTTAAGTTGTTTTATAATTTTCAAACCTAAAAATTTTCACATTTTCAGTACACATGGGGGATTTCATGAACGATATATGTGATAAAGTTCCTACTTTTTGTGGCATCAAATTTACTTCAACATGTCTAGATGAAGGTCTCTTAGCGATACAAGCCAATAATAGGAAATATGCTGTATTCTTAGGTGCAGATCATGTAAGTTGCTCCAATATTTTGTTTAAACATTAAATTCAGAAATTTACATGTACATATACATATATATATATATATATATATATATATATATATATATATATATATATATATATATATATATATATATATATATATAAATATAAAGAAAATATTCAAGAAAATGAACACTAGAACATTCATTCGATGAATGTTAGAGAAATATTGAAAATACCAAAATGAATTAGAATTTTTCGGATGAATGTTCTAGTGTTCATTTTATATTATATATATATATATATATATATATATATATATATATATATATATATATATATATATATATATATATATATATTATTCATATATATTATATTATATATATATATATATATATATATATATATATATATATAAATATATATATATATATATATATATATATATATATATTTCGATTGTTCCCCATGAGGAGAGCGACTGAACTTGAATTCGCAATCATTAGGAATTTTGCTTCATCTTTTTTGCCTCCCAAAAACGCTTCATCCTCTCTGAATGCTCTTTCTTCCGTTCATCTGTCCACTCTACTCCAGGTTGACGATTTACTTTTTGCTCAAACTTTATATGTGCGATTTTATAGCGGCATTCAGTGCTATCTTCGAGATTTTTTATATTGATCTGTTGTAGATCCTCTTGGACCTCTTTTAGCCACTCTGTTCCGCATTTACCATTCATAATTATATTGAGTAGTTTCTTCAGTATTCTGGACTGTTTCATTCTGTAGACATGTGCATAGAACTTAGCTCGTCGTTTTCTGATTTCTTCCGTTATCGTATTTGTCTTTTGATACATATATATATATATATATATATATATATATATATATATATATATATATATATATATATATATATATATATATATATATATATATATATATATATATATATATATATATATATATATATATATATATACATATATATATATATATATATATATATATATATATATATATATATATATATATATATATATATATATATATATATATATATATATATATATATATATATATATATATATGCCAACTTGAATCTCTATTGAAACTTTTAGATACTAGCAGGTGGTTTCACCTTAGGTTTTGACTCTGCAATAGCAACATCCTTAAATTTAGTTCCACAATTGTCGTTCAATATTCTCAATGCTACAACTAACTCTCTCATCAAACGTGCCAGGGATGAACAGATGAAATTGAATGAAGCAATCGAAATTATTACAAAAAGAGGTTTGTATATAGCATAAATATCTGTGAACCTTAATTGGAAATCAATTTCAAAACAGGCTCTTGGGTTCCAACTATGAAAGCTGCTATGAATTTGTTGACTCCTCTAAATATGGGAAAAGTAAGACAACCTCTATCGCAGCTCACTCTGGAACATATTAAAGAAATGGAAGAAAAACTGAAACTGCTAAATCTTTGAGTACTTATGAGAATTTATATTTTTAGGTACAACATTCTATATGTAGCTCCTACTCTTACAAAGTTTATTATAATTACAATAAACTAGCATTTATTTGGTTTATTATGTATATTTTGGACACACCTCTTTTCCTTAATGAATTTTTATCGTTTATGAAAATCAAAAACAGTAAGATAGTGCTAGTAAATTTTAATATATGTTAATATTTTAATATTAGTTGCATAATGAAGTCTCTAAAAATCCATTCCAATTTTAATATTTAAATATATTAATAAATATTAAATATATCAAGATTTGGTTAACTTTAAATAAAATTTCATATTTAAGTCTACATACAAGTATGTTTCTATATAAGTCTATAAATAAATGTCACAGTGACCTTTGACGCCTTCTACAAAAATTGAAGAAGGCGCCAATGCACATTCACATTAAGAAATTGCTTAACTGCTATATGTAATAATTACCATATAAAAGTGTTCTTACTCCAGCAAAATTGGATTTAGAATATTGAAATGTTTATCGAAGTCAAAACCAAAAAAGTATATATGATATAAAAAATAACAAAGGTCTTAATATTTTCTTTATTTTCAACAAAAACTATCAACCAAAGCAACAAAGGTAGTTCAGCTCTTAATTCTATAACTTGATAATAAAAAATTAAATTTTACTGTAATGGTATTCTCCGACTTAATAATATGTTATTACTAAACCAACATTAATATTTACTACAACGTACCACTTGTGTTAGGCCTCTGGTTATTTTTAATGTCTTCCAACTGAATGAGCTGAAAAATTAATGTATTGGTTACAAGGTTTATTAGAAAAAAATTTCTGCATGGAATTTATTTTTGAAATATTTCGAGTTTTTTTCGTGTAAAAGCTATAATCTTAAAAGATTCATGAATTAGAAATAAAATCAGGCAAAAAAGTTAATAACATCAATAAATTTCAAAAATATTTTGATGTATCATTCTCTACCTTTCAGTTAAAAAATCCAATTCCAAAATCTATGTTCAAAAGTAGAATGATATTGATAAAAACACAGGGCAAGTTAATAATACCTATCCAAAAATTAAAATGTAATATTAATATTTGAGGGGGAATCTCGAAAATAATAACTTTAAGTAGTTTTATTGACTATGCACATGACACTATTAAAAGAAACAAATACACATTTAATAAAAAATATAGAACACAAAAACTGATTATAACCAAATATTAAAATGAAAAAGGGATATATGTGCTTGAGTACTGTTACTGTCTCATTGTCAATTAGTGATTTCAGAAATAATGACATTAATGACGTACATAATTGTCAAAATCGAATTTCAAGTATTTGTTAATGACTTTAATGTTACCTTCTCTATTGGTATACAAGATAATTCCCCACCGCCACACTGAGGAGGTGGTAGTGGTGTAGAAGAGACAGGAGTCACTGATTTATTTGCTTTTTCTAACGCTTCCCGAGCTCGTCTTTCCTTCAATTTCAATGAGAATATGGCAACAGATCTAGCTCTCTTCATGAGGCTTTGCTTCACTCTAGTTTTCTTAGCCGCTAAATCTTCGGCCGCTAAAAATAAACACCAAACTAATGATCGAATTCAGTAAATATGAAAAAATATAAATGAATCAGAATATAACCTCGAGAAACTTCATCTGCTTCCTGGCTAGAAATACTCCTGGCGCTGTCGCTCAGAGATGGATCTGCGGGAATAGGCTTCGATTGCACTAACAAAGTAGTTTCTACATTAGGTGACCTTGGACGAGGTGGCCAAAGTGGATTGTTCTTCAATAAATCAGAATCAGAGCTAGATGAGTCCTACAATTAAAAATAAATAACAAAATATATATGTATATAAATGTATATTGCATTGTATATGTCACAAATTATGACAAAGCTACAATCGTTATTGCTGTAGCATTGCTAAAAACTACTTTCAGTGAAAAAAATTGCTTTAATATATTTGTTTATATTATCACTTGTATTCTCACCAGCTATACATATGAATCTAAAAGACAAAGAAGGTGACGCTTACCTTTGGTGTTATACAGTCAGTACTTCGATGTATTTCAGTAGCTTCTTTTAATCTCTTAGCCCATTCTACTCCACCACTCGGGCCAATAGTTAAATGATATGATACCTCACTCTAGAAATATATTTTTTTAGAATCATAGACGGAAATAATTTTTTTAAAAATACCTCTGGCTGTAACCACTCCTTTGACTTTCTAGGACGAAAAGGAGGTATTTCCTGAATCGATCCAGGTGAGATGCTAAAAGGTTTATTTTGCCAAGTTGAACTACTTGGAGCTGGAGGTGGACCAGATGGAGTAACTGGGGAGGCAGCTAAGGACTTCAGAGCTTGTTTAGGATCATTTTCATGTTGCTTCTTATCTAATGGTTTATTTTCATTTGTCGCCAAACTATGGCTAGGGGATACAGAAAACCTAAAAACATGTTATTTTAAAGATAAAATTATATCTTTATGTATCACCCCACCTTCCTATAGTATGAAAATTTTGCTCATCAGGAGATGAAGAATTTGTATTAGTCAAACGACTTGCTTCCCTTCTAGCCCACTCTATCTTTGCCATCTCAGTAGCTAACCAACCAGGTATATCTGGTATTGCACAGGTTATGATAAATCTTATGACCAACATAATATGCTGCAGAAAAGAATAAGCTAGAATTAGTTTGAAAATTTGCAAAGTATTTTTTTATATAATTTGATTATGATTCTGAGGTCATAGCGATGGTATTTCATTTCAAGTAATCGAATTAAGTTAGTTTTTAGTTTAAGTTTTATTATTATCGTTGGGCGTGACGCATCAAATATAGTGCTCTTAGTGAGCAGGATAGAGCAAGACATAATTACGCCTAGTTAACAAAGCTCTCAACACTAAAAGTTAATTGTACCAAAGAGCAATTACTCAATGAGTATAGTTCAGGTTCCTTCTGACACATAAAGTCCCGAAATCAGCCAAGGTGGTTGTCCACTTGAGATTGAGAACTCCATGACTTCATAACCTGAATATCTTCCACTTTTTAGATTAACACTTATTTAGTAAATATTCAAAATGATCAAAAATGCATCTCCAAAGAAAAGCTCCTATATCTGGAGAACTCTTCAAGTACTCACAATAACCAAAAATAACCAATTTCATTAATTGAATATAAACTTAAATTCAAACACTTGAACTTATGATTTACACTTTATTCACTGCATAGCATGATGCGTTTCGTCGTTACAAACGACTTCTTCAGATGCCTACAGAATGATGAACGTTTGTAACGACGAAACGCGTCATGCTATATAGTGAATAAAGTGTAAATCATAAGTTCATGTGTTTGAATTTAAATTTATATTCAATTATAATGGATTTACATCAAGTAAACGCCAACACTATCAAACAATTTCATTAACAACGCAAGTCTGCAATATTAAAACACGAACTGAAGAGTAGTTATGTGACGGATAAAGAACCGTATCTGTTACTTTTTGGCGGATCTTTTACGGATCTATTTACCTTATTAATTTTAAATTTAAAGATGAAATTTTTTAAATAGGTGATAAGTATCAATAAACCACTATTAAATTCAGTACAGATAATTTTTTATTTCTTGAAATCAAATATTTGTCTCCTTAATGTTTCAAAATTTAACAGTAGTTACCATATCAACAGTATATAACTAAAAGGTAGGTGGTGGTACTTAATCAACTATCTTTTTAATGAGATCAATATTATAAAAAGTTATGAGATCATCTTTTATTGAGAAAACAAAACTTAGATCTTTGTAACATTTTAAATTCGAATTAAATGATTTTTTTAAATTAAGTAAACTAGTAATGCGTGACACATACGAGTCAAGATCCGTATCCGCGGATATTGACACCAAATATACGTATTCAGATCCGTATAAGCTGATATACATTTTTAACTATCCGACACATCACTAATGAAGACTGGTGATCTGATCGTGAAATTGCGAGTTAAAAGCAACTGTTGATGAAAGCACACTTGCAGATTTGTCTCCGATGCAGCTATCAAACCCCAATCCGTTTGGGAGTTGAGCTTCGAGATTATTCTCGAGACTGTTTTTAATCAGATGGACACTTCCCTTAAGTAAGAGATTGAATAAGAGAAATCAGGTTGCGGACGTATTTGCATAAATGCACATTATGACATCTGCACTGTCTAAAGTAAACAAATTGAACTCCAAAACATTTGGAGCTCGTAACATTTTATGATAACATCATATATCAAACATAATCATATATCAATTGCAAAAAAATATGAATTAATGATAAATGATAAATAATTCATTACAACTTATAAAAATAAATCAATATAAATAAAATAGATCAAATTCATGATCCCTTTGGGTTAATAAATAAATTAAAAAAATATATAAAACATAAAAAAAATTACATCGAGCCAATAATACTTTCAAATTTCAAAAGTCAACACCTATCCCTAATACTATTTCAATTTTTCCCGTTCTGCGATGTATGTTGGCCAATGGAGGTTGAAATTTAGCTACATTTCTACATATGGAGGATTATTCAGAAACAATTAGTGAATAATTTTCTCACTTACCTCTAAAGCTACTATGAGTAAAATCGTTTGTGTCGCGGACATCTCCGGGAACATTCGATGCACTTGACCTGATAGACCTATTAGTGCACAATTGACAAGAACAGCCACGATACTAATATATTCCATACAATTCTAAAAAATTTCATTAAGTAATCTGGTTACTTAGCAGTGTAAAACATCAACTACCTGCCAAGTTCCTATGTTTGGTACTCTTTGTCCAAATGGTCTTTGACATACATATACTAACTTAAATGCATCACTTCTTATCTCCAAAAGATTATTTAACATTGCACATATTGCGGCAGGCGGGAAAGCAGATGAAAAGAGAATTACATATCCCAATTGTACAGTCATTTCAAGATGCTCATTGAAAGTACCATCATACTGTAATCAAAGAATATTGTTTAATTTAAATGAATTATTGAATTATATTATAGAAGTAAGAAACAGAGAAAGGTAGCGGGTAGCTAAGGAATCTATTTACATATCTTACAACTAAAACGAATTTTCCGAAAGGATAGAATACTAATTTAAAACATTTCGGAAAAATCGTCCTATTTCACGTTCACAAATCGTTTATTCTATTGGAGTGATAATGTGCACTTTCTAACTACAGGATCTATTAAAAATCAGCTATCCATATATTCAGCATATAGTAAAGTTTATAGTAGAATAACAAACATCATCACCTGGAAGTGTTTTGGATAATTACTCAAATAGCACCAAAAAACCTGAGGAATGAAGATAAGCTTCTCAGTTTAGCAGTAATGAAAATACTATATAACCTAATAATACAATATTTTACAATTTATCAACTGATATTATCGATGAAAAATCAAGTTATTGAAGAAAATATGAAAATAGAACAGCAAGAACAGAGAAATTTTGGTGGTTGGCCATAACTTCAAGATGAAAAATGTCTATTCACTTTGTGTTCAAAGAGTTGTCGATTGCTTGAATGCGGAAATATTTCTTCCCATAACATATACTGCAATTTTCGTTCCCTGTAAAAAAGAAGTACTCTGCAATTTGAAACGCTGCTCTTTTTCTTATATGGTTATTATATGTAACACTTATACTGAATTGAATTCCCAGTATATTATAAACAATTGATAACTAATTTAATGATTAATTTTATTGATAAAAATAATAATGATTAATTTTATTGATACATTATTTCGTATTAAGTATAGTAGATTTAGGTTTACTATGATAATTGAAATATAAAAATTAAAAAGTTTATTTGAAACTTCAAAGAATGAAGCTTAATGAGACTTGATTTCACTCCTTCAAGAGTGAAGGGGAGAAATCAAATTTCTTATTATGTATATATTTCTATCTAATAAAAAATTATTGTGATTTAAAGATTTTTATTTACTAAATCTTAACCATGGTACCTCAATAATTTTCTACCACTAAATAAATTTCTAATATTCTAGCATTTATATTTAGAAAGCACTTTAATAGAGAAAAATGAATATAAGCCAGTGTGAATAGGTGGTTGGAAATAGAAGTTCACCTTAATAATGATTCTGTATTTTGGTTTTTTTGTTATATTTTTAGGAATTGTTGCAAATTTTTGCTTCACTATCATTCAGCTGTCTGCTTCATAGTGAAGAGATGGAAGAACATTGGCCTATTTTCAGTTTCTATTTCTGTATTTTGTTTTTGTTCTGAATGAACGGGAAATAAAAGAAAAACTCAGGACCAATTAATGCATAAACGGGAATACAAATAAATCAGTAGTAAATAATTTGTAGTTACCAGTAATAAATTACGTCGACATTCTTGGTGAAAACATTTCATTGTATTCAACAACGGTATAGCTAAGATATTCGGAATTTTCATTAAAACAGTATTGCTAAGCCTATAAGTTATAAAGGAAAATCGGAATAAATTTGATTTTGCACATTGATGTAAACTATACTAACACAACTAAAAACTAGAAACCTGAACTAATACAATTGAAAGATTGCCCTAGGTTGGAGCGCTTTTTTTTTAGTATCCAATCCAAAAAAAATTTTGTCCCATCTGGAAATATGAAATAAAGGGTAAAATAGGAATTTTTCATAACGTTCTCAGATTTTAAGTTGTAGAATATTGAGTTAATCTGTGAAATATCTGTTTGTGATGTCGAGCATTTTCAACAATAGTTGCATAGGCCTGGGAGTGAAAAGGTAGTTTTTATATTTACAGAATTAGTTAAAGCTTAATTTATAAAAAATAAATAGTTGAAAAAATATAAAATTAATATAAATAGTTTAAAAAATAATTTTAATCCCTCCTCCCCTGGACCCTTCGTCAAATTTTCCTATCCAAAAATCTCCTTTGGAACTTTTAATTTCTAATAGTCTAATAAAATTTATTACCATGGTTTCTATAGAAAATTTCATCTGCTGTATGTATCACATGTTGAAGCAAAACGTATAAATTATAAAGTAAATGAATATGTCCAATAAAATTTATGTAAAAGTTTCATGAAAGAAATTTCTCTAGTACTAAATGAGGAACAATATTCTTGAAACATTCATTCTTTGTAATTTCACCAACAATTTTTTTAAGGTTAGGTTAGGTGAGCTCTCTTAGAGTATAATATAATTTAATACTCGTCCAAATTATATGAAAATTATTTGTTCCCCTGACATTTTTGGATTTATTATTACAATTATTATATATAACCCATTAAAACAAATAACATGCTAATATATCCAATTTTCTTTGTTTTTCACAAAATTTATAAATTCATTTAAATGTGCACCTATAATAAAAACTACAAAGATACTTTGAGAGAATATTGATCAATTAATGAAAATTATAAAAACAAAACATCACCTTATATAAGGAGCTTTCTAGTTCTGCCTGACTCATACTTCTTCTGTCAGCCGATTGTGTAGAAGCTTTTGTTTCATTCACTGGATCCGCAGGTTTCAATATTTCATTTTCATCTTTTGATCCAGGGGGTGATTTATTTCCTAGAGGGCTAAGAGCACCCCATAAATCGAAACTCATTTTAGCCAATCGTAAATGCTCTAGCATATAAGGCACAGCAGATTCCTTCAAATTTCCTATTACCTGTCTTGATATGAACAATGCTGCCAGTTGCTAGAAAATAGTCAATTCACAGAATATAATATTCACAAGCAAACTTCGATGGAAGCTGCATCAGTAATAAGATTTAAAATCAAATAATTTACAAATATTTTTAATAGTAAAAGTCATAACAGAAACATTGAAAATATACTTCATTTATTAATTGTATTATCATTCCTACAATACATAAATAAAGTATAGTATCATATCTATATGTATATTTGCAAAATTTAAACAATAGCAATGGCAAATAACATTACCAATATGAATATATAGTTATACCTGTTTTAATCGATCCTGGTCTTGTAGGTAGAATGCAATATAGAATAGCGATAGAAACGAGTTCACGAATTGGAACTGAAATAAATTGTCATTAGACTGAAGTTTACAGAATACTGAAAATTTTATTTGATAGTTCACTGAATAATAGAAAAAATAATTAATCTTTTTTATACGTTTTGAACACTAAAAATACGCAAAACATATAATATATGTTATTATCAAATTATTATTATTAACAAATTAATGACATTATCATTAATTTGTGTTAACCCCATTGTAGATGTACACGTTTTAACAAATTGCATTAAAAAAGATTCCCATGAAAAATACTGTTTATACTACGCGAAATAATATTACTTGAATAACAAAAATATCATGCCTTTCATTGCACACATAAACTAAATATAAATTATCCTTTATTATTTATTGAAAAATAATAAAATAATTTTTTTAATGCAAAACAGGAAAAATTATATAAAGCATCCAGTGAATAAGAAAAAGAAAAATTTCATAGGCTTTTGATAATAAATTATCCACAAATTTATGAATTATTCAATTTCTCCTGTAATTATTATAAGGTGAATTGATAAAATTAAACCATGAACTCAATCATACTTTTGATCAGTTCATTGCGAATGGACTTATTGTCGAATGATTCATGTATTATTTTCACTGATCATAAATATTTAGTAATTCCAGAATCAATTCATCACTATATGCAATTTATTCCAAAATAATTAGGAGTTAAGCTGTAATAATAAGTATTTTCGATGTCCAAATTATGTTTGTGAACATATAAAACATCTAACTAATATAACAGTGAAGATCAGTGCTACTAGAATGTATGGGTGTTTAAAAGATAATTTCGCCAAGTTCAGTATAGGAAACAAGGTATGAAGAGAAAACATATCCAGTGAAAACGTCAAAATGAGAATGAAGTACATCTTATACTTATGCTGCCCTACTGAACCTGACACAGTTGGCTGATACAAACCAAGGCCACTTTGCCAATTAGATGATTTTCATACTTTGTCTCAAGCCTGTAGTTCTCTAGCAGCATTAGAAAAAATAGGTAAAGTTAGGTAAACTTTAATGACAATTAATTTTACATTTAATATATTGTATATAAATATATATATATATATATATATATATATATATATATATATATATATATATATATATATATATATATATATATATATATATTATTTAAAAAAAATCAAATTGACTTTTTTGTTTAGTATTCAGGAGTATTTCTGGCTAAACATTTGCTTTGGAAGTTTTAATCTTCACCATCAGGAAACCTCTGAAAAAACCATGGTAATCCAGGTGATTCAAATGATTATGATTTATATATTATATATATATATATATATATATATATATATATATATATATATATATATATATATATAATTTCACATAGTTGAGTTTTATATACTTATCCAGTATATATTGAAATATTTGTATGGGTTTATGTGTGTGAAATTGAAGATAGATCAGGAAAGAACGAGTTTTGAGATATGATGTTTGGTAATTGTTGTGTACATATTTTGTGAGTGTTATTTGTAAGGTTTATCAATAAAATAAATACAGAAAAATATATAAGATAAACATTACAAAGAACGCTCATAAAATCAATACACAACAATTTCTATAATTATAAGTTATGTATACATAAAGAATTCATTTGAAAAATGCAAAATAGTGGATTAAAAAATGAAATACAATAGAGAAGTAACAATTCTTCAATGAATGTCATGTTTTCATAACAAAACCATTCAGTTTAATAATCTAAATAAGTTATGGTAGTATATTCAAGCATTCATAACTAAGTACCAAAAAACAAATAATATCTAGTTCTGCAAAAAATATTTAAGTAAGACATAAATCATTACCTTTGTCATTCAACCAAATAGCTACTTTAAAATAAGCATCATCCATTAACGATATAACAATCGCTAACATAATTTTTGGTAAATATCCTAACCATAATGGAAAATTTCTTGATCTCAAAAAACCGTCCCACCAATCCTGTAATAAAAATTGAAATTAATTTTTCCTAATACATATTATGTGTTTGAAAAGGAAACAATATATTCAAATCTATTTACCTGTATTTGTAGAGAAACTATCATCACAACAAATACAGTTACCAGCCATAGTATTATAATTGGAACAGAAACGAAATAACGAAAAACATGTCGCTTCCAAGATGGATGAAAGGGTTCCAACCTACCAGTAACCGGACTCACTTCTAGAGGTCCCTAAAAATTAAGCATAGAAAGTTTTTCATCATGAATATAGTGTAACAAATATAACTCACCCTAAACAGAGGTCTAGGATCAGCTAGTAAGTCATCCCTTTGATCCAAAGTACCCCATCTAAATGCCAATTCCGCAGAATAGCGCTTCCAAGCTTGGAGATAGGTTGTAACCCACACAACATTAAAGACAGAAAATAAAACATAACCAACATCTTCCATCGTTTGATATTTTCCAGTGCAACAAAGCTATAAGTACAAATGTATATTATATTGATATTATCAAATAATCAATTGTATTTACCCAGAAACAAAATCCAACTATAGCTGGTATACTGAGGGCTGTTGTGTAATGTCCAAGCCAAGCAAAATACATACCAATCTTCACTCCAAAATACTCTGTTATTTCATCTTAAAAAAGATTATTCACTTCACAAGTCAATTAAATTCTCCATTAGAAGGAGCTAAGCTCCTAAACTAAATATTTGAGTGTGAATCACACACATGCAAATTGACAAATAAGTTCATAGTAATACGTGGATTAGATAATAATAATTACCAATATAACACATTTTGTAATAACACATAATCTTTACAAATCTAGTTATGAAATGTTCAAATAATTTGGTGAATAGATATTTATCTAGATATCATTTAGAATGCCTAAATTATGGGATGAAAGCAGTGTATTGAAGCACAACATTTTTCAATACAGTGCACAAAGCACCCATACATTTCTGTATTTGAATCATAACAATAGAATGCTAACATACTCATGATGAATCGAAATAGACAGATTGTATTAGTGGGCAGTAATAGAGGTAAGGGGTCGCCCATTGACAATGTGATATTATTTAGCAACTTTTTAACCCCTACCTTGGTGATATGTGATGAGGTTTCAGAGTAACCCCCACCATACCCACATCACCTCTATTTCTTAGCACAAAGTACATTGTAAATTTTAGAATATTATCAAAAAATACAGGTATACTAATAATAATAACAGCTTTTTATTCTATGAAAAATTCATACAAAAGGCTTTTGATCTCAGGTCCTGCAGCCTATTCAATTTATAGTGTTATTTTAATAAATTAGTTTATAACATAATATGTTAGTGCTTCAAGTAGCGTCTTAGTTGGGAATCTTCTTTGTACATAGTTCCTGTTGTAGATATTATTGAACATCGGTAAAATATCCTCCAGTTTGTTCAGTCTTGTATGGAACTTTGGGTTAAGTTTCTGAAGCCGATCGTTTATTGGTTCCATTAGAGGGGTTGGGTAGTCTGTTCAGTGCTCTGCTACCACTATATTCTTAAGTGACGACATTTTACAGTTTACATTGATTCTGTGTGCATATTCTAGTATAGGTCTACATACGGTTTTGTATATTTTAACTGCATCCTTAATACTTATTCCTCTGTTTCCATACGTTAGGATCAAGTATGGTCTCCGTATGTTTTGGATAATTTTTTTGGATGTTCCTATTGTTCTTATTATTTTAGTTTTGAATCTGGGATTAGAGTAGCGATGGTATTACCTGTACATTTTTCGTTTTTTCTTGATCAGACTGATTATGAAAATAGGAAGTTCATGTAAAAACGGATGATACTTCGCCATTGGTGTATACTTCCTATTCTTTCTGAGAGTTTGCTGATGATTAAAATGATTTAATTCTCATTAATTTCTGTATGCCTGAGCGAGTGTAAGTAATGGGTCATCTCTTTGTTAACTTTATTTATATTACAGTTATTATATATGGGGTATTCTGTCTCTTTGGTTGCTATAATTTTGTTTATTTTTGAACTGGTTAAGGCTGAAATCACCAGGGACCAATGAGAATTTGTAAAGTGCAGCTTTAGTAAATATTGTGTTCTCATTTTTTGAGTGTGGATGGATACACCAAAAATATGTGTAATTTATTATTTATGAATGCTATTTATATTGACATGCAGGGTTTCATTCAAATTATTATTTAGCTTAGGAGAGTTGCTCCCATCCATATAAAGGCTTGGATGACAATGAACATCCTTCCATGAACAGTGCCCCTCTTGTATTATTTATTATGTGCCCCACTAAATATATTATGTTATTCTTTTATTTTGGCTTCCATAATCATCGCAGAGTGAATCCTGTTTGTTTCCATGAAACTATTGATAAGATGTTTTTTGGATATATTATGTTAGTGGGTACGCTGTTATGTTATAGTACAAAATATAATATTCGAGTTGAATTTGACGGTATTGTTGTCTATAGGTTTCAAACACGCACCATACGCCCATGCCTTCTTATATATGTGGTAGGCGTGTTGCATGCTCTAGAGATTATTCTCTTTCAAAATTTGTGTTTCAAATTCAATTCATTCAGGTGATTACTGATTTGTTCCACATTTATAATTTTTAAATGAACAACAATGATCACTGTAAATATTTGTTGATTTCTCTTGTCCTTTGAAGTATGGTTTTGTTTCTTAGAAGTTAGTTATTGCTTTCTCGCTTTTCATTTCTTCCAGTACTGTAAGTAATTCTGTTTTCTCCCATGGATACAATTAAGAATTCTATTTTGGTTTTAATCAGTATGTCCTTCGATTTAGAGGATTTTTTGTTCCACTCGTTCGCCATTTGGATTATGTTTGTTATTTTATTTTCATCCACTGTGATATGAAATAATTGTTTATATTCAACGTTGCTTATTTCATACAATCTTGTTCTCTGATGAATCGTCCGTGCATTTTTGTTTGGATTTTTCAGGCAAATCAGACATCTTCTCTGAGAAAAAGATCTCAAAATCTATTGAACTGAAAGAATTTAAGCGCGAAATTTTCTGTTTTTAGCATCAGGTTCCACACTGTGTACAGGTATAATTTGATTGAATTTTGGAAAATTAAGCATCAAGACAAAAATATTCAGACAGACATCGCAGAGGTCGCAGCTTGTTTTTAACTGGCGTAAAAATAATAGTGGAAAATGTGAAGTAAGGGCAAAGGAAACGGATACGTTTATACACCTCTTCCTTTTGATATTTATTTATTTATTTTGGAAATCTTTTTTTCAAGGCTCTTTCCGGAACCAATTCATTAATGGACGATCCCCAAGTTACCACTAAATAAATTTGTACTACACTTGAACTGTAAAAATCTGAATTTCAAATGAAGAATTAGTTGAATTAGTTTATTATGTTAGTTAACTCCAACAAAATTTCGGAACTGTTTTTTAACAAGATAATGAGGCAATGAAGAACTATTCCTAAAAAAATATTACTTACACTAAAAGACAGTTTCAAACAATTTTTTAAAAAAATTATCAAATCAGATAATGATATTTCTGTTATTGGCGAAAGCAAGTATATCTCATATTGTCAATAAGACAACTCTTAGATGAGAAACAATTATTTGTACATATTCAAACGTCATTCTTGAACTCATGATCCTTTTTTAACAACAATTAATAGAGAATATTCCACTTTGAAATATTTATGACAATAACCCCCAATTAACAAAAAAAGCAATGATCATTTAACCACAGGATATGATTTTTGAGAACAAGAGATACTTATATTAGAAATTTTTCTATGGAAAATTTGGACCAGACATAGAGAACTAAAAATCACATGTATATGTATCTTATCACAGATATGATACATAACAATCTCTTTCAAAGCAAAAGTCAAACCAAACACAATAAAATTGACTACAAAGTTATTGAATGAGACTGTGCAGCTCCTAAGTTATTGAATGAAGTTAATGTTTTTTATTTTTCTAAATATACTTACCCAGAGGTTGTTTTGCAAAAATATCTCTAACCCATGATCTTTGTAATGTCTCTAAAGTTGAATGATCATGAAGAGGAAACACTTGACTAATAACTCCAGATATAAGACATTTAGGTACTGCAAAGTGGAGAAATTTATTAATTGAATACACACATGAACATTAGTATAATTATTCAAGAAATAAAAGACAATTAAATTACAGTAATAAAAACACAAGAACCACAACACATATACATACATATATATATATATATATATATATATATATATATATATATATATATATATATATATATATATATATATATATATATATATATATATATATATATATATATATATATATATATATATATATATATATATATATTTGTTCATATCCAGTTGTATACAACTGGATATGAAAAAAACAGAAAAATTTGTAAAACGCTCGCAAAGTTATAATAACATGTGGTGAAAAGTACAAACAGAAAATATATATTCTAAACGCGTAAGGCTTCTTGAGTTACAGAGCCCGTAACCGAACAATGCGAGTGTTGATTGGAAGCTTCGAGTTTCACGCGTAGTTGCGAATGCTGTAACTTCTCCGTGCAATTAATACGTCCTATAAGGCAGATAATCAATCGTAGATAATGGTAATTTATTTGATTACTGTTCATTCAAAATTTCCTAATCATAGACCACTAATAAATATGGTAGAGAAAGTCAATTAAGAATGAAATTCATACATCGATATGAAAAAGTGTATGTTGTAGCCCTAAGTAAATCTATATTTTTACAAACTGGTATTCAATGTAGATTTGACCACACCCATATGATCTGTCCGTTTACTAGTATATGTTATAGATACTTATAATACAACAACTTACTTATTGGTTGACCTTTCAATAGATGAAGATTTTGTATAACTAAAGTGTCACTTGATTTTGCCCTTATACTCTCCAACAAACGCATTATGAGCCATTGCCTTTCTTCAGAGTTGAAAAATTGTTTTCATCTTCTGATTTTTCATAATTTTGAAAATCTTGAACATAGAATTCCTTAACTCCTCCTCCTTTGATGGCTTGAAGAGGTTTTGTAAGATGGTATTCTTCAGCTGCATTCAAGAGACTGAAAAGAATATTTTTTTCCAAATTGAAATAAGTGTATATATATATATATATATATATATATATATATATATATATATATATATATATATATATATATATATATATATATATATATATATATATAGTATATTTCTTGAAATTGATTTATTGCCTGTTTAAGATATTTTATTTTGAAAGTTTTTAGCAATAACAGGCATATATATATTTTTGGATATGAAAAAGTTTATTTTTGTTGACGTTTCGTTGTTATATTACAACTTTTTTGGATTTTTTTATTGAAAGTTTCGTTGTTATATTACAACTTTTTTTTTATTGAAAGTTGTAATATAACAACGAAACGTCAACAAAAATAAACTTTTTCATATCCAAAAAGCCTGTTATTGCTAAAAACTTCATATAAATCGAAATAAAATATCTTAAACAGGCAATAAATCAATTTCAAGAAATATATATATATATATATATATATATATATATATATATATATATATATATATATATACTAAATACTGAGTTTCTTAATTGAAATATCGAAATATTTCAAATAAAACTCTCACAGATATATATATATATATATATATATATATATATATATATATATATATATATTATTATTATTATTATTTCGATTGTTCCCCATGAGGAGAGCGACTGAACTTGAATTCGCAATCATTAGGAATTTTGCTTCATCTTTTTTGCCTCCCAAAAACGCTTCATCCTCTCTGAATGCTCTTTAATCAACTATGAATCCTTTTTAATCAACTTTCAAGTGTGTAACATCTAATAATAACTTGAACTACGCCGTTCTGATGAGAGCCAATAAGCTTGAAACATATGTAAACGGCTGTTACAAATAAACAAACAACGTAAATCTCAGGTAAATACCGTAAACTCTTAACCTCACTTTCTGCCTGACAAACCTTGTTTTTAATTCATAATATTGTCGGTACAAAATTCTAGAAGGTATAAATATCTCATCGCAGGTAGACATCGATTCAGTCTGAAAATATAGCTTTAACAAGCTTGGTCAAGATATTCGATTTAACCAAAAATGATGTAAATTCCTCACGTGGAATTTTGTGTTGTTTTGTTCTGTGTTTTTCCTTTTTAATCAACTTTCAAGTGTGTAACATCTAATAATAACTTGAACTACGCCGTTCTGATGAGAGCCAATAAGCTTGAAACATATGTAAACGGCTGTTACAAATAAACAAACAACGTAAATCTCAGGTAAATACCGTAAACTCTTAACCTCACTTTCTGCCTGACAAATATATATATATATATATATATATATATATATATATATATATATATATATATATATTCTTTGAAAGTTTTCATTGCCATCAATTATGCCAAAATTATTTTCAAACTTATGAAACAAAACTATTAAAATTAAAAACCAAATTAATTTTTAAAAAAATTCAAATTATTGAAATTCAAATTTTAATAATTAATATTTTTTTATTTAAATGCTGAAAACTTTTGACAAAGTTGCAATATGTAGCGCAAAGTTAATGAGAATTAAATTAAAGTGAGTATGAAGAGAAGTAATATTGAATACGACGTTGTGCGTCAGTATGCTTTCAATACATTCATTCATTAGACTAGGCATATCTGAAAAAGAAAATTCTAGAAAAAAGTTATTTATAAGAAGCGTTAGCGCTTTTAGGACTAAAATGGCAAATATAGCTACTAACTACGAGTATAAAAACAAATTTGAAATAAAATTTAATTACTTTTATAATGGTATATTAGAAGTGATTAATGAGTCGATGCCTATAAAAGAGAAAAAGTATAGAACAAACTGTAAACATTGGTTTAGTAAAGAGATATTGGAAGCAATAAAAAAACAAAATACGAATTACAAGAAATTTGTTTTAGTAAAACTAATATTGACTGGAAAAATTATGTAGCAGAAAGAAACAGTGTTAAACGATGAATTGAAAGGGAGGAATGTAGATATTATGAGAATAAAATAGATGCACAGAAGTATGACCCAAAAAAAATGTGGACAACATTAAAAAATTTAATTAAAGAAAAAATCAGAGTGCTTACAATAAAATTGAATTTGATGGAAGCAAATGTAACAATATGTTGGAAATTGTTGACAATTTTAACAAATATTATGTAGAAAGTATTAGGGACATTACGGATTCAATGAGGATAAATGATCTACAAATACAAGAAAAAACTACAAAATTTGAATCTTGGAAGTTACTGGAGTATGAGGATTTGAAAAATGTCCTGCTCAAAAAAGGAAGTCCAGATGATGTAACACTCAATATATTAAGAAATTGTTATGAAGTAAAGGACATGTTAATCAATATACTGAATAGTTCTCTTGAAAATGGTGAAATTCCAAAACAACTGAAAATTTCAACAATAGTGCACGTTCCCAAAATAAGTAGGATTACAAATGTACTAGACTTTAGACCGATAAATACATTGCCATTTCTCGCAAAATTATTAGAAAAAGTCACTTACTTACAACTGATGCAATTTATACATGAGAACAGCATATTAACGCAATATCAATCAGCTTTTACAGAGACGTATAATTGTGAAACTGCATTTCAGTATGTGCTAAATAAGGATAAGGAAGGAAAGTGCTGATAGGGGTGAAACTACTATCATCGTATTTGTAGACATAAAGAGAGCGTTTGAGACAATTGATAGACAAAGATTGGTTCTTAAATTACAGAAATATGGTATAAATGGGACAGATCTGAAATGGATAAAGGAATATCTAAATGAAAGACAACAACATGTGAAATGTGAAGATATGGTCTCGGGTGATGTTGATGTGGAAGAAGGCATTCCGCAGGGAAGTATCTTGGGACCATTGATGTTTATATTGTACATAAATGATTTAGTGAAAGTACTTCAGTATGCAGATGTTCATATGTTTGCGGATGATGCTATTCTTTATATAAGCGGAAAAGATAAACATGATATTGAAAGAATGCTTAATGAAGATGTAGAAAACATAATAAAATGGTTTGAGTGCAATAGATTACAATTAAATAGTACTAAAACCAAATTAATGATAATTGGGAGGAATCAAAATATTACAATCAAATTAGGTCAGGATGTATTAGAAACAGTGGATAAAATCAAATATTTGGGGATAGTAGTCGATAGACAATTAAAATATGCAGATCTTATTGATTATATTTGTAAAAAAAAAGAGATCTGCTAAATATCTTTCCAGAGATACCAGACTCAAGGTGTACAATGCAATAATAAATCCACACTATTGCTTTGCGGGTACTGTTTTGTATCTGGCAAATTCAACTAGCATACAACGGTTACAATTGTTGCAAAACAAAGCAATGAGGATAATATTAAACTGTAAAAGGCTGAACTGGCTAAAAGTGAGAGATATGTTGGAGATTAATGCATTAGCTTTTGTTCACAAGATCAAGATAGGACAAGCACCGGACTATTTATTGAATAAAGTGACAAAATTTAGTGATGTACACAGTTACGATACGAGAAATAAAGATAATTTTATTTTGGATCATAAAAAAACTAAGGCAGGGCAAAATTCAGTTTTTTTCAAGGTATTTAGTGAATACAATAAACTACCTGCAAACATTAAAAGAGAAAACTTGAAACGGTTCAAGAAGCTGTTAATTTCAAAATATCAGAACAGTGCAGAGTGTTGAAGATGTGGGTATGAACAAAACCGCGGATAATATGAACTAGACTGCTACAAGTTGAAAGTGTATTTGTTGTCCATTTTTGTTTTCTGTTGTTTTGTTGTATGTGTTATTTTGTTAATGATATGATATTTGTATGGCCAAACGGCTAATAAACACAAATAAACTAAACAAAATTTTTCATTCTCTAAATTATTGGCTCTCTGTTATTGCAACAAAGATTTCAGTTTATATATATATATATATATATATATATATATATATATATATATATATATATATATATATATATATATATATATATATATATATATATATTATATATATATATATATATATATATATATATATATATATATATATATATATATAAAACGAATGAAAACATTTTTCAAGGGAGGAAGTACAAACAAAAGCAGAATTCTTTTATAATTCTTTTGTTGTTGTTGATTCCATCTCCAAGTTCGTACACCTTGAACTTGTTGTATAAAAACAAAGTCTGTTTGTATACGACAAATTGTAGAAATTCAACCCGCATTCGTAAGGTGAGATATTCCAAATTTAGCGAAATGTACCCTGAGAATTTGGAAATTCTCCGTTTGGAAGCAGAACGTCTAAACATTCCGTGGGGCCCCTTTCGTGAACAGTGAGCTTCTTGACTGAATGAGGAAATAAGTCAATTATGTATGATTTAAATCAAATTGTATCTTTGACAAAACTTGAAAAATAATAATTTTCATTAGTCGTTTAGTGAAAGTTATTTATTTCAAACTTTTGACAAAGGTAAAATAATTTTTACTATAAGGTAATTTTTCTTTTTTATTTAATAATGTTAGCGTTCACTTGATGTAAATCCATTATAATTGAATATAAACTTAAATTCAAACACTTGAACTTATGATTTACACTTTATTGACTACAGAGCATGACGCATTTCGTCGTTACAAACGACTTCTTCAGATGCTTACAGAATAATTCTGTATTTTACAGAGTAATTCTGGATTATTCTGTAAGCATCTGAAGAAGTCGTTTGTAACGACGAAACGCGTCATGCTATGTAGTCAATAAAGTATAAATCATAAGTTCAACTGTTTGAATTTAAGTTTATATTTGTTAATATATAATATTATATATTATATATATATATATTTATATATATTATATATATATATATATATATATATATATATATATTTTGAAAAATTTTAGCAATAACAGGCTTTTTTTGATATGACAAAGGTTATTTTTGTTGACGTTTCGTTGTTATATTACAACTTTGTCAATGATTAATGTCTAATGAAATAACTAATGAATTCATTAGTTTTGACAAAGTTGTAATATAACAACGAAACGTCAACAAAAATAAACTTTTTCAGATCAAAAAAAGCCTGTTATTGCTAAAACTTTTAAAATAGAATATCTTAAACAGGCAATAAATCAATTTCAAGATATATATATAGTATAATATCTCATATAAAATTCTGATATTGTGATGAAACTAAAAACTTCTGAAAAATTTTGTTAATTTAATCAAATATTAAAGTCAATAAATTACTTACATTGAGGTAGGAGCAGTAACATAGAAAGCACTACTTTGAGTAGATGAGTGATGCCTAACATGAATGGTAAGTCCTGTTGATTGCCTCAGTCTAGACAATAACCATAACAAGACAGAATCTTGAGTGCCCTGAGGAAAAACAATAACAACATCACAGTTTGGTGTAGATATTCTCTTTAACCAAAGTCGTTTTGGAGATAGGAAATGACCGGCACAAGGAATCTTCTCCTTAATCAGTGTGGAAACTGAAATGAGGGTTCAATTTTCATTAACAAGTAAAAATTTTACGAACGGCTCTACCTTGATCAATACTATCTTGTGCTCTTTTGAGTATTCTACGTCTTAGCACGTTTGTCGAGTAGATTCCATCGCGATCACCTTGCGTATGCATCCTCAGATTAGGCAAATGACTTAAATTATTATTTTTATTTTCTGTTCCTTTCAAAATAAGCAAGAATTTTATTATATTTTAGAAGATGAACAGTACATTTGTTTATAATGCTTACGCCTGTCAAAATCCTCCCACCGTTTAATCACACTCACACATACAATCAGAGTTGCCAACCCCAGCAACGAGCAAAACGGTATCTTTCCGTTATTTAATCTCTCTTTATCTTTCCGTTATTTAATGACGGTAATAAATAGGATACAATATAGGTAAGGAATTAAATACGAGATATTTAATTGTAACTGTAGAAAACTGTAAATATCAAATTAAAAAACAGTATATCTACATATTTATCTTTTCATTATTTAGTGGCGGTAATAAATATAATACATTATAGATAGGGAATTAAATCTTGTAATTACGGAAGTTTCAAACAAATTAAATACCAAAAGTCTCAAATATATTTGTCAAAAACTTTGTATTATTTATTTGACATAAAATATTATAACAGCATATAATATTTGCTGCAATCTAATACATTGCAAGAATTCAGAAAATGTGAATAACGATTTTTGAGGAAGCTTGTTTTATAACTTATAACCCAGGTAGCAATCTGACGTAACATGACATCTTATTTGGGTAAATTTTGGTTAGCGACGTCATTCTATCCTTGAATTGCCTCTTTTTAACATCAGATAACTGACGTTCAAATGATGACAGCAATTGACGTCATTTAAAAGTACTATTTTCGTCAATTTATGACCGTTAATTTCTTAAGAAACGAAAAATTTTCTTTTCACTTAGATAATAGTAGTTTTCACATATTTCAATAATATTCATCTATGTGTCAATTGTTAACACGAAACTTGTAATATGGTCAAAGGCACAGAACATACCCATAATTTGTATGTTCTGTGGGTCAATGTTTCTCTGGTATCTACCACAGAACATACCAAATAAGAAGGCCGAGTTACCTATCAAAATTGGAAACAAAACATTAACCTTACTTTTAGAAATGAGCTTTGCCAACCAGCGATTAGATGGCGCTGTAGCTGAAAAAATCAAGGGAAACTGTAATGGACTGGCCGTCAAATTATTTCATTCGTCATTCAAGACTCAAGGTTTTGCCGGTTATTTGGCAATGCGTCGTAGGATTAATTTTATGTGTTAGTTAATTCATTCAATTAGGTGAGTTAATAATTATTTTGAATATAGATAAATCTTACCAAATTTATATAGATTCGACAACACCTTACAATAGTAAGTTTAAACAAATGACATTTGTTAATTACTTTTGTTTTAGATTTGGAGGAAAAGTTCGCCATCAGAACAACTACAGCGAATGTAAGTATATTAACAAATATAACCTGTATTTTTTAAGTAGTTCAGTGGAAAATGTTTGGTAATTATTTATGTCAACCGCGACATGTCATAATTCCAAAATAATTCTGCTACTTACTAATATTGCTATGGAGAAGTCAATTCCGTATTCAAAAACTTGTTAAGATCAATAGTATTCTAAAAAAAAATTAGTAAACTTTCCTAAGAAAATGTCAACAACAAGCCGCCATATTGATTTATAGTTACATTCAGAACTGCATTGCCAACCTAAGAAAATATAAGAAATACCGCAATCGTGTAAAAAATACGCAATTCACGTAATAATGTTAATGTTCGCTTACCACATTTGTTGAATAGATATACCAGTCCTGGAACTTCAGTTAAAAGAATGATATGGCATATCTCTGCGAATTTAGGATAATTTAGAATTTTCAAAAAATTTATGTTTATGTGCAGAAACAGAAAATCCACAATGTACACGTGCACGTTTTTTATTACCTTTTGATACAACTTTACTGGTATAACAGCGATACCTATTCTCATATTCATTAAATCTGCAAGGTGTATTGCATTTAGGACAATTCACTTCATTCACTAACACATTATGCGCAACCAAAAATTCATGCAACTTAACTTCATCCTTACGAAGGTCTAGGAATTCTGAAATACTATACTCACATCCACTGCAAACCATATTAACACTTCACTAAAATCACGGTAAAAAGGTAACAAAACACCGGTACACCTAAACACCCACTATCACTTACGACGTAATACTAACGATAAAGATTTTTGACACAAATATTATATGCTACTATTATGACTACGAAGTATTTTTCCACACGGGTATTCCCTGAATTAACCGCCCAATACGGTATACCGTTTGTTTTGGCGGCATTTGGTTCGTAGTATGGAATTGTCGCCGCTACATGTCAACACAATTATAATTTACGATCTTTGTCTTCAACTCAGTGTTGTCACATGTACCAAAAATCAGCAAAATTTAGTATATTCATAAAACTGTTCTAAAATTCAGATGAGGTGTAAATGATATAATAATATAATTTAATAAATATGGCTGCTAATCAAGAATTGATAATATCTTCATTAAAATAATGGACGGTCGATTAATAATAATCCAGAGGAGAGTTATAGGATTACAATGGGAAAAAACTGCACATGATTAAAAAATAACCAAAAGATTAGGTTTGGTTAGGTTAGGTTAGCATAGAATAGATTTGCTTAGGTTAGTGCTATTATCTTGAATAGCCTAGTATAACGAAATATTTATTGGAATTAGCATTGGTGACGGCTTCGTTGAACTTCTGTTTCACTGATTTCAACTTCTTTATATTTGTTCTCTAAAGGACGTTGAATATATCTGAGAAACCTGTCGAGTCCACTGCTTTCATCGAAACTTGTGGTCTATAAGAGCCGGGTTATTAGTATTGTTACAGATTTGCCCCCAATGGTTGATGGATGTTTGAAGAAATCATGAGGCTGTTGAGAACCGTCGTAGGCACGACCACAGAGCTCATCTAGTGATGCAGTGTCGATGTTCAGGACATCGATCTGCCTCTGTTATTCGAGTTGGAGATGGGCAGAGAAGAACAAGAGTAGCAAGGCATTCCAGTCCACAGAACATATCAAATAAGAAGGCCGAGTTACCTATCAAAATTGGAAACAAAACATTAACCTTACTTTTAGAAATGAGCTTTGCCAACCAGCGATTAGATGGCGCTGTAGCTGAAAAAATCAAGGGAAACTGTAATGGACTGGCCGTCAAATTATTTCATTCGTCATTCAAGACTCATGGTTTTGCCGGTTGTTTGGCAATGCGTCGTGGGATTAATTTTATGTGTTAATTCATTCAAATAGGTGAGTTAATAATTATTTTGAATATAGATAGATCTTACCAAATCTATATAGATTCGACAACACCTTACAATAGTAAGTTTAAACAAATGACATTTGTTAATTACTTTTGTTTTAGATTTGGAGGAAAAGTTCGCCATCAGAACAACTACAGCGAATGTAAGTATATTAACAAATATAACCTGTATTTTTTAAGTAGTTCAGTGGAAAATGTTTCATAAACATTGCATTTTTTGTTAAACTGACAAAACATAACAATGATTTTGTTATTTTATGAAATAACTCTTGATTGTAGGTTATTGGGATATACTATCATTAAGAGGAGTATAATCAACAAGGGTTAAAAAGATTTCACACGTTAGTTCACAAGGTTCCAGACGTTGAAGACGGTCGACAAAATTATCAGAGTCAAGTTTAAAATCTTAGAATTTCAGAATTTATAATGATGCAGGCTGAGCGATTGAAATTTCATTGTAAATATTCATCTTGTACCAGTCAGTATAAGACCAGAAGGTAAGCCTTTGAAGGGGGTTTTGAAACATACTTCACCTCATATTGCATTTTGGTCAACAATGCTTAGAGAATTACAATATTTAAAATTTTTTGACAAAAGTAATGGTAGGGATGTTGCATCCCAATTTAAATTCATTAAAGGTTGGCAGACAACTATAAGATCAGTGATATATCTTTGGAATCCTTTGGAAAAAGGTTTCAATTATTTTTCACTGAGATCTTTCAGTCAGGATCCATTGGAAAATTTATTCTGTATTATAAGGCAGCATGGAATATCAAATACAAATCCAACTTCTCATCAATTTGTTGCTGCATTGAAAACCACTGTCATTAATGGACTAACATATCCCATTAATAATGGAAACTGTGTGAAGGATGACTGTGAAGCTCTCAATAATTTGACCTTTTATTTTCAGACAAAAACAGATGAGGTTGGACATAATATTCCTCGCATTGGAGAGATGAGTTCTGATATTGATAATGTTCCTCTCACTGAACCAATTAATGGTCCATATAATACCTCTCCAACTGATGTAGCTGATCTTCAACCTTTATCGCTGCAAGAAATGTCACTCTTCCTCTGGTTCCTCTCACTGAACCAGTCAATACTTCATGACTTCCAATCAATTTTGCACTCTAATAACTTTCATTTTCCTGTAGAGGATAATAATGCAACAGCATATGTAGCTGGTTATATTCTTAAACAAATGACACTTCCTGAATGTGAAATTTGTAGCACAGATTTGATTTCCAAAGAACCCTCACATGAACACACTTTCATTATGTTCAAAGGTATTGTGAAAACAAAAGGAAATTGATATACCCATCTCATAAAATTTCTAAATTTATAATGGATATTCATAATAAATTGTATGAGTTTTTGAATAACTATGGGCACAAAGGTGATTTACCCCAAAATTTTATACAGAGATCACTACTCGCAATATGATTTTCGCTCTGAACATGATATGAAAAAGTGTTGTTTGATAAGACAGTTAGACTGATAATATTTGATTATTTAAGTGACAAAGAATATGTATATTTTGTTAATTTTTTATACCAAAGATTTTTTTGTTATTTTGTTAAGTTTTTAATATTGATCTAGTTTATTTGTATTTATTTTAGAATATTATGTTCCTCTTTCATTCAAACTTAGCATTCTTATTATGTTTATTTTAATTCAGAAACTAAGAAAATGTATATTTTGTTCTTTTTTTATACCAAAGATTTTTTTGCTATTTTGTTAAGTTTTTAATATTGATCTAGTTTATTTGTATTTATGTTAGAATATTATGTTCCTTTCTCATTCGCAACTTAGAAAATAAATATTTTGTTATTTTTTTATATCTAAGAAAGTTTTGTTATTTGTTCTAATATTGATCTGGTTTATATTATATTATATTGTAATATTGATCTGGTTATATTTATTTATTCACATTGTTCCAGGAATAATGTTCAGCTCATCATTTTCTGCCTAATAGGCAGAACTGAATAGAACTTTGTAAATAAACCAATTTATGTATTGTAGATTTTTTTAAATTCCAATTACTTGTGAGGTGTTACTGTTTACATGATTATAATCAGTTTATAATAATAAAAATCTTTTTTATTTGAAACTCTTTTTAATTTTGGGTGGGTACATTAATATTGAATATCAATCCATATTTCAAGTAGTAGTTTTGAAATTCCCGCGAAAAAAATACCTGAGTATTCATAGAATAATAGACTAGATTCTGTGTACATACTGTGACATGAATTTGAATCTCCCGCTCGATAATTACTTCCGCCCACTGTGAACGTCAAATCGGCCATATTTGTTTCCATATCCAATGCACCGAGTTTGCATTTCTATTAAGGCCTAACTCTACCTACGTATGTTCTGTCTGTATCTGTCGTAGTTTTGCGTTTAACGTGTTGAGATTCACGAATTGTGTTTGTGATATAACTAATATATTGTTACGAATTTATGGATTCTTCAAGTTAATTTAAAATGCCAATATTCCTAAAATAATTTAATAACAATGAACAACTATTAACACTTGTTTTGAATAACAACACTGTCACTTTATAAAAACATTGACGATTCACGTTAACTTTAGAATTCAGAATTACATTGCGTCAACTAATGGCCGTTTATATACCTATTTCTATGTACTATTCTATTTCTATTCAGAGTACTCTGGTCGGGCCTACGACGGTTATCAACATTCTCGTCTTTTCTAGAAGCTTCCATAAACCACAAAGGCGGCTTCAGGGCAAATCTGTCCAACTGCCCCCTCTTGCCGTTGATCGTCTCGATCAGAATCTAACCCGTTTTCTGGCGATAATCTTCCCTCTTGGTACTTCGCAAGTCCATCGAAATGAACCACTTTCGGCTTCGTCCTAGGGGTGCGTTGGATCTTGTATACCACATCATTGATTTCCTTTATAACCTTGTATGCACCTTCCCAATTTTGGCATAATTTTGTTGACAATCCTGTCTTCCCTTGCGGATAATACAACCAGACTAAATCTCCTTCTTTGAACCAGACGAATTAGCCCTCAAGTCATACCTCGTCTTTAAGCGGTCTGTAGCCACAGCTATCTTATCACGAACTTGCTCATGTATATTCCTTAGACGCAGTCTCAATTCATCTGCATAAGTGTTCATATTCTTCTTTGTTAGTTCAGGAGAACCAAACATCAGATCACATGGCAATCGTAGTTTTCGGCCGAAGAGTATTCTAGCTGGAGTATGACCTATGGTGTCGTCTACGTATGCTCGATAAGCCATCATCATGGTAAATGTCTGTCCCAGTCCCTTTGATGATCAGCCACTATCGTAGACAGATACTGTTCCATAGTCCGATTAAAACTCTCAACCATTCCATCAGATTGGAGGTGTAGTGGTGTTGTTCTGGTCTTATTGATGTTGAGAATCTTCTTTACGGTTTGAAATACTTCACTTTCAAAATTTCTACCCTGATTAGAATGCAATTCCAAAGGTAATCCATACCGCGATATGAATTGATCAGCCAGTGCCTTCGCCACAATTTCAGCCTCTTGATTTGGAAAAGCATATGACTCAGGTCATTTGCTGAAGTAATCCATGGCGACCAGTATGTATTTATTTTCCTCCATCGTCATTGGAAATGGACCTGCTACATGTATGGGAAATCTCTCGAATGGAAGTCCAGCATTGCACGTCTGCATCTTTTCATGAGATTTCTTAGGAGGTCCTTTGTTTGCTGCACATGTCTCACATTTCCTGCACCAAGCTTCAACATCTTCGCGACAGTAAACCCAATAGCACCTTTCTCTTATTCTATCAATGGTCTTGTTTACACCAAAATAACCTCCTGAACTTCCTCTATGCATCTCTTGAAGTAGCTCGTCTACTCTGGTGCCATAAGGCCTTTGTAACCGCTCCCATTTCTATATATCTTTCCATGTTGGTCTTTGGTCGTTAGTCTTCCATGTGAGAAAAGGTCTTATGTCAGGATCTTGATACTGTTGTTCGATCAATTCCACTGTCGTCCATTTCACGTAACTCAGTTGTAGTTCTTCTCACGTCTATAATGCCTTCCTTCAATTCGATCTTTTTGCAATGAACACAATCTTCCTTGCAAGGTCTTCTGGACAAAGCATTGTTGTGGATTCTGCCACGACGAAGTTCGATCTTGAAGTCATATTGTTGGAGTCTCTCAATCCACCTTGCTATTTGATCTTCAGGAATCTTCATCTGAAGTTACCACTTAAGTGCTACATGGTCAGTCCGAACTGAAAATCTCTTCCCGTGAAGGTACTTATGGAAATGCTCTATAGATTTCACTAGAGCTAATAATTCCTTTCGTGTCACACAATAATTCCTTTCTGGTTTACTGAAAGTTTTGCTTTAATATTCGATGACCTTCTCCTCGACGTCTTGTACTTGAGATAAGACAGATCCAATGCCCATATTGCTAGCATCAGTGTCGAGCACAAATAATCTTTCATGCTGAGGATAACAGAGTATTGAGCTCGAGCAAAGAGCAGCTTTTAGTTGTGGGAATGATGCTTCGCAATCTCTAGTCCACTGGAAGGTGACTTTTGTTCCGTCAGTTTGTGAAGAGGTCTTGCTATATCAGCAAACTTATCAACAAATCGGCGATGATATCTGCAGAATCCCAAGAAGCTTCTAACCTCATGTTTGTCTTTTGGTCTTGGCCACTCCTTTACTGCTTCAATCTCAGTGGCGGATTTACCAATAGGCCAAGTAGGCCGGTGCCTACGGCGGCAGATTTAGAGGGGCGGCAAATTTAGCAAATTTTTTTTTACAGATTTTTTTTTATAATTATACGTGTACACAATCTATACTATAATAAAATCGTAAACCTAAAATAGTCTGTACCATAAAGATATTCGAAAAAAAAAATAGCTAGGATGGCGTAAGATGAGTAACTGAGTAGAATTAGATTTTTTTTAAATTTCTTGTTTGTCTGTCTGTCTGTTTGTCTGTGGCATGATAGCACCCTAACGAATGAACCGATTTTAATTTAGTTTTTTGTATTACAGCTGTTTTACAGGCGAGTGTTCTTAGACATGTTTGATGAAAATCGATTGAACCGTTTAAAAGTTACAGAGGTTTTACGCTTTAAAGTCGGGGGTTTTTTGTTTTGCCTGTCAAATAAATTTGTTAGGTCAACATTAAACTCTTCAGTACATAGCGGGTTGCAAAAATAATCTAGTAACTGACAGAAATATCATTAAGTTCACAATCATACTAATAACGGGATTAAACTAACGTATTGAATTTCAAAAGTCAGTAGGGGCGGCAAAAATTGAATGGCCTACTAACGGCAAATTTGTAAATCCGCCACTGTTCAATCTTATCATCAGACGTTTGAATACCTGCAGATGATATTGTGTGACCTAGGAACTGTACTTGGTTTTGAAAGAGGCAGCACTTTTTGTAATTGAATTTGAGATGTGCATTCCTGAATCTGCTAAATACTTCTTTGAAGTTCTCTTCAAAGAAAATCTCATCACCATTACATCATCTAGATACACCAGACACGTTTTTCAAGTCAATCCCTTCAGAACCAGTTCCATGAGTCGTTCAAATGTGGCAGGTGCATTGCACAATCCGGAAGGCATCACATTGAACTGATATAATCCACTACCAGTTGATAAGGCAGTTTTCTCTTTATAATCTGGATGAATTTTTACTTGCCAATAGTCACTTCTAAGATCTAGGGTGGAAAACCATTGAGATCCTGGCAACGTTGCTAATGTGTCATCTATTCTGGGTAATGGGTAGCTGTCCTTTTTTGGTAACATCATTAAGTCTGCGATAATCTACACAAAATCTTGTTGTACCATCTTTTTTTCTAACTAAGACTACAGGTGCAAACCATGGACTTGAAGATTCCTCAATAATTTTTTTCTGCTTCATGTTTTCTATAAGCTCAGCTACCTCTGTTTGATTGGCTAAAGGAAGTCTGCGAGGAGGTTGCCGAATAAGGTGTGCATTTTCTGTATCAATTCTATGAGTAGTTGAATCAGTTCCCTCAAGTATGTGATCTTTCATCATTTCATATAGATCACTTTCTTCACTAATGAATTTTCTTGCCATTTTCATTTGCTCTGTTGATAAATATTTTCCGGATGCTTCTAATTTTGAGAAGTTGATGGTGTTCTTCTTGTTTGTAGGTGAAACAGACGGTTCTTCACAACGAACTATCCAAGATACCGGTTCAATTGTGGCTATTGTTTTCCCTTTGCCAATTTTCAAGTTTTCAGAACAGATATTTGCTGCTGTTACTGGAATAACTTGATTTGTTTGAATTAATGTCTTTGCTGTTAAAAATACTGTACAGTCTGCATTGGGTTCAACAAGTCCAACACACCACCCAGGATCGTTTTCAGGTCTTGACTGAATAATTCGCTCTGAACATGCAGGTATTTCAACAGTTTGAATAGTTCTCAAGCTTACATGGTTCTTACGCAAGTTCTTGCAGGTACTAGTATTTGGAATAAATTCTTTTTTTCCTATCATCAGAATTCCTGTATTACTCTCATACACTAAACTATATTTTCTTATAAAATCCATTCTCTAAATGAAATCCTTTTCTATATCTGCTACCAAAACTTTGTGTGAAATCGTAATCGTTCTCCAATTTCCAATAGAATTTGGGTCCCTCCATAAATATTGCCTCGTTCACCAGTGGCTGTTCTTAGAGTAATATGACTTTTCAATAGTGTAATTATAGTCTTCACTTTATCAGATCGAACCAAAGATACTTCAGCTCCAGTATCCACAATTATTTTCACTACTTGTCCTGAGATTATACCATTAACACATAAGCTTCCTTTTGACATGCTTCTAATGAAAACAGTCCTGGGGGCGTTTTCTTTTCCAATCCGAGCTTTCCCCTTTACTCTGATTGGTGGTAGTTTTCCTGATTTGTTCATGGGGCTGGAGAAACCAATCTACGTCTCATTCTTGTGTATTCAGTTTTTCTACTAGGATTCAAACAGCATTCTCTTTTTGTGTGCCCATATTTCTCACAGGAATAACACTCCCCTTTAAAGGACACTCTATACTTTCCGAAAGCTTCAATAATTTCATCTAGTTTGTACATAATAGGGGATTTGTTTATTGCGTCTTCCTCTATTTCTACCTGTCGAACTTTATGAATTAACTGATCTTCACTTGTAGTAACTTTGGCTGCTTCAAATTCCAGGGCTCTCACCAAAGCATCATACCCTGTTGTTGGTCTAATCAGTTGTAGATGATGCATGAGTTTGACTGTCGCTTAATCCTCTAACAAAAGATTTCACACTCAGTTGTTTCATCATTTCTTCTGGAGCCAGTGGATAAGCCAATCGTCACAATTTTTCAAATTCAGATTGGAATTCCGGAAGGGATTCATGTCTTTCTTGTCTCCTACCTTCAAGTTTAGTTTGGTACATCAACTCCCTATGGCTATCACCATACTTCAATTCCAAAGCTTTGCATAATGCCCCATAATCCTGTTGTTCTTTTAATGGCAGGTTTTGCAGGAGTTCAGCAGCTTTACCTCTAAGTTCCTAGTTCCTAGAACTAGTTCCACTACTTTTTAATTATCAGACCAACAGTTTATTCATGCTGCTGCTTCAAATTGCCTCTTGTAGATGGACCAAAACATTTCTCCACCAAATGGTTGGCTGGAAAATTTATGTACAGGCACTTAACTTTACTTTGTTTCTTGTTTTTCAACGATGACTAATCGCTTCTCTAAATTATATTGTACCTTACTCAGTTCGCTCTTGAAATCATCCCTTACTTGAGTCATTTCTGATTTGAATTCAGCTCGTAATTCCTGTTTGTCTTGTTGTCTTTGTTGTTACAATTTTGCCATCACGTTTAATAAGTCCTGTTTATCTTCCTGTCTTTGTCTTTCTCTGTCGAGTTTTTCCTGCTCTCGCTGTTTTTCTTTCTCGACTTGTCGTTTCTCCTTTTCAAATTTCTCCTGTTCTCACCGTTTTCCTTCATTAATTTTTCCTGCTCTCGCCGTTTTTCGTCTTCTAACTTTTCTTGTTTATGTATTTCTTTCATTTGGAGTATTAATTTTTCAATTAACGCCTTCATCTCTGTTGTTGATCTTGTTGTTGGCATATATCTATTACATCCCACTTAAGTATTACCTGAGTATTATTAGTGAAACAGAAATCATAGAAGTCAAACGTTCATTCAAAGTTGCTAATTCTAATTACAATAACCTTGGAAGAGGCTCTTGCCAAAAACAAGTGGCCTGCTTGGAATTAGGCAAAGAAGGAAATTTGAAACTTAAAAATCATATGATTATTATTAAGGGGTAAATGAGATCACCTAAAATTATATACTGCTAAAGATTTTAGTGTGTTACACGTACTCAAGGAAAATTGGCAATGTAACAACGATTAATCTGCTATTTCGTAATGTATACAGGAGACTCAAATGATATTTTTCATTGAAATGATAAATTTCGATAATCCGTTTTGATTACTTTCAAAATAATAATTCCGAAATTGACTACTTTCTACGTATATCTACTTATAATCCAAATTATTATAGTTATTTAAATTTTAATAGCAAAATCATTAGAGAGAATGTTGGCACCTGCAATTATTTCGAATCGGAGAAATTCGGAAAAATTTGAAATACGGATACTTTGATTCGATTATGCAAGCTCAACTTGAAAATATGAAGACCAAATAAGTACTTAGTTTTATTTTTTCAATTCTGTGCATAAAAAAAGCCACTGACAAACATGACAATAACGCAGTGGCTCTTTCAATCAAAAAAAATTTTTATTTTCAGCCTGTAGAATGAAATACTCATTTCAACATTTTTCATGTATTTGTGTTGTCCGTTAAATAAATATTTTCGAAAATTATGACTATTTCGATATGTAATACCCGTTTATATATACATATATATATATATATATATATATATATATATATATATATATATATATATATATATATATATATATATATATATATATATATATATATATATATATACATATGTATATATATATATATATATATATATATATATATATATATATATATATATATATATATATATATATATATATATATATATATATATATATATATATATATATATATATATAATAGAAAATATGTATTTGGGATAGCAGTCTTCACAGGGCCGGGTTATGCCTGTCGGGGCCCCTAGGCAATGCTCACCCAGGGGCCCCTTACCCTCTTCTAATTTTTTCGTTAACAAAAAAATTCAAAATTACACTGTGTTTTACTAACCTGGGTATATCATTATATTATTCAATAAAAATGTTGAATCAAATGAACAGAATTTTTATTTATGCATTTAAAAAAAAACATACAATAAGCTTAAATATTAACTCTTCTAACTTTTTTTGATACAAAATCGTTCAAGACATCCTGAAAGTTAATCTTTTCCAACACGTCATTTTCAATTGCCATTATAGCCAATGAATTTAAACGGTTTTGAGACATCGTTGAACGAAGGCAGTTTTTAATTAATTTCAATTTGGAAAAGTTTCGTTCACCAGTGGCGTTTGTAATCATTAGACTTCTATATATTTTCAAAGCTGTCGTTACATTCGGGAAAGTTGACTGTGCCATGTTACCAATAATCAGTTTGTAAGACTTCTCGGCAGGCACATTTTTTTTTTCCGGCGTCATCTAATTGTAAGATGAAGTATTTATACTGCACCATTTCGTCTATAAACTCAGGCTCAATTTCCTCGAAATAATGATCCTTAAACTTTGTACAAGCCTGTCTAATTTCAGCGTCCGATTTTGTCGAGAAATCTGTTAGAAACCCAAACAGATCATTTATTTCCCGGTAAGCTTCTAGGCGCCGCGGCAGTTCTGTACACAACATGTCTAGTACTGGCAAATATGTATCAACTTTTAACTTCTCTTTTCCTCTGAGCACAACTTCTTCTGCTGACCCGTCATCGTGATGCCTTTTCCTTTTTCGCACACGCTGATTCTCATCACTGTATTGAGTATCAGTTTTCTCATTTGCCTTAGTCTCGTAGTCGTCAAATAAATCTCTCTGTGAAATTAAAAAATCTAAAAGCGATTTTGAAGAATCGACTGCCGTTCGTAGTTCAATTGTAAAGATATGTTGACACCAATTGTTGATATGTTCTTTTGTGAAGATATGTTGACACCATTGATCCGATCTAGTATGGCAGCCCAGAATACGGCCATTACAGCATTTTCTTTTTTTCCTAAGTCATTCAATAGACATTTAGCTTAGTGAATCGCTTGTGATATCTGAGTCTCATCGCTAGCAATAGACTGCAAAGCTTTCTGAAAACTGTTGTAACCAGTTGCCAAAGCCTTAGTAGCATCGGCCCTTGCACACCATCTTGTACCGGATACGCTTTTCAAAACCAATGACGAATTATGCTTACATTCATCACCTTTTTCAAGATTTTCGAGCATAATTGCCCAGCGATGAGTTGATGCCGAAAAAAAGTTGTATAGTGCCTGTACAAATCCGAAGAATGAGATTACTCCAACGCAGCTTTCCGCTGCACGTACTCCAACCAAATTCAGTGAGTGCGCTGCACAGGGAACGTAGTGTGCGAGGCAGAAAAATTACAAAGTGTTGACATTCGTTAGGGTCTCTAGTACACCAAAAATTTTGCATTTCGTTGGTAATATTTTGCCATAAGCCAATGCCATTCTGGTATTCCACCCCTAGATGAACTACGTTTTGATATATGACCCCTGTCTCGGCCTCACCTTCCTTTGCACTGACTAACGTAGGTGTTTCTTGATCCTGGCCAATCTGTTCAAAAGGCCCGCAAGGAACCTCTACTGGGTCTAATTCCATCTTGTGGCTGGTAGAAGACGTACTTGGAGTGTCATGAGGTTGATGTTCCTTTAATTCGCGACTAAATCCGAGTTCGAAAAGGTTTTGTGTCTTCTTTAATTGTTCATTAAGTTTATTTTGTTGCTCTTGCCGCTTTTTACGTTTTTCAGAACCACTTTGGTGCTTTTTCTTTACGGGTACCTCCGACATTTTGTTCCTGAAAGAAATAATCTTTTGTTTTAAAACAGTAAAGAAAATTTCACCTTAGCATCTCAAACAATATAATAATAATAATAGTTTCCTGCTTAATATTAATAAACGCCCAAAGTAATAAAACTCCCAAAGTAAAAAATATTTGATAACATAGAAGTTAATTAAAATATCCAATTGAATAATAAAACGGCACTTCACATTTGTCAAATCCTGTATCAGGTAATAAAATATGTAAAAAATAATAAAACTTACGTAAAGTAATTTTAACTTCAGTTCATGAAACTTTAGTTTCTACTATACTGTTTTTAACCAGTCGTTTCACCGATTTTCACAAAGCCCGAAGCACTTTTGCAGTCTTTATAAATAAATATCCAACACTTTTTTTTGAAACACAAATTGTAAAACTTTCTTTTTATTCACAGCCGTTAAACTTGCAAACGAATTGCATGAAGTAAAAATTGAACGATTTAATTGAAAATGGTTAGAAAATAATATCTATGACACATCATACAATACGTATTTAACGACTCGGGGAATTCCCCGGTCATGCCAACGAATCAGTACTGCCAACCTTATGAAAGTAGCTTGGCCATAGAATATACATACTTGGTTGGTACCAGTATAGTAAGTGTGTACAGTGAAGTACAAGTGTTGATGTTGATAATTTGTTGAAATCTAAACATCAAACTATAAAAAACAAAGTGTTTAGTATGTTTACAAATTTCAGTGAAACGGAATCAATTTTGTGTTGTTTAAGACTTTCGTAGTTAACACCAAATTATAAAAACGAAGTGTTTTGTGTGTACCGATTTAATCGAATTCAATTTGTTTGTGTTTTGAGTACGGATTACTACAAATAATTTTTTTGTGAAATATAGTGTAGAGGATAGGTATTCCGTAGAAGATTCAGTAAGTTTCAAGCTTGGAATAGGTGAGTTTCTAATAAGTATATTTTCTTAAAATGGCCAAAACTTGTTGCATTCCTGGTTCCTCATTCCTCTATTCATCAAGAAAATGGATGAACAGAGATTATAACATGTTTCACTGAAATCGGTAAACACACCAAACACATTGTTTTTTACAGTTTGATGTTGAGATTTCAACAAATTATCAATACATGTATTACAATGTACACAATTGAAAAATATAGAATTTATACCAAAAGCTCATATTATTTAACTTAAATCTGCGAAAGTTTTGAGAAGCGGCCTATTTGCATTAGTATACCAGCTCAACTAATGTCGAGATTGTTGGACCACTAGGATACCGTGGCAGATACTATTTCATGGCCTGATTAAAGTCGGTCGTGGCCACAGAATATACCAAATTAAGGGTATGTTCTGTGGACGTGACTGTGTGTCAATGTTATCACAGAATAGTGATATTATGCTGTGATATATCTTCCTCCACCTAATGACAATATGACAATTTCCCTACACATACACATATATAATACATATACCATAGCCTAACTTCACTTACTGTAAGTAGAACTAGATTGTGCATATTGTTACGATTATAGCGGTTGTGCTATATTATTCTCCCTACACGATTATGGAGTTCGAGAGATGAATTCTAATAACCATTTGGAAACTCAACATATAATTTTTTATTTACAAACTGAATTGAAAAATCAATGTCACATTTATTATTTTATTTATTTTAACTTTATTTTTCTGTCTAATTCACTGTACATGGCCTCTTATATACTCCATAAATTTCGCAAACATTCTATTTTAGAAGGTTCCATCCACGAAGTATAAATATAAGAAGTCCGAACGGTATAGGTTTTTCCGTAGTATTCATGTACACAATATCAAACCCAGATCATAGTTCTCTTTCCTACCACTGGCTGCGCAAATGTTCAGGACGTACCCATGATATTAATATTATCAGACGTAAATACGCAATGGCTCGCGAATATTGATATTATTATTAAATACAAAATATAATTTTTTATTTCACAGCTGTCAATAGCAACAAGACTGCCTGCGTAAAGATTTAAACTAGTACGTCTTGAAAAGTAGCGCGCCCTACCGGCCAAAGGTCTGTTCCTTAAATTTATGCCATTATTTCAACATTACGTTTGAACTCCTTATATCTATAATTCGTGGTTCCATCTTTAGAATGCAGAGGCCGCTATATCACTGTCTACTAGAATATTCTAGAAGAACACAGATTGGCCTTAATGGTAATAATATTTTAGGTCTTTGATATGTAATGTGCACAGCCTAACTCTACTTATCAAGTTAGGCTGTGTTATGTTGTAGAAATATTAAACAAAGTTAAGCTACCATTATAAGCTTCTATGAAAACATATGTGAAAGCACACCCTAACTTTACTTACGTAAGTAGCGTTAGGTTGATGAAAATATTAGAAAATAGAAAAGCTTGTTTTGATTCTCTGTTTTAGATTCAACGTTCATTAGTATTTACAGAGAAAGGAACTCCACAGATCCTTATTCAACAAGTCCAACACGAGAATTTTGAGTGATGTTTTCAATTTTATTAGTCTTGAATTTTAATGATTAAGGTTTTATAATTACTGAACTTAGTTAATTATATTATAAATCATATATCAAATTTGAGTCAAGAACATATTTACTTATCTGTATTTCATTGTGAACCATTTAACCAAATATTCTTAATTGAAAAGGTGTGATTCATATTCTTAACCATAATACTGAAAATGTCAATGAAAGAAGAAGAAAAACAGAAAAACATAGAATAGAGTTGTTTAATAGTATATTCCACAGAGTTAGGAATTTGTTCTGTGGTGTTAATTCATTAAAATTAACATTAGAGTGATTGTGTTGAAGTCTCAGTGAAGTTAGGTGAAAGTAACTGAAGGTTCAGATAGGCAGTTGTAATTGAATTTTCTTCTGTGCATTAGTGATAAATAGTGATTTAATCAACTCCAACTGATCAAAAATTCTTGAAGATGGCCTTTTCCGCCTCATCCCAGCTCTTAAAATCTTCTCGATCACCTATACATATGATACGTTCAGCCTATCATCCCAAAGTTATCGATCATTATGAAAATCCAAGAAACGTTGGATCGTTGGATAAAGCTGACAAAACGGTTGGAACAGGTTTGGTTGGAGCTCCAGCATGTGGAGATGTTATGAAACTACAGATTAAAGTAGACGAAAATGGTAAAATTGTTGATGCCAAATTTAAAACCTTTGGATGTGGTTCTGCTATAGCAAGTAGTTCTCTGGCTACAGAATGGGTAAAAGGCAAAACTGTAGATCAGGCCGCTCAGCTGAAAAATACCGATATTGCTAAAGAATTGTCACTACCTCCAGTAAAACTACATTGTTCCATGTTAGCAGAAGATGCTATTAGAGCTGCTTTATCAGATTACAAAATTAAGCAAGGAAAGTAAAATTAAAATTGTTATGATTTTTAAAAAAGGCCTGTGATATTGAAAATGATGGATAATTTGGAATTAACTGGTTGTTCTTATCATTTAGACAGCAGATATTGATTTGTAGTCCTATAATCTGAAATAAATTGTTTTGAATTGTAGTTGTTGAATTGAAGGTTAACTGAACCAAACTTTAGTGAAATATATATATATATATATATATATATATATATATATATATATATATATATATATATATATATATATATATATATTTGCTTTGATTTCAAAAAAAGTATTACAATCAGTGTTATTTGGAATGAAAATGTTTCATATGATACTTCATTAGTTATTACCAATTTGGTAACTTATCAACTTAATTATGTATTAAAAAAATATTTTGAAAGCATTTAATTATTAGAAAATATTAATAAATACAAAATCTTTTTCATTCAACAATTTCAGAAACACGCAAAATGAGTATTTCATTATAAATAATTTCATTGTTAAGTTGTGCTAAAATAAAATCACATTTATGTTGGTATGTTTTTCAAATCAAAAATTGTTTCATCTTCATCATCGTTATCTAGGGGTAAAGGCCTCATTTCAACATTTCCTCTTGTTAACCTGACCCCATATTTTTTTATCCTAGCATATCTACTCTTCCTTCTGAAAATTGTAATAAAATGATTAGAAATGAGGATGTAAAATTATAAAAAAATGATACAGAAAAATATATAAATTATATCTTATTTCTAATAATTTCTTTGCTTTTCCATGTTGATTAATATCATGTTGAAGATGATAACATTTTCACGTCTAGTGCCCAAAATGTCTCTGCTTTGATATTTCTTGTTCAAGATGAATTACCCTTTTTACACATTTTGTTTGTAACACCGAATGACATTATCAGTACCAACACTGTTTCTTTTTGAGGTTTTCTTTATGTTAACATTGTTGCAAATAATATAATATATGCAAGAAATAAAATATATGTCTATTGTATTTGCTTGTATTACTGAAGATCTACCAGCAGTTACAGTTTTGATTGATAAGATATCTATGTCAAAGTATTAGATGAAGAAACCCTTAGTTACTGTATTCACACAGAATGTTTTCACTTTGTAAAACTGGTTAATTATTTCATGAAAAAAACTACTAAATTACTAAGAAAATATCCTTTATGTAATAGGTGAAATATATCAAAACCTTTCTTCATCTGTTTATTTTCCATGCATTGGAAATATTTGGAATTGTTATGAATTACAACAGTTTCCATTTGTTATTAAGTACGAGGAATAATGTATTCAAGTTAGAGGAAAAACCTGTTAACCATCTTGAATGAACTTCGATTTAGAACCAGTAAAAATAGAAAGTGTGATAGAGCACTAGAACATAATTCTATCTTTTTTATGTCAAAACTAAAAACAATATTAATCACAAAATAAATAAATAGTTTATAAATTTATTAATTATATAATACAAATAAAATTGTGATTTTATTAAATATTGAATATTTTTTAATAGCTTATCGATCATATTTTTTTTAATGCTCATTAATTTCACACAACGTAAGACCTCTTAAGAGTCCTAAATTGAAATTACCAAAATTATAAATCCTGTAATCTCTCTAAAACTTTACTCTAGCAAAGTTAAACAGTAATTAGTTACCAAGACTACAAAAAAAATCTGTATATTCTTTGAAGAGGACAAATATGCTAAATAATTGAATGTTATCACAAAACATTTATTTTTCAGTCCTAACAAGGAAAAATTTTCAGTAAAATTGAAACTTGCATCTCAGCAAAATTAGCATTGTTAAACAGATGACCTGATTCATACAGGGTTTTCAAAAATGTATATTTTGACGAATTATTTTATGAATATAATTGAATTCTATGTCATGTTATCTTACCTGTAGGTTTTGTATGCAACAAACATTATAAAAAACAGTGAAACTATCAGCAGTAACATCATGCCCTTAGTTAATAGACCAGATTCTTGTTGAACATTAGCCCAAGAAACATTGTTTGCGGTTTTGGAAGAATTTTCATGCTTTGACTCCAAATTAAGTACAGTATCATTGGTTTTGTTCATTGGTCATTTATTACCGCGGAAACATTTTTAACATTAATATTTTTTTGTGTAAGTGTTATAGAATTATTCAAATTCGATTTCGTCCCCACTACTTGTGGATGATGTTGTACATTATGATTTTCTTGTTCGTTTGCCTCTTTAAGATGAGAAGCTGATAATATAACCGCAAAGTTCAACAAAAGTAACAACATAAATGGGGATGTCATTTGTGAAAATCTGAATCAAACAATTCCAGGAACTGAACTTCTGAACTTGAAAATTTAACAACAAAAACAATAACTTCCTATTTTTTTAAATATTTTACATTTTTCTCAGTTAACCTTTTTTGCAATAACAATATAAAATAATAAGATAATAGATAAATTAAAATTTTCCTAATTTTCTTCTTTTTTTGTTTATTGACTAGGTAGAGGTAATCATAAAGCCTTTTGATTAAAAAAAAACTCTGTATATGTTTGATTTCCGAGCGTAGTTAATTCTAATGCATGTTTGTAATTTTTTTTCAACAACAGACTTTACTGAGACAACTTTTCTCTAGATCATCTCAAACTTTTATCCTCTAGGCATAATATTCCCTACAGCCACCATATCTTAAAATTTCTATGATGTCTATTGAAACTTAAGGTTGGTTCAATATTTCCAACATACCTTTATTCTGTTAGACTTGGCTTCCAGGATATAAATTTTACGACTATTGAAAAATAAACCGATAAAATTATCTTTAATGATGAATGTAATTCCTAATAAGTAGAACAATAACAATAAGCACTACTTATAAGTCAGCTTCGATATATGTTACCCGTCTACTTAATTCACTGAGGATTACTGTTACTTCATGGCACCCGCGTCTTTTTTATAGTCAAACTAAAAGAGTCTCCGAAGCCAATATTTTTTTCGTTCATTCTAACTTTGTTCTTTGTATTTTCATCTAAATGAAGCTTCAGTATTATTTTGTTTGTCCTATTCCAGTTCTATTCTGAAATCATATTTTTGAAATCATTCCTTTCAATTCACAATTTTGAAATCTGCATCTGCAGTAATCATTTCACTAGTGTATACTAACCACATAGGTAAACCACAAAATCATCTTCCTCATCCTCCTTAAAAACCTCCATATATTTTAACAGAACTAATTGCTTTAATAACTTAACTTTAACTCTTAAATTATAATTTTTTTAATGAAGGATAAAAAAAACTTGCATTTCTGTAATTCTCTTTAAATAAGAGCAGCAGGTGCTGATTTGCAGTTTATTAGGTACATTTTTTTTGGACAATTTTATTTTGTCGAAAAGGCTATATTAATTTTCAAACATTGTTGTTACTTTTTTTTTAATAGTTGTAACGAAGTAGTATTCTGTTAGCATCTGAAGAAGTCGTTTGTAAGGACGAAACGCGTCATGTTATGTTGTCAATAAAGTGTAAATCACCAGTTCAAGTGTTTGAATTTTAGATTAATTTTCCATGGTTGTTACATAGATACAACTTATTTTTAACGTATTAATTTCTGATTGTTTTGTATGGAATTTATTTTCATCTTTCATTATTATTAATGAATATTATTATAATGAATTGATTATTAATAAATAATGAATATTTTCATTATTCATTATTTATGAATAATCATATTGTTTATTTAATAATTATAAACTAATGAATAATGAACTCATTATAATTTGTTCATTAATTTTTATTATTTTCAATGTTAAAATTTGCCATAAATCAGAAAATACTAGATATTCATATTTTCGAATATTCCTCAATTATTTATTATGGAATTCATTCAATTCCACTGATATTTGTTTTCTATGCAAGATTGAATAGCGGATCATTAACCTTATATTCAATAAAAGTGAACACATCGAATTAAACAGTACTGCTTAGTTCAGTTAGTGAATGTTACACCGAATAAATAATTATTCGATTTAAATGATTGTAAACATTCATAAATAATTCTGTTCATTATTAATATTTCATTATGGGTTTATTACGATCAAAAGGTTATCAAGATATTGATGCTGAAAGTAAATCTAGCGTTTCAAAAAACACAGTTTTAGTTGATCCTGATTCTCAGATTCCCCAAGAAATTGAAATGGCATCAGTTTCTGTGGTGCCTGATGGTGAGTTATGAATTCCATAATTTTTCAATTATGGAATTATCTTGAACAAGAACAATTTAAATTTTAGATACGTTCACTGTTACTCAAGCAGTTAATGCTCTTGGTTTCGGTTGGTTTCAAGTGAAGTTGTCTTTGTGGACAGGCTTGTGTTGGATGGCTGATAGTATGGAAATGACAATATTATCAATTCTCTCACCTTCTCTTCATTGTGACTGGCATATATCTAGGTAAAGTAAAATTTGTTCAAGTGTGGAAATGATGATTCATGTCACAGCATGTTGTGTATGTGGTGTATTGTACATGTAATTTGATATAATTTCTTTCCATATCAGATACCAACAAGCTTTAACTACAACAGTAGTTTTTCTGGGAATGATGCTTTCCTCTACATTTTGGGGTAACCTTAGTGATAGATATGGCCGAAAACATGTGAGTTATTTGAATTTAGAGAACTAAATTTATTAAAGCTTGAGGTAACTAGCAAAGCAGCCTTTCTAAGAGAATTTAAGGTAAATCGAAAAAACTGAATTTAATATAAATGGGTTCTTATAAAGAGGCATTAATTTTGCACATAAAAATGTGATAGAACCTTCCATTCTAAACCACTGAAAATACTATTTTATGTATATACCTGATCAATTATAAACATCATTAATATACTCTTAATACTAATATAAATGTTAAACCAACAAAAAGGCTAAACAAAATAACAATGATTTTCATGTGTAAGACGTGGAATAATTCATTTCCCACATACTTGGTTGAACTTATCACTTATTAGTTACAAATTCATGAATGCCATTTACCAAAATGTAACCTGAGTAGTTTGAAGAACAGTTTAGTTATTAGTTTATAGTTGCATCAGATTTAGGTATATTGAATTTATTATATTTGTGTATTAGAATGTATCCTATTAAGTTAATATGTGTTACGTTATCTTACTGCATTATTATATTCATTCTGTAATTTCTTGCATTATTTGCATTTCAGGCTTTAACATTATGTTCTGTATTGTTATTTTATTATGGAATACTGAGCTCGTTGGCACCTAGCTTCATGTGGATTCTGTTCTTGAGAGGATTGGTTGGATTTGCAGTTGGTTGTACTCCACAATCGTGAGTTTTAAAAAAAAATATTTACATATGTATATAATGATGATGTTTACTTTTATAGGTTAAATAATACACGAACTGTTTCTCTGTTAATAACAAAGATTTTTATTATTTAATATTTTATAATAACATTCAATGTTATTATACACAAGGTTGTTTATAATAATGACAAGGTTGTTTATAAGAATGATTCACAAAGTATTTCGTTATCCGTCCGTCAGTGAAATACTAGCTAATCATAGATACGGAGAGATGTAAGCCTTGCTCTCTAGTCTATAATTCTCGGCACAGCCTAACTCTACTCAAGTAAGTAGAGTGGTTCTCAGTAGTCATAGATATCTGTGGTACATAATGATACACTAAGCTAAACTATGCAATACACTACGCAATTGCTTTTTTGTAATACAGATTATTTCTCAAATTTAGTCTTTTTTTTTTGTTAAGTTCTTCATTCTTCTTTTGATCTTCTAAAATATCTTCTAACTTTATCAAGTTTACTATATTTAATTTATCATCTTCGTCTTCTTGGGGATCTAATATTGGATTTCTACTTAAGCAGTTTGCTTCTACATTATCTTTACCCGTACGGTATATCATCTCAAAATCAAATTGTGATAAATAGTAAGTGAGATCACCTAGTTCTTCATCTGTTCTAGCTTTTATATTCATTTTCTCTAGTGGTTTGTGAGTTGAAAATATTTTAAAATGTTTACCTATAAGCCAATGTTGCCAATACTTTACTGATTCTCTTATTTCTATGCATTCTAAGTAAATGGCTTTTTTCTTTTTTGTGATTCATTCAATTTTTTTGAAAAATATGCTGATGGTTTTTCAATTTCATTCATTTGTGGTTGTTTTAATATAGCACCCTTCAAACATGCATCTGTGTATATATGTATTGGTAAATCTGGATCAAAGATCGCTAATAATGGCATTTTCCTTATCTTAATAAATTATGCAATGGTTTTAAAATTAGTGAAATTTTTGGTACATATTGATTATAAAAGTTGATTTTTCCTGAAAATTGTCGAACATTTTTCTTATTTTCTGGCACAGGAAAGTTTCTTATGGAAACCAAATTATCTTTCATTGGAGAAATAGAGTTGTTATTTTGTGCCCTACTTTATTTTGTGCCCTAAGTATTGTACTGAGTTCAATGAAAATATTCATTTTGAAAGTTTCAGCCAAAAGCCTTCATTCATAATTGCCTCTAATAATTTTGATAAATAGTCGATATGGTCTTCGAAAGATTTTGGAAATATTAATACATCATCTATATAATTTACTGTAAAATTTGATAAATTATGTTTTCTTATTATATTACTTAAAATAATTTGGAAGATAGCTGGTGACGTTTTTAATCCAAATGGCAGGCAAGTCCATTGAAAGTGACCCTCCTGAGTTACATAACCTGTTTTTCTTCCATCTTCCATTCAGAGAGGTATAGACCAAAATGCAGAGTTTATTTTGAGGTTTGAGAAATAATTGCAAAGCTTTCATTTCTAAATCCTCGTTCGATGGAAATGGTTGTGATTCAGGAACTATTATCGTATTTAAGTCTCTAAAATCTCTACACAATCTTGATTTCTTATTTCATCTCTTTTATAAGCTAATGTTACTGAAGCAGCAAAAGGACTGTATGATTCTTCTACTAGATTTCTTTTCAGTAATTCAGAAACTTGCTCTTCTATTTCTTTCTTGTCTTCAATTGTACATCAATATGGTTTTTGGCTACAATATTAGAGAAGAAAATCCGCATTTGGTATTATGAAATGTATCCATAGCAAGAAATGCAAAATTTATCTATCATCAGATTTATTCTGGCTTTGTTGTCTTACAGTACCTATATCATATTTATCTTTTGCAAATATATTTTTATATTTGTCTACTAGATTATCATTTTCTCTTCATTATAATTTAAATGATTCATTAGTACATTGAAGCAGATACTTCAATATGTTCATTCAAATTTATTGGATACTTTTCTACTATTTCATTAGATTCGGAACTTTTCTGTTCTTTCTCTAATTTCTCATTTTGTATCAATTTAATTTTTTTATACAATCTTATCTAATCCTATTAGAAAGTTATACTTATATATATATATATTTGACCGCACATTAGTAAATAACACTCATCTCAGGTCTACTTTTTTGATATCATTTTGTTGTTATGGAGATGCCTACCTTCAAATATGAAGGTAAAATCATATATCTCATGTTTTATATGATAAATTAGTAAAATAAAAAATTGAAAGAATGAAACCAACAGGTAGTTGGCTTTGGTGATACAAATTGCAATTCAGTTTTCAATTAAATCAAACATGTTTCATGATCTGCTTGTAAAATTTTGTGGTACTTTATGTATCAGCAGAGGTAAAAATGAAACCTATAATATTCTTAGGATTCCATACAATAATAGCAGAGAATAAGAGGATATAGGACATTGTTCTAATAAAGAATATAAATAAAAGAAAGTTGTATAAACTTCTTTGATCAATTCACACTCATTGAATTTTGAATCATATGTTCTGCATTTTTGTATATTTTTACACTTTTATTTACATTATATATATATTTTTTTATTTATTCCGTGTTTTGTCTTCCATTCAATCTTTTTTGAAAAGGATTTATAATTTAAATTAATCAACAACCTTCAGCATTCATAATTCCATATATTGTCTTAATTGCATAAAGGTTCGCTCTTCACACAAGTTCTTAATTGTAAAAACATAATAGGAGTCTTCAATTTGTTTTCCAGAAGAAATATATGAACTTTTGTAAAATTACATCTTTGCAAATTTTCCATTTTGAAAATTATTTCTCAAAGGACCATTCGAGATATTCCTTGAAAATGTATATTGCTTTGATAACTTCATTAACCAAGGATTTAGTTTTTAATGTGTAGGTCATACTGGCAATTTCAGATCAAATTTAATTGTTATATTTTACAACTGTTGAAGGATCTGACATATTATGTTTTACATACCCTACTATGTTAGTTAAAATTTCATACATCAAAGTTCATAGTTGGATATATATGAGGGAAATTATTTCACATATTTGTACCTAACATAATATTGAAACGGAGATATGTATATGATATATGTGTGCAGTTGTCTTATGTGATGGTTTCATTTTGTAGTGTCACCCTATATGCTGAATTTTTGCCCACTAAACAAAGGGCAAAGTGTGTTGTTTTGCTTGATGTAAGTGTAGATAATGAATTTTATTTAATTTGAATTGAGTATTTGTAAAATTTGCAGTGTTTCTGGGCATTGGGAGCATGTTTTGAAGTTGCCTTAGCCTTGATTGTTATGCCAACATTAGGTTGGCATTGGCTGCTTGCCTTATCGACAGGACCATTATTAGTGTTTGCTCTAATTTGCCCAGTAAGTGAAAAATGTATATGGGTGCTGGATCATAAGTGTTTTTTCAAGGGATAAATGTTAGAGAAATATTGAAATCGATGCCACACCTGATGGAAGTGCGAAACATATGTTTTGTTCTGCAAGGAACTCGTCAATCGTACCACGTCCATCACAGTGAGGCAACGATTCCAATCTCCAAGCATCTTCTTGTGACTAAAATTTATTTATTTATTTTTATTCAGTGCCATAAGCAAAAAAACTTCATTTCCTTATATATATATATATATATATATATATATATATATATATATATATATATATATATATATATATATAAAACTAAGTTTATAATAAATGGTTTCTAGGGTGTTTTGAGATATGATAAAATATATTATTCAATGTGGTCGTTGAATTATTTTTTCTATTTCATTAGAAATCATACATAGAAATATAATTCAAAATTAGGCTTTAGATCATGTGACGACTATATCAATATAAACCAATATAAATAGCAAATCATGAGAAAATTAACACAGGGACAAATACACTAAGAGATACTTCGAGGAGTTTTTCATGTTTACACTCAAACCTTCATAACTCACGGAATGGATAGGATATAATACTGCGAATGTCGACGCAATATATTTTATCAGAATTATCAGAAATTTAATCTTATATTTTAATTGTGTTAAAAAAAAACCTCTAAATTATTGAATACAAATGGAAATATATATTAAATGGTTGAACATAAACTAAAATTCAAACACTTGAACTTTTGATTTACAGTTTATTGACAACATAGCATGACGCGTTTCGTCGTTACAAACGACTTCCTCATAGGCTAACAGAATTCTCTAGAAGAAGTTCATCAACCAATAAATGGTTGATGAAATCTGATAATCTTATCAATTAATGGCACACGCAATTATATTATTATAGAACGTGATCAAATATTCTGAGGTATCCAATTCTCACAACTACAATTGTGAATTTATCTGACTGGCCTATCCTATACTAATATTGAGGGCATATAGAGATCCAGTTTTTAGCTGAGAAATGAACCATACAAATTCTTTATGGTTACATATATTTTTATACTCGAAATAAGTTAGGGGAATAGGATAAATAGCAAAGTACATTTGAGGTGAAAAAAAATTGGAATTTAAAATTATGCGATTGTGTGAATTTAGCGTTGCTAATTTGTGTTTTATCCATTTCATTATCCAAAAATTTCATCATTTATCAAATTCCACTGTGAGCCCTAACCCATTAACATCGGATGTTTTCCTTCCTATCTTTTAATATTCCAATGTATGAATGAATTTGTTATTGTATAATATGATAATATATAAGTTGATGGATTTCAATGAGCCAACAGAACTTTGACTGCCTGATACTATTGAATATTTTTTTGTTGTATAATGAGTTGTTTCATATATACCATTAATAAAATAATAGAGAACATTTTTCCATAAATGAGAGGTTATGATCTGTTATATATATGATTTTGTATCTGTTACATACACAGCGGCAGACAGCATACATTAAATCGTTCGAATTTATGATGTATTTGTATGTGATATAATTCCTATTTGAGACATTAGTAGATCGCAATTAATATATATATATATATATATATATATATATATATATATATATATATATATATATATATATATATATATATAACGGGTGATTTTTTAAGAGTTAAGTTTTTCAGGTTGGCGGCACCAGTTGGTAATGGCATCCAAACGTGATGACGTTGATGATGTAGAAAGTGAAAAGTTTTCAGTATACTCTGCCATTTCATCATGAAAAGACTTACAAACGAGCAACGATTGCAAATTGTTGAAATTTACTATCAAAATTCGTGCTCTGTGAAAAATGTGTATCGTTTGTTACGACCATTACCACCATATTATGGTCGTCATAATCGACCTGGTGAATCAACAATTCGTGCTGTTATCACCAAATTTCGCACCAAGTTTACTTTGTTGGACATTAAACCATTGTCTCGCATGCGTACAGTGCGTACTGAAGAGAATATTGCAGCCGTAGCGTACAGTGTTAATGAGGTTCGTGAAATGTCAATTTGTAACCGTTCTCAGCAATTGGGCATGTGTTACTCAACCACATGGAAAATTTTACTTGTTGATTTGGGTTTGAAAGCCTATAAAATTCAACTTCTACAAGAATTGAAGCCGAATGACCTACCACTTTGGTGTAGTTTATGGGCTGGTGGCATCATCGGTTCATTTTCTTCAAAGACGACCGTGTAAGAAACGTTAACGTCAACGGCGAACGATATCGAGCCATGATATGCAACTTTTTTTGCCCCACTTGGCCGAGTTGCACTCGGTTGACATGTGGTTTCATCAAGCCGGTGCCACATGCTACAAAGCTCGTGAAACAATGGACATATTGAAGGATGAATTTGGTGAGCAGCTTATCTCTCAAAATGGCCCTGTGAATTGGCCGCCAAGATAATGCGATTTGACGCCTCTGGATTATTTCTTGTAGGGTTATGTAAAGTCGTTAGTGTATGTGGACAAGCCGAACACGATTGAAGCCTTACAGGATAACATAACACGCGTAATTCGTGGGATACAGGCCGAAATGCTCGAAAAAGTGACGCAAAATTGGACCTTCTGAATGGTCCATTTGATACGAAGCCGCGGACAACATTTACATGAAGTTATCTTTAAAATGTAAATGCCAAAGGCCAAGTTATCAATTTCAATGAAAATTTTGAATTTATGATGCAAATTGAGTGTTTTATTCGATTTAAAAAAAATAAGCTTAAAAAAATCACCCATATATATATATATATATATATATATATATATATATATATATATATATATATATATATATATATATATATATATATATATATATATATATATATATATATATATATATATATATATATATATATATATATATATATATATATATATATATATATATATATACATATTCAATCAATTATGAATTAGTCATGGATAAGAAGCATAATTTCAGTGGTTACCAGAATCCGCAAGATATCATGTAGCGAGTGGTCAGACTGATAGAGCATTGGAAACTTTAGAAAAAATAGCTAAAGATAATGGAAAACCTATGCTGTTGGGTAGACTAGTTGTGGATGATGCAATGAATACATCAGCTCACAGAGGTCGGTTCAGAGATTTATTAGTACCATCCTTAAGAAAGACTTCTTTATTACTGTGGTTTATATGGTGAGTATATCATTTGTATTAACATATGAATGATTATATATGCGTGTTTAACTTTAATAATATAAGCTAAATAAATTTGTAGGTTTTTCATTGATTCATACCGCGCTTGTTATCGATACCGTTATTTATATGTGAATGATGAGGTCAAACTTTATAATGGTTAATTCCATGTATAAATACTATAAAACCGAGAAACTCAAAGGTTAAAGAAGTAAAATGAGATCCACTTATAATTTAGCTGTAAAAAGTGCAAAAATAGAAGCTTAGGATAATATCATTTAAAAATTCAAAAATAATCAAAGAACATTATGATGTTGAAAATTACCATAAAAAAGGTAAAACTTCTGTTGAATAGACAAAACGCAATATTTCGCTAAAAACTTTTTCAAATCATTTAAAATCAATATCTATTAAAGTATCAGAAAATAATATGGTATACTTCTATGGTTATGCCCTTCTGGTGCAATGACTATTTTTGAACTCTAAAGAAGGTGTATTATAATACAGTGATACGTATGAGTTTAATTCATTCCGTGACCTTGATGGTATGTCAAATACTTCTATGGTTATGCCCTTCTGGTGCAATGACTATTTTTGAACTCTAAAGAAGGTGTATTATAATACAGTGATACGTATGAGTTTAATTCATTCCGTGACCTTGATGGTATGTCAATTTATTCTTTTTTTTTCAAAGCAATTTTTCCCATTGAAATGCCATTAATCCCTTCCAGCCCCAATAATGCTACCCCTAATTGTTTTTTTTACGTGTTTTTGAATAAGAAAAATGTTTTTAATTAAATGGCAAATGTTGACAATAAATGACAAATATTGCATAAAAACATAATTGAAGATAATGTAAGGCAAAAAAAATTAGTTTTATAATGTGTACATACATATCGGTATTATGGTCACTTAAATGCAATTTATACACAACTTAAATGTTACTGTATGTTTAATTTTAGTCACTGTTTTTCTTTTCGCTGGTCTTTGCCTTTTTCGCCGGTTAAAAAAAAAACTGTGCAAGGAGGTTTCTTTCTTCCTCCCTTTTAGAATACTTCGGAAATGAGTTTGTTATTAAACAGCTCCGATGCACAACCAGTTCCACCTTTTTTGAGGTGTTTTTTCCACGAACTGTGACACTCCCTCCCGAATTCGCGATATCTCTTTTATCTCGCTTATAGAGATAACTACCTTCACTTTTGTCTTTTTGACGAACCCTCGAAGGCTGCTGCAACTATTTAATAATAATTCCTTGATCGTCATTTTCTGAGAGAGCTCCTCGTCGGGCTCGTTCACGTCTCTCTCATCCATAGCACATCATAAGTTTTCCTATAGACACAATCTCCTCCTCCACTGGCATTTAGGGTTCGAATCTTTCGAAAATCCTTTCGGGTTTTCAGCCAAGCCTTTTCATGTTTTAATTCACTAGACTTCATCTTCTTCTGAGCACTGACTTTCCCTCTCACTTTTTACCATTTACCAATTTGGTCCGTGGTTATAGAAAGAAATGCGATGAAAGTATGTAAATGCACAAAAAGCGCAAAGACCTAGAAAAGCTTGTTCACCTCGCTTAGCTTCTACACAGCGGTAAACAAACTCGCTAGTGGAATACGGGATATAATAGGCATGATGACACTAATCAAAAATCATAAAAATACTATATTTATCTGATAAAACTTGAAGCTTAGGATAAAAAACAAGCATTGTTTTTCTTATTAAGAGTGTGATTGATATATATTTTTATAAAATAAAACTACAAAATAAGGCAATCCGCCATGATATCTTGAACACCAATCAGAGCTCATGACGTCAGTGTCAAGTAAACACGAGACGGCGCCAAAATTACATTTCGTATTGTTAACCTCCACTACGACTGTGTTTTCATTTATTAATTCAATTTCACTATTTGAGTGTGAATGTTATTAAAATAACACGAGTTATGGATCAAGGATTTATTAAGGCAAACAGCGAATGTAGAATGTAGAAGCAAACAGATGATGTAGAAGGTTTCAAAGCAGAAGTCATTTGATTAACTAATTTATTTTTTGTTTGAGTGGCTTTACTTCGAAACTTATTTGTCGTATATACTTGGATTGATTTATCCACCATCTTATTTGCATTTTCTTGTGAAGTATTGCTTATGGGTGCTTGTGAAGCTGAAAAAGACAAAAAAATAGTATTTATAAAATATTACCTTCAAATACACATTTAAAAAGAATTTACAAAGATTTACAAAGAAGTGGAATAAATTTGTATTACAAATAAGTACCTACATGAACTTCCACATGACACCTCTTCAAGTTCCACATGCTTTGTACCTATTTCCTCTAAATCTTTCAGACATTCTCCTATCAATGTCTTTCTTTGTTTTTTGAGAATATATGGTCTTTCTGTAGCATCTGATGTTCGTTTCCTTCTATCTGGTTGACATTGAAATTTAGTGGGCATACACCCCGGTTTCATGCGGATCTTTGACACCGATCCCATCAGATGATATTCCATATAATTATCCATATCATTTGGTAACTGAAATTTGAATAAAATACATAATATAACATCAATGAGATGAAATTTCGAGGTTAGACCTCGAAATAGATTGTTTATATTTTTACATTTAGACCACGTACAAAATATTATTACCAAATATTATATAGTATACTAGAATCTACAAAACAATGTGAAAACTTACATCAAAGTGATCTTCACAAAAATAGAGGACAGTGCTGGACAATATTGCATTTGAATCTCGCCTTGCAAGTTGAAGCCACTTGTTTCGTGTTGTTTTATTTTTAGGAACGAATACAATAACTTATTAGGAGTTTTTATGGATGTGTTTGCACACTGGGGGCCCCACACCACTTATACACTTTCGAATTCATTTTTAATACCATAAAATAATTAAATTGTTGCACGAACCCAGAACCTAGTGTTTGAGTTACCGATTATTGACGTCACAAGCGCCGCCATGACACTGACAAGCGTTTTAGGTAAACAAATAAATTTCTATCTTAAAATTGCATTTTTTTCCTATTAAACTCTTGATTTCTGCAGAAATATCTTATTTTTTGTAAATAGTATACATTTGTGGACATTATAGGCTCGTTTTTAAAAAACTGTCATCATGCCTATTGCACGAGGCGCACAGTAAACTGGGTGGGTCGTGTGCAGCGTCGCAGTTGGCCGTTCCTCGTATCTCGAGGTACCACTATTAGGAAATTCAGACTATCGATTCTGCTGCAGAAATACATTTTTACAGCTAGGAATCCTGACTGCCTTATTTTTATTTACGAATTCCCAATTTATTTTCATAAACTGTGAAAAATAACAATGTTAGATCAAATGCAGATTTACACATATATGACACAAAAAACAAAAAGACGTACGTGCAGGCTGGTGTAGACTGGACAATTGACTAAATGGTCAGAAGTTTTATTGTTTTAAATTTTATAACAAGTTATATATTCATATTAAAGGGTTTTTATTGCGAAGGAGCTACTAATCATGTGATAAAATAATTAACAGATTCTGTATTGAAGATTCAATTATCTTTTTATCTTTGAATTTTATTCATTTTGTTTTTTTATTTTCAACTTTTTGTATTTTGATTTTTGATAAGATTTATATATGGATTGCGAAATTGCGAAAATTTAATATTTATATATGGATACTCTGCGCGAAAAATGGACGAATTTGAATTGTATCAATAAATATCGATCTACCCGTAGAAAAATATTGAAAATTAAAAACTCTTCTCGTGTGTGTTGGAGTCATGGGTAACTCAGCAAAATTTGTTTGCTGCATAGAGTTACAATTGTAACATGACGCATCTTAACAGAATGTTCCGTGCCAGTTGGGTGCTATAGTCATGCGCTATCGCTTGATAGCCACACGCACTGCGATCTTACTGCTTTGACTCGTAGTTCAATTAAACTATTTTTTTGTTATATGATATCATAATTAATATAACTTATAATAATATAAGTTATATATCTCATAATATTATGAGATAATAGAAAAGTTTAATAACTTGTAATGATTTATAATTATTGAGTATGGTTTACCAAACTGAATAAAAAATGTATAAGAGAAAGATTAACATATCTATAACTCAAATTTGATAATTGTGGCGTATTTTCCTCTTTAAACTTAGTAGTTAAAATTGTAAGTTTGTGTTTTTAATATTATTTTTTTAAATATAATAGTTATTTATTAATTACGCTATTTGTAGAAGCATGATATGTTAACACTTAATTGGATACATTATAATTTAATTGGTAAAAAACTCACTTACAAGTGTCTTCACTTTTGTGAGCAAGAATGTTTATTGAGAATATCTAATTATTGGATAAAAATGTAAAAATATTATAAAATCTTATACTCTTTTCTTAATAAACATTATTATTATTATTATTATTATTTATATTCACTAAATGCTAGTTTTGCATTCATTTCACAATTGAATGGATCACCCATGCATGTTTTCAATATTCATTCATGGAAAATGTTCGATTAAATCAACACAAGACTTAGTAAAAATTCATAATTCCTTCACAGGATGTCTTGTGCCTTTTGTTATTATGGATTAGTACTTATGACGACTGAATTATTCGAAACATCAAACACAATATGCTCTAATGAACCATTATATCATGGAAAAGTGGAAACTTGTGCAGCCGAATGTAAGCAGTTGCAGACAACAGATTATATGGACCTCTTGTGGACTACTTTGGCAGAATTTCCTGGTAAGTTATCTAGGTCTTGAAACAATATCTAAGTATGTATTTAAAAATTTTTTAATGAGTTTAATTTTCTAATGCAGGGATATTCATCACAATCTTTATAATTGAAAGATTTGGAAGGAAGAAAACGATGGCAGCACAATTTGTCGCTTATGCCATTTGCTGCAGTATTCTTACGATATGCACTACCAAGTACGCTCCTCTTATAAAGTTTTAGAACAAAAATTTATAATTTTTGTTTTTCAGACGAGCATTTTTAACTGTAATGCTCTTTTTTGCCAGAGGCATCATTGCTGGTGTATTTCAAGCAGCTTATGTATACACACCTGAAGTTTATCCAACATCTCTGCGGGCAGTAGGTGTAGGATCCTGTTCTGCAATGGCTAGGTTAGGAGCTATGGTAACTCCATATGTTGCTCAGGTAATTAGGTTATATTTCGCTAAGAAAAATTGCTTAAAGAATTATTTTTTTTGCAAGGTACTATTGAAAAGTGCGATGCCTTTTGCTATTACTATATATTCAGTTAGTGCTCTACTGGCAGCCGTAGCATGCCTTATTTTACCTATTGAAACAGTTGGAAAGGAATTGACAGAAAGTGTGACACCACATGTAAAGAATACATCGAGACACTCGGAACAATAAAACGCATATTCAATGGTTTATACTTAATTTATATAATCGGACTTAATAAGCTTATATTATACAGACTGATACACTAATTTTTACATCATACAGTATTTCACTTACATCAGTGTATATGCATAAAATTTTTTCTTGAAATATTTTTAGAAACTGTGATAACCCTGACATGTATTTATTATGTTTACTATTGATTCTGGGAATGTAACTCATCACAAATACTTATTTGAGTAGTAGTAATAATAATAAGAAGAAAGCTAATGATAAGATAAACTAGAGGTGCTTTTAAAACCAAAGTACTTACTTTAATAGTATTATTTTTCAATTTAGTTATATTATCATTCCTTATGTTTATTTATTTTCTTAATTATTTAATTGTGATATTGCAAAATGGTGTTGGTTTTTATATTTTTATACTTGTTAATAATAAATAATTTGATAATTAGAGTTTTAATTTGTGATATTTGGTTCGTAGGCCATATATATATTACCCAAACTTCTTTATTTAAATAATTACCCTGACTGATCAAAAAGCCTTTTCTATTCTTGTCCTCTCAACATATCAAAAGTTTTAAAACTAATCTGAAAAGATAACAAAGTATAAATATTGCTATTGCGATAGAGAAAATTCAAAGATCTTTATGTTCGTTAAAATTATTGACATTCGATGGCATTTCCCAGAGCTTCAAATATCTCCGTCCTTTTTTCCTTAGTTCATTGATAGTCTTTGAACTATCTATAAAGTGGTTATTTTTGATGCGATAAGGTCCTATATAAATTGCACGACAATTAGTGCATTTAATGTATTCCAAATCTTAAACCTAATTTAGGGACAATATTGAATGAAAATAATTTTTGTTCATCTTTATCCTAATATTCCAATATAGGTATTTTTCAGCACTATATTGTATTGTTTTACATTACATTTAGAAAGTATTACATTTTCAAATATGTTTTATATGCTGAATTCCTGAATATTGTAGAAATTGATTTCATATTCGGCAAGTGCGCAAAAACCTGCCACCAAAGATGTGCCTTAAGGATTGAACACTTCAATTTAATGGTTGAACAGATTATTAGGTACTTTTGTAAATTAAAACGAATTCCACCGGATAGTTGGCATTTTTATTTTTAAACAAACTTGTTTAAGCAGATTTAAGTATTACAGTCAACTGATCTGCGCACAGATACCCTCATCCGTTACGCTACAGCGGGGACTCCAAGCATAGACTGTTGAGACTAAAGGCCCAATCACAATAATAATAATAATAAGTCTTTATTTTCCTATAGGTAAAAACACCCAGTTAGGGGAAATATTCAAAAAAATATATACAGTATTAACGCCTAATGATATGATACAAACGTTTAAAAAATGATTATCAATAAAAAAAGTAATTATAATAAATAATAGAAAATGAGATTATGACTTGCATCAGAATTCACTATACATGAAAAGGGTCGAAGTAAACCCGACTAATGAAAGCAAATGAGCCACTGTTGATATCGTATTTGTTACACATCCTCGAATATAGAACACATATCTAATGAGTGATTGTACGAAGAAATTAGTTTTTCGGAGTACCCAATGAAAAAAATTGATTTGAACGTGAACATTGTTTAGGAACATGAAAATCAATAGAGCTAAGGGTAGGACAGTTTATATAACTATGTAAGAGGTTATACAGAAACTTCAGAGACAACAAGCCCCTGCCAACTTCGAGTGATTTCGCTCCAAACCTGTTAAACAGATCAGTATATCCTCTGGCAGGATAAACGTGATCTTCCCTCCAAATTAGATATTTGAGAAATTTACGTTGTATCGATTCTAAATGAATTTTATGAGAATTGTAAAGAGAGACGCCAAATCATACATCTGAAATGTAATTTACTTTTTACAAGCGCATTAAATAATTGTATAAGTGTTTTTGTATTAGAAAAGTGTCCAGCATTACGCACGATAAATCCATAACATTTGAATGCTGTTGAAATTGTTTTATTTATATCAGGTAAAAAAGTGAATTTCTGATATTGTACCGAGTTCTCGAATTTCGGAGACCCTGGTCAGAATGGTTTCGTCAATTGTATAGTCAAATTGTATAGGCCGTTTCTTTTTAGTAAATGAAACAACGTTACAATTAGTTACATTAATAATGAGTTTATTGTGGTAACACCAATAAGAAAAGTCGGTGAGGCCATCCTGCAAGGTTATGCAGTCCTCATATGTTTCGATTTTGCGATATATTTTTAAATAATCAGCATACATCCGAAAGGGCTGTATATACGTATGACTTATGACCCTCAAATTGTACAAATTGTGTTCGATGCATTTTGATCGTTCGGAACGCATAGTAGCGCGCTCTTTCAGTGAAGCGATGAACGAAATATATTCAATTACATTCCTGTTATTTGGATTTGACATTTCTAAATCTTCTTCTTATTCTTTCAAATAGACCTAATGGTCTGTTGCTTGCTGAAGCCGTCTCTGGATGGTTTCTTGCGAGGTGGACTGCCACCTTTTTGGGGTTCTTCCTGGTGGGCGCTTTCCGTGTGGCTTGCTCTCCATCATTATTCGCGGCAATCTGTTTTCGTGCATTCTTCGCACGTGCGCATACCATTCTCTTCGTCTTTGTCTGCCCCACCTGACTATGGGTGCATTCGCGTTGGACGCTTACGCGCTTTGAGCGCGCTCAAAGTTCGTTTTCACCGTTCGACTTGGCGCTATGAGTGTCGAATAAGTACGCTCAGTTCGTAGCTAGGCTGAGTTCGTAGCACCTTTTCGCACTCACAGATGCTCACGCTACAGAGGTAGGGCAGCAAAAGCGTGAGCGCCAATTTTTACTATCTGTCAAAACAAATGCAACATAACCAAATTTCTTTTACGTCTAGATTCGTGTTAAATTCTTTACAATCTCGCAAAAATGGCAAGCTGTAGTACACAATGAGTACAAAAAACGAGCTTTAGATTTATTAGAAAAGCTTGTCAAATCTAATAATTCTTTTTAATGTAATAATTATGCTAGACTGTTCTTCTTTAATTCGGCCTGACTAGTTTAATTACTTGATATTATGTTTATATGACTATTTCATATTTAAATTTTTTGAAATTAGACGCAATATGTTATTACATAAAAAAAAATTTTTTCTACAGAAGTCAGTGACTACTTTACGAATGTTATTTTCAAGTTTTACAAACCTATTATTCAAAGTTTAATAAGATAAGGGCTTACAATACTCTAAATATATATTTCTATTGTTCTGGATAAAATTAAAAAAGATTAAATAACTTTTATACTATTCTTTCAAAAATATTTTTTATACTATTAAATATAATGAACTAAAAAAAATTTGTTTTATTTCATTTAATTTCATCCAATAATAAATTCACTTCAACACTTATGTACAATTGTTAATTAAATATATAATATTATTTGATTTTAAAAATGGAAATTGTGTATATAATTGTAAAAATCTTAAAATATATATATCATCATAATTGCTTGCAATTTGTACCTATTGAAATGACTTAAAGTTGCTTTCATTACACATTTCTTATAATTAATTCTTCACATATACGATTCCGTTTATCAAGACCATAGATTTACAGAAGGTAAAAATCTATTATAATTCATTTCAATTATGTTTCCATTTTCTTCTATTACTTCCTCCACTGGAAATTTATCGGTTTTTAATAAGCATATATTATGCATGACACAACAAGCTATTATTAACTCAGTTCGATTCATGTCGAGAACTGTCAGTTGCCATGTGGATGATTATTGACGCTCACAGTATCCAAAACGAACGAAATTCAGTTGTTGATTCTGAGCGCTTATAGGCCAACTCGAACACTAAAACTTTGTGCTTATAAGCGTGAGCACTCACAGCGCGTAAGCCACAGCCTAACTCTACTTACAAGCCATGAACTAGGAAATCTGGCAACATCCAAGCTAGACCCACAAAAAGAGATGCTGTAATGGCGTTGTAATGGCTTCTGGTCACTGCTGCTGAATAAATCGCTATTTAACGAGGGAAATAACATTCAAATCCAAAAATAAGTTGTGAAAAGTGCTATTGTTTGAAGTGGTGAAGAACAAGCAAAAGAAATTTCCCGAAAATGTCTTATAAAAACAGGAATATCTGTTGTGTTTTAAGTGGTGCTTTTTTGGTTATACCTGGAGAGGTAGAAATAATACCTTACTTTTATCATCTCATAATTGTGTAAAAACAAAAATCCGCGTGTTAGTTGTTGTGCTGTTATGTGATGTATAGCGTGTAGAAAGTGCTACTGTGTTTTTTTCAGCTACAGACTAAGGAATACCTTTGAAATTTGTATGTAAATAGCTACCGATTACTGATGTTTTGACTGAGTAGTTCAGACATTAACAAAAGCGTTATTTGCTAGAATTGTTCCTTTTTGTGATTAGTAGAGTTACTTACCCTTTGTTAGATTTAGTAGTTATTTAGAACTAATCTCTTATAGGTCTTGTTCTTGATATTAGCACAAAAATTAACATGCCAAGTCATTGCTGTGTGCTTGGATGCAAGTCGAACACAAAAGTTACCTCGAGGCCGGTGAACCACCAGTTTCTGTATTTCGTTTTCCATATGATGGAAACCTAATGAATCAATGGCTAAAAATATTCCTAGGGCATTATGGACCCCCACAAAATATTCTGTAGTTTGTGCTTAACATTTTCCAGAGGGAGCACTTACTAAAGAAGATATTCATCGTTTGCTAGATTGATCAACAGAAGGCTAGATGGATAAAGTTAAACTCAATTTAAATGCAGTGCCAAGTATTTTTCTTTATTTACCCCTACTTTTCACAGTACACTCTCAAAGAGAATATCCAGCTGAAAGAACCAGCATTGAAGGAACTTTGTGAGAAATTGAATTAAGCCTTTGAAAACTCAGATTCAATTTGTAATTTTGTTGATTTAACATCTAATTATAAATAAAGATTTTATTATGTAAATCGTGGAATATAAAAACTTTTGAAACTAACAGCATTTTTTTATACTCTAGTTTTTCCATCCAACGTAACTGAATGTTCACAAATAAACAGTATACAAATTATTAATCAGATTTTAGTATATTCATATATGCATGTAAATGTTTTTATCAATGAAAATAAACTGTCTCCTAATGATTTAAAATGGATTTTAAAACTGAAATTAACTAGATAGTCTCAACTGGAAAATTTGCTTGCTCGTAACAAATATGATAGAATCATTCTATCGTCCAAATTATTGTTCACATCTCAATAAAGGTTTAAAGGAATTGTCGCATTAAACTTACTCTCATCTGAGAATGAAAAATAATGAAATTTATAGCATATTGTCAATTCTAATTGATAAAGTGAACTTGTTAGTGTACATACTAAAAAAACAAAATTTGAATCGCTATAACTCGGACATAGTTCTTCCTAGAAAAAAAATGTATTATTGATTTCTATAGATAATTGTATGATCTACAATTTTTGTTAAAACTATTTTTTTATACAAAACACGGTTTCGCTGAAAATTTCTCTGAAAAGGCATTCATTAACATGTAGTAGACCGATGTTCGAAGACCGATCGGTCTACCGGATTGAGCAGATGCGGTGTTGCCAAGTCTATGTTCATGGCTTGTAAGTAGAGTTAGGCTGTGCGTAAGCGTCCAACGCGAATGCACCCATAGACAAACTTTTTAAATAATTTTAGTTGTGTAACTTCTCTTAAAACACTTCAACACCCTTTTAATTGTGTAACTACGCTGTATCTCAAAATTGATATCATTAATCAATGAATAAAAAATATTTATTGTTATTGTTTTCCAAATGAGGAAGGAATATTCTAATTCGGTGACAGAGTGTGGAATTAACGAGTTTTTTTAGACTCGCTTATCATGCTTGTCACTAGATGTAATATAATCACCCAGAAAATTCTAATACAACATTAAAAAATACTTCACTTGTCAATTGTGATAATTGTCAGTGAGATATAAATTGAATTTATAATTTTTTTGAATATTTTAAATTCATAGTCAAAATGTCTCGAAAAAGATATCTTGGGGATATTTGCAAGTTTCTTCCTATGAACCAGAAATTTTTTTCTAAAAATTTGATTGTAGATACTATTATTGATCAAGAAGAATATATTTGGGCAATGAGAACTTCAGCATATGATCAAATGGTTTTGAGAGAAAGAGGAAGTTTGAGTGCAGATAGTGAAGATATTCTCATTGAACCAGATAAATACTCTCCGCATATGATGCTTATCCATAAGACAACAATATTGGCATCTTTTGTACCCGACGAAATAATACTAAATGTTAACGATTACTCGACGAAGACGTTTGATGCATGCATATTGAGTGGAGATGTTTCTGGTAAGATATATATATATATATATATATATATATATATATATATATATATATATATATATATATATATATATATATATATATATATATATATATATATCTATAGGGTTGTATGTATTTTTTAATACCACACCATAAAAAATAATATAACAGAATAATTCCAAGAGTGTACCACCCTCATCACTTACAGGTGGATAGAGGCTCTAGAAATAACCCATTCATTGGGTCTGACGAACCTAGATAGAGGGTTTTTCATTAATTTTGCTTATTTTTTCTTGGGGTCATTACTGCCATACCACTACATTAATATTTTTGATGTTTGGTAGTTATATTATTTGATTTTTTGAGCGTAGTTTTTTTTAAATCTAATAAAACACTCAATTTGCATCATATATTCAAAATTTTCATTGAAATTGATAACTTGGCCTTTGCCATTTACATTTTGAAGATAATTTCATGTGAATGTTGTCCGCGGCTCCGTATCAAATGGTCCATTCGGAAGGTCCAATTTTGCTTCACTTTTTCGAGCATTTCGGCCTGTATCCCACGAATTACGCGTGTTACGTTATCCTGTAAGGCTTCAATCGTGTTCGGTTTGTCCACATACACTAACGACTTTACATAACCCCACAAGAAATAATCCAGAGGCATCAAATCGCATGATCTTGGAGGCCAATTTACAGGGCTATTTCGACAGATAAGCTGCTCACCAAATTCATCCTTCAACATGTCTATTGTTTCACGAGCTGTGTGGAATGTGGCACCGTCTTGATGAAACCACATGTCAACCAAGTTCAACTCGGCCAAGTAGGGCAAAAAAAAGTTGCGTATCACGGCTCGATATCGTTCGCCGTTGACGGTAACGTTTCTTCCATGGTCGCCTTTGAAGAAAAATTGACCGATGGTGCCACCAGCCCATAAACCACACCAAACTATCGATTATTATAGCATCGGTAATTCTTTTATGGCATGTGGCTGTTCATCACTACAGATGCGAAAGTTTTGTTTATTCACATATCCGTTAAGCCAGAAATGAGCATCATCACTGAACACAATTTTTTCGATAAAACAGCGGATTTTCATTAAGCTGTTCTAAGGTCCGTTCACAAAAATTAGACGTTGTGGTAGGTCATTCGGGTTCAATTCTTGCAGAAGTTGAATTTTATAGGCTTTCAAACCCAAATCAACACGTAAAATTTTCCATGTGGTTGAGTAACACATGCCCAATTGCTGAGAACGGCGACGAATTGACATTTCACGATCCTCATTAACACTGTACGCTACGGCTGCAATATTATCTTCAGTACGCACTGTACGCATGCGAGACAATGGTTTGATGTCCAACAAAGTAAACTTGGTGCGAAATTTGGTGATAACAGCACGAATTGTTGATTCACCAGGTCGATTATGACGACCATAATATGGTCGTAACAAACAATACACATTTTTCACAGAGCACGAATTTTGATAGTAAATTTCAACAATTTGCAATCGTTGCTTGTTTGTAAGTCTTTCCATGATGAAATGGCAACTTTTCACTTTGACAAATAACGTTTGGATGCCATTACCAACCAGTATCGCCAATCTGAAAAACTTAACTCTTCTTAAAATTTCATATTTATAAAAAAAAAGTGAACCTTTGTCTGAGAGAAACCCCGAGGCGATATATTCATTATCTACTCAATAGGAACAATTTCACCTGACAATGGTATCTGTATGTCATAAACTTTTTATATATGTTCTGTTTTCAGTCTTGTTGTGCGGTCATAAGTTGTTTCGTTGTTTTCTTTTGCACTGTGCTATCTTGTGGGGATTACTGTTCTGTTTTTGTTTCGAGATTATTGTTTTGCTTATTATTGATACATACCAAGTAAGTAACAACTCACGCACAAGTTGATATTTTCTTTATCACTTTTGTGAGTAATATGTTTATCAATTTTTTATTATATGTATATATATATATATATATATATATATATATATATATATATATATATATACATATAATAAAAAATACAATAAAAATTACAATGTGGTGTAATTTCGATTCCAAATTTACATATAAATATTTTTCATATAGGTACAATATGTCCGTAAGTGCATGGTTAGCGCGAATAATTTCACTATATATATATATATATATATATATATATATATATATATATATATATATATATATATATATATATATATATATATATATATATACAATTTTCATTTTGAATAAACATTTGAATACCTTACCTGTATTACCTTACATTTTAATCTGCAAGTCCAAGCGATGCTCTGTATTTCGAAAAATTGCAAAATTTGTTGCCAGTTTAAGTACATGATAAAATGTGAATATTGCTGGTATCTATTTTTAACACGACTGTTTATTGCCTCATTGTAGCTTCATAGTTGAAGATTTTTTGAATGAGAGTTTCAGTAATTCATTCATCTAGATTTTTATATCTAGAGTAGCAATTCATTTCAGTACAAGAAGCTTGCTATGAAATGAAGATATTCCCAATATAATTTGAAAATCAGTTCGAAATATTTTTCATCTAGCAAGGAAACGTAAAGACCGTAATGGAGGACATTTTGACCAGTTGTTTTTACAATTTTGTAGGTTAGTTTTAATGAGTTGTGGTAATTTGTGTCTTTTTAATGTAATATGTAAGTTTCATTGAATTGTTGCGATTTGAAAGAATGAAATTATTTTGATAATTCTAAATTAACTGAGATGGAATCGACCTTATGTGATTCAATTCTTCAACTTGAATATTAGAAGGAACATATTACAATACAAATTTTCTAATATGTGCATAAAGGTCCTTTTAAAAACAATTCAAAAATTACAATTACGAACATGGAAAATGCACACTGGATTAGTATGTAACTATAAAAATGATAACCAAAGAATTTAATTATTATTCAGTAAGATTAAAATGAAGTATGAATTAAACAATTTCAATGATTCACTGTTGAAAGTTGATAGTGATCATTTTGTAGAATTCCTGTGAATCTCTCTTTGAGTTAAATATTTAAGTAGGCAAATGATTTGCTCAAGAATTTGAAAGACACATTTCGATTTGGTTTTCGTGCTCCCCAAATTTGTAAACGGATTTTGAAAATTTCAATATGCAGGGTGTTGTTTCAATGTCTCAAATACTTTTTACATTTTTGTTAACCTGGATCTGGATTTTTTGTGAATACTTTGAGGCTCAATTGGGCTGTGTAAATATCACATATGTGCCAAATATCAAAAATGGTAGTAATTACTATCATACCATCGCGTTGATTTGTGACCCCTAGAAGAAATTAGTAATGCCTGTATTCTTCTAGACTGGTGAGATGGTGGAATCATCAAAGTAACTATTCATCGTCGTTGACCACGTATATGTTTCACCATTGCTAGACTCATACATATGCTCAATTTATTCAGTTTGTGTGGATAAGATCTAGATCATCTGACAATCTGGTGGTAGCCCGCTTCTGCTGTGGGAATCGTGATCTCGCTGTCTCTGCTAGCTGTTCATCTGCTAATTCACTTCGGTTAGTTGATCCGCCCAGTTACAGTAAAGACTAGATATTTTTGTGGTGGCATCCGAGACTCCATTTTTTTTTCTCACCTCTCGCTTGGATCTCTACCTGTCAAAAATGACCCCTATAGTATTCTTTTCGTGTTTCTTTGTGTTACTATTAACTTGTTCGCCATCTTCTTCAGCGTTTCGTCTCAATAAGTTACCGAAATAAATTCCAATGGGATATTGAAATCAAATTAAATTTGATAAAGCAATATCTCTTTTTTAAGAATATCTCAAGATGTACCTTGACCTATTGAAAGCCCTCTAAATTGGACTAATACTTCTGCTAGAGACGCTGTTTCGCTGTCCTTTCCAAATCGAATATTACCTGAGAATTTGTAGACTGTACCTGCTCAACTCTTTGTTTACAGTAAGATTTTCATTGGCAATAAGATGTATGTTGTCATAAACTTTTTCTTTCTGTATTGATGTTCAGCCGATCATCTCTGGAAGCTAGGTTCAACTCTTTTATAATTTACAGCTTCTTTGAAGTTGCCCACAATTAGAGGTATAGAGGTTCTTGAGTGATGACATCTCCCCTCATGATTCCTCTCTCTTTGTTTGAGAGTTAAAAATATCCTCATTGAGTCTAATGTTCAGATAGACGTTCCTGTATATCTGATGAATAATGTTGATGTAACTGTAGTCGATTCTGCAATCATCAAGGTATACTATTGTGACCTTTATACTATCGAAGTATCTTCCTGGTCTATAAAAACCAAAAAATGACGGATCCTATTCTACGATATTTTCATTAGAGATTTTCATTATGCGAACATGTACCCTTACCAAATGGTGCTTGCTCTTTAGTTTGGCAAGTGCCTTAGTTTACTGATTTCTATTTTGCATATGTATGTGCTTGATCGTCAAATTCCAGGATAATGAATGAAAACGAAGAAAATAGAACTGATAAGAATTGTTCAAGAAATAAATTCATCCATAACTTTGAACACCATTTTATAAGAATTTGAAGTCATTCGTCTTAATTATATAATAATACTCAGAAGAGAAACCTTGGTTTTGTCAAGGTGATAAATCGTTCTAAATTATTCGCACTTATCGTATTGATGGGGATCTTTATAAATGTATTTCTATTTTAGGTTTTACTGAATTATGTGAAACATATAACCAAATTGGAAGTGGTGGACCCACAAGATTAACGGATACTTTAAATAATTTTATTGGTGCAATGGCACAAGAAATCATTTCACGTGGCGGGGATATCATTAAATTTTCAGGAGATGCTTTCCTGGGTCTTTGGAAATGTTCGAAAAATCAGGATTATACTATGCGGGATTATATTCAAGAAGCAATAAATTGTGCTCTAATAATTCAGAAAAACCATAATAACTTTAAAACAGATGTTGGAGTGACCTTGAAAGGTAAAGGATAATTAAAATTTCATCTAAAATAAGCATAATGAGAATCATATTGAATATCGATAATTAACTTGCTGTTATAAATAATATTTATATATAGATTTATTTAAAAAAATTTAACGAATATGTTTCAAATTATAAAGCCATAGTTAAAATTGGAACTAAGATATGGTCATTCTTATTTATTTTATGACTGAAAGCACCAATAACGTTGATTAAATGTTTGGTGATTGTTCAGTTCTTCACTCCCTTTCCTTCCCGAACCGTTGTAACGGGATTAACTGAGTGCCCACGAGTCGATGCGCGCCTAGGCACTTGGTAAAACATTGTTTAATCTATTGAAAAAAACAAATGACTTAACTAAGGGTTCAGTTTCGGTTCTTTAAAACCGAAACAATTGTCAAGAAATTAGGGGATAGTGGGATAATTGCGAATACTTAAGGGATAATTGAAACAAAACCATACTGAGTAACGAATACTATTTATTGCCAAAAGTTTACTTAAACTAATCAATCTTTGTTCTCATAATCAACGTAGATACATTTTCAAAATAAAATCAACCAGTAACAAAAAAACAAAACCCTTGTATTCGGGACACGTGGGGTAATTACGAACACAGTGTGAGGAAATCTCGTTTGCTTTAGTTCAATAACGGACATGCTCTAATTCCTACAAAAATCGCAGAGAAACCTTTTGACGTGCAGTTTTCATGGGCGCACAACTTACATTTGTGACATTTAATCCAATCTTCATTTGGAGGATCCTCATACTCCTCGTCACAAATTGGGCAATAATACTATTTATCAGTCATAGTTCCTTCATTGGCTTTCTTCTTTTTGCATGGTACATTCCTCTTTTGCTCATCCTTTTTAAAATTTTCATTTTCAAATCCTCTAAGATTTTTCATTTCTTTTTTTCCTTTATTTGTACTTGCGGTCTTTTCAGATTCTTTTATCTGCTCTTTATCTTCCTTTTTTGTTCTCTTCTGTTGTGGTAGTATGGGATCATTAACAATATATTTAAGTGGAATTGATTCATTCAACATAACCAAAGGGATGGCTGGTCTTTGCTGCACATTTGATGTGGTAATATTTGCGAATCAGGAATCACTGCTCTTTGCAAATTGCTGAGATTTTCAAATGATAATGTTGCTGCATCTACGAATTTTTCATCAAATTTAGTTGTATCTATTGGCCAAATACTAGGTACGTGGAATCCGTTTGCTGTTTTCTCTATATTGCTGATGCGGTTAAAAGCCTTCGTAAAGAGTGCAAGAGACATTAATATTATTCCATTCTGGCGACAAAGCTGATAGCAAGCAAGATTAACATGGCTTTCATGATTGTCTAGGATAAGCAAAATTGGTTCTTCAAGAGTTGGTTTAGCAAAAGATATGAAGTGATGTAACCAATCCACGAATAGGTTCTCGATAATCCAACCAGAATCGCCAATATCTCCTCGCAACAGATTAGCATTCATTCGCTTGCTTTTAAAAATAAAAAACGGGGGAACATACCTTCCAGAAGCACTGAATGCGCAAACAACTGTAGTTGTCGTGCCTCGTTCACCACTTGTTACCCTACCGACTTGTTATTGGACTCTTGGCGCCAAAATTCTGGAATTTCTTTGTACATTAGAAATACCGGTCCCGTCCACATTGTAAATATGATTGACAATATATTGTGAAGTGATATTTTGCTTGCACGACTTCTAAATTGTTGAAAAATATTTTTACCTCTGATTCATTGAAAGCTGTACTCTATTGATAGAAGTAGACTCGGGCTTACGAAGTGAAATTTCAGGTTGTCTCTTTTTAAATCCATAGGACCAGTCTTTTCTTGCCATTTGAAAAGTTTTGTCAAAATTATGCTTCAATTGATTCACTTCTGCAAATTTAAATGTTATTTTTCGCACCATCTCTATTGTCAAACCATAAAATACTTTGCTGTACTGAATGATATGTTGTTCTAATTCCTTTTCTTGAGCATCAGTAAATATAGCTTTTCTTCCAGTTTTTAGTTCATTTATAACTTCTTTCTTGAGATAGTCATGTATAGTACTTTTTGGAACAGAATAAGTAATAGCTGCCTTTTCTAACGACAGTATTTTGTTTTTTACATCGTGAACGGCTTTTCTAAATCTTTTAATTTGTATTTTGTCTTAGTTCTTCTTTGGAAATGTCGTGGCATCTGAAATAGATATATTAAGTAAGTATATATATTTTTAGCACAAGGGTTTAGAGTCTGTTAAAACCATATTTTGAGGTTAGGTACAAAGGAAACAAAATCCACAGCAGTTAACTGTTGGCAACATATGTTTTAAATATAAGAAGAAATTAAAACTCCGCCATTAGCCGACACACAGAAATACGCAAATCTAAATTTTTATTTGAGGTTAGAATCGAGTTATACAAGCGCCCAGTACTTTAAAACCTCATCTAATTACACGTCGATATACATAAAGATATCAGATTTCTATGTCATAAACGCCATAAATACAACTTATCGATATTACACTAAAATTAGATGAAATTGTTGAAAAAAATCAATTTCACATACCTTGCAAAGCAGGCGCACCCTCATCCCGCTACTCAAAGTCCGGCACTACGTTCGACCTCAACTCGCGATTGAGGCATTGACAATATCTGCTATCCTTTTTTAACACGCCTAAACAGACGTGTCCGACATTACCTGCCGTCCGAGATTAACTAACCATCCCCTAATGTAATTTTGTGAAACTAAGCCAAGTGTTTTTTGTGGCTCATTTGCCGATACTATACATTATTTAGGTTATTAAATGATGAACTGCTAATTGAACTAGTACGTTTCAATCATTAAAGAGATCCACTTTAATTATTAACTACTAGAAATTCAGGTATTCCGGCAGTTAGTCCAGAAAGTAGATATTTGACCTATCTCAACAATAATGACAAAAGGCAGGCCTAAATCTCCAACTTACAGCAAGCGCAAGATAAAGTTCAGTAATTTCTAAACTTTGTTGAGTAGGTACTCAACGTCATAATATTCACATGGGAAAATACATTTTTTTTTCAAATTCCTCACTACTTTAATCTTGCTTAGTACATATTTGTTTGGTGAATTAAAAATCACCAGCAGTTAATAAATCCTGTTTAGTGTGAAATGTGATATTTCTTTTCATGTGTAATACTAAATTAAGTAACATGCCTCATAAAATTACAATTCGACGCATTTGGCTAAAGGTGAAATGCTTAGAATATGTAGTTATATGGAGCATACTAAAAATTTAAGGAAAGCTGAATCATTACACGAATGAAGATATAAATTTTTTCGTGGAATGAAAACAACCAAATTCTACATCATCTACTCAGAAAATATATCAAAATGATTATTTTATTTTTCAGTTAAACTAGGGATATCATCAGGAGCTTTTTTATTCTCTCTGATTGGAGATTCTGCGGTTTCACACTATATTGAAGTCGGTCAACCTATTTTAGATTCCAAAGAGATATTGGAACTATGTCGTGCTGGTGATATAATTATAACAGAGAAAGCTTATGCCTATGTAGATTCGTCAGCGTATGTTACAGAGTGTTTGTTAAATGGGCGATATGTTCGAGTGAGTTCCCAGTACACAAATATGATTTAACACACACACATAAATATTTTATATTACATATTTCAGTTCTAACCATTGTATCAACTAACTTCGGTATTATATAGTATACCTATAGATACCGTACCTAAGTCCACCGTTTTGAAGTATGAAAATATTTCATATAGTTGAAATAGATTTGAAGCACATTTAAGCTTAAATGTAGACTGTAAATTTAAGACTATAAAATAACACTGTGGAACAATTCGTGACATAATTTCTGTTCACTTCGTTTTAGAGGTAAATTGACATGCTGATTCCAAAACTTTAATCAGTTTTTTTTTCTATCACGTCAGGTTTTTTTTCTGCAGTTTTTGCGCATACTATTACGCTTCGCGGAACTGAACGCTAATTACAGAAAGTCCTTCTAAACTCCTGTCGGAGGAACTTTCTCCAGTAACGACTGGAGGGGTTAATGACGCGGCGCAATAGGTTTAGATTCGTATTGTCTAAACTAATTTGGTCAATTACGCATGAAACACTGTAAAATGGTGAACTCTGAAATAGTGAGGACGTTTTCCGACGCGAAGTGCAAGATTATCCAAGTATCCCTGTTTTCTATGTATGTGGGATAGCAGCTCGTGAGAAGCATTGGGTGCAGTCAAAGTGGCCGCCAAGATCTGACCTGAAACCTGACGATCGAAACATTCTAAATCAGCCACTTGCCGACAGAAAAAAACATTATAATTCTATCTTTGCATATAAAACTAGGTCTCATGAAGCAATTTCTTAAAGCTTTGTCAACTGAAGGGGACTGTTTTAAGTATATCATTTCGGCATTTCCTAGCTTGTCATATGAGAGGATATATATATATATATATATATATATATATATATATATATATATATATATATATATATATATATATATATATATATATATATATATATATATGTAGCTATATAGGAGGTTAAATGCGAGAGAAAGCATAAAAGCACAAAAGCAAACGTTATCGATTTAACTCGCAATTGATTGGAAGCAGCCGTTGACACGTGGTTGATAAGATTAACTTCCTTTCAGTAGTCTTGTTCTTGTTTTTTTCCATCTTCAGGTTCGTACACCTTGAGTTTACCTACGCTGTGATGAGAGCCAATAAGCACGACACAAGTGACAACAGCTGCTTCCAGTTATGTGTTATACCGATAAGTTTTACTTACTTTATTTGTTTCTTTTATTATAGATATTTGGTGTGGGTCCTAGTTGGCGACAAACACAGAAATTTCTGCAACAACAGGCCCAAACAAAAGGTTCAAGGTTTGGTTTTAAAATTGAACATAAATCATGATCTAATTTAATTTTACAGTTAGTGAAGAAGCAGACTCAGACACGTCATTGTCTAGCAGAACATCAATGTTCAATAGGAGACATTCTTCAGAATTTGCACGTAAGTCAGTTTCCATGTGAGAATACGAACATGTTCGATTGGATCATGGACGTTATATATATATATATATATATATATATATATATATATATATATATATATATATATATATATATATATATATATATATATATATATATATATATATATATATATATATATATTATTGGCTCTCGTCAGAACGGCGTAGTTCAAGTTTTAGATGTACAAACTTGGATGTTAATTAAAACGAACAAATAAGCTTGAAACATATGTAAACGGCTGTCACAAAAAATTTAAGGTTCATACCGTAAGTATGAACCTTATCTTTTCACAGTGGATGTGAATTTGAGAAGCCTGCAGTGAAAATAAAGAGAACTATTCTATAACATATTTGTGATTCATGTGACTTGTATTTTATGTTTAATTTGAGATTTTTCTTTTATCTTGAAAACGAGCTATATTTGTACTAGTCCATTGTTATTCAACAACATACATGTAATTGACATGTCCTCATACTTGACCAGTGCGGTCTACTCCCTCTGAAGCCTGATGATGCGAATAATACTTCGCGAAACCGGTAGCTAATTAAACCAAATTTTGGAGTTGTGAGAATTGTGTTTCATTTAACCCTCATTATATAATAATTATATAATATATATAATGGTATATATATATAATAGATAATACCATTTCATATATATATATATATATACATCCTTGTATTTATTTTGCGTCCTTCCAAAAACGGGTGTATTATGCGTCCCCGAGAAATACCCCGAATTATATTTTTATGATTGTGTATACTGGTTCTTTTAGACATGACGAATCTGAATTGGCGTTTTTATCTCCAATTTTCCAATTTTTTTTTTCGTGTATACTTTTTTTCCATTTAGAGTTGTATTTTGCGTCATTACACTTTCGTAATTAAGTTGCGCCCTATGTATATAAAAACCAGCTGTAGCTTGATTTTGCTTCCGAAAATATATATTTTTCAATATCTGTATGTATTGTACGTCATGGTTGTTGCCAAATCTATTTAAATTCGTTAATATGTAGTAAGCAGTGTAATTTGCGATATTAGTATAATATATTGGTGGAATTTGCTTTTAGATATCAGTTTATGTAAATTTTTTTCAATGATTTCACAAACAAAATTTGAATTAAATCAAAACCTTAATAATATAAATAACTTGAATGATGTTTCATCTTCTTTCGTAAACAGAATCATTATAATTAACTCCACCAGCAAATTGAATATTTTTATACATGAAGTGAATACATGTTTAGTTTAAAGAATTCGAGTGCTACTTGAAATCAGTATTCCATATTGAGTCGAGGGCTCAAAGTCCCTCAGAATGAGGCTTCGGTCTTTCCAAGAGATGAGCCTAGTACCTATGAGGAACTAATGAAATGTCAAATCAAATCAAATCAAATACGTTTATTTAGTTCTTTGGTTTGGGATACATTGTTTAGTAAATATATATTCAAAGGGCGGGAGGCTATAAGGTTTTGCAACCTTCTTCAACCCGTGATGAAATGTGCGGAATGACAAAAAACAGATGTAACCAAAAAACCACTTCGAATGTGTGAAATATTTATGCAAATGAACAAATATCTTATGAAAAATATTATGAAAATATATTTTGAAAAAAAAATGAGTGGTGTTTCAATAAAATTGTAATTATACACAACAATTTGTGTGTAGTTTTCAAATATACAAAAATCCTAAGCGGCGGTCACAGTTATCGGAAATACTTGTGTGAGAAAATGAAGCGAATCAAATCAAAATTCGACAAAACACAAAGCTAAGGGGCAAATTCATTTCCATTTCTCTATATTCTTATCTATATTTTTGTCGTATATCGTTTTTAAACAGTAACTATTACACTTGAAGTACAAAATGTCCCAAGCGGCGTTAAATTGGGCGTTAAACGCCCAACGAAATCACAGAGTTGAAAAAATTAAATTACGGTTAAACAATATTGAACTTCTGTTAGATACATTTGAAAATATCCATTAAAAAAATACCTCAAAAATTACCTCAAACCAATATTGTAGGCAATTCGATAACAAACAATTTGACCTATAATTTTTTTTATTCACATGCATTTGCGAGGGTTTTGGAGCGCTCCAAAGCCGACTACTCGCCACAATCTGGTCACAATGGAACGTCAGATTTAATTATACATTATTCTTTTATTTTAGATATCGTTCTTAATATTATTTGCAATATTATTATATTATTATTTAATTCTAACTGACCTTTTTTCTTACCATAATACTTAAAATATTATTCTTTTTTACAATAATTTCTGATGCGACTGTACATTTACAAGAACTAGAAGCAGGTAGAAAAGGTCCAAGTTACCGTTTGGGGACAAGTTAACATTTGCCTGCTATTTTTTATTATTTGCGTTTCAAGGTTCAGCTGTTTTCTCCTCTATTTATATATATTTCTTTTTTCAGTTGTGCTACGTTTCTCGCCACGTGTAGACGTATTAAAAATTGTGAACACTATTTTCAATTAAGTAGATATAATTCAGAGTTTTGCGTGCAGAATTTTTCATTTAGTGATAAGCTTGCGGCTTTCTTTAATAGTTCATCATGAGTGATTGTTTTATTTGTAAAAAGCCGCTCGGGGATGACAAAATAAGAACTGTGAAAGCTAGAGGAGTAAAAACGTTGCTTGATCGAGCAAAAGCCAAAAACGATGTAGAAAATGAACAATTTTTATAAACTGTTTCGGAAATAACTGTGCATACGCAAAAATCATCTTCAGTTTCAGAAATTGTAGAGACAGATTTTGATTTTTCGCTTAATTGCTTCATTTGTGCAGATACATTTGTAGATCAGAGTCATTTGCGTCAAAGCCGGCAGAGGACAATCTGTCAGGTACGAAATGAAGGTACAAAAAAAAGCATTCTGGACCTTGTTCTCAGACGATCTGACGACAAGGCAAAGGCGTATGCACAGTTACTTCCGAAACAGTTTGTAAAAATTGTTCATTCTCTACATCGTTTTTGGCTTTTGCTCGATCAAGCAACGTTTTTACTCCTCTAGCTTTCACAGTTCTTATTTTGTCATCCCCGAGCGGCTTTTTACAAATAAAACAATCACTCATGATGAACTATTAAAGAAAGCCGCAAGCTTATCACTAAATGAAAAATTCTGCACGCAAAACTCTGAATTATATCTACTTAATTGAAAATAGTGTTCACAATTTTTAATACGTCTACACGTGGCGAGATACGTAGCACAACTGAAAAAAGAAATAGAGGAGAAAACAGCTAAACCTTGAAAGGCAAATAATAAAAAAATAGCAGGCAAATGTTAACTTGTCCCCAAACGGTAACTTGGACCTTTTCTACCTGCTTCTAGTTCTTGTAAATGTACAGTCGCATTAGAAATTATTGTAAAAAAGAATAATATTTTAAGTATTATGGTAAGAAAAAAGGTCAGTTAGAATTAAATAATAATATAATAATGTTGCAAATAATATTAAGAACGATATCTAAAATAAAAGAACAATGTATAAGTAAATCTGACGTTCCATTGTGACCAGATTGTTGCGAGTAGTCGGCTTTGGAGCGCTCCAAAACCCTCGCAAATGCATGTAAATAAAAAAAATTATAGGTCAAATTGTTTGTTATCGAATTGCCTACAATATTGGTTTGAAGTAATTTTCCGATAAAATTGAAAAAAAAGGTTATAACACAAAAAGAAATTTTTGGAAAAAATTTCACATATTTTTGTTAATAACTTTTTTATTTTCAATATTATCGGAAAAAGTTAGATAGCCAAAATTGTAGACAAAGCGATTTGCTACAAATTATGTCTTCACAAATTTTTGGTGGGATGTATGTATAGTTTAAGAGATATGGATAAAAAGGCGTTTACACCCCTTTTCCAATATGGCGGCCGCGGGACAAGGGTTGCAACCCCACAAACTCAGAGTTAAGCTTCTAGCAACCCCCCCACATGTCCCAACAATAAAATTGCGTCCTCTGATAAATGCAAGGTTCAATGTAACATTTCAATGGACTATAAGCAGAAATTGTTCACTAAATTAATTCGACTAAGACAGTAAAAGTTCAAACTATTGGTTCAGTTGATGTGATTATATAGGATATCGAATTTCATCAATATTGTTCTAAAATGAGAATCTGTAACAAAATATTTCCCGTGTATCATTCATAAATTCATGGCAATGGTTCTTTCCGCAATTTCAATGTATATGCTTCTGAAATACAGAAACATAAGCTCGATATCCTTATTGTTTTTCTATTTCGAAATCTTGAATGGGTTAATTCGACACATTCTTTACTATACTTTAACTAGGTACTTCACCTACTGCTTTAACTTCATGATATTCGTGGAGAATAAAAAAATAACACCCATAGAGTAATACACAAGGACTTAATCACAAATATTTATATTGATATCTATGAGACATATAATTACTACTTAAAGTTAATGATAATTCAAATAAAAGTAAGTGTCCAAGCTTTTGCCTTCGTTATGGTCATTCAGTAAGTTTCCTTCTAATGACAGATCAATATCATCCAAAACTTTTCCCTTAAAATGGCCAACATTTCCTCCTCCATCAGCAAGAGAAGTTTGAAAATCTAAGCTGTTTGGCAGATGTCGTCCGGCCAGCTGAAATATATGAAAAGAATGACAGTATGAGACAACGTAAAACATACGAAGAATCGCCAGCACGAAAAAAAATTGCACGTGAAGATAATCATTTTCCTGGTGTATTGTGTAAATGTTCATTAAAAAACTTCACAAGAATAACCTCTATAAAAATGAGCGAAACATTAGAAATTATATAAACAATTTATAGTTGCTCAAAAAAAAACATTGAAAGTTTGATAATCAGTTAAGGTACAAATCTGAAAAACTTCTCGTTTCCTCAAAAGTATCAAAATACACTGCTATTGGAAAAATTTGAAAGCTTCCGTTGTTTCATTAGTATTGTTATGTTCGATGCGATAAAATGTGAATCAAACTGAAAATTATCAAAATTCGAGGTTAATATGCCGAAAAATTTTGAAAAGTTTCAACAACACAAATAAGCAGTTGATTTGAAAAATCAGGATATTGTCTCTAAAGTATCTGATCTAGAGAAACATCAAAAATGTTGAACCTAAAGATGTGAGTAAGCGCTAATTTTTATCAATTATAATCTTAGTATTTTAAATAATTTTAGTATTAATTAATAGTAATTACATTTTACATCAATTTTCTTTTATGTTCCTTAAAAAATAAATTAAATAGCTGTACTTACCTTCGTTCTTCAAATCTGAAACTGAATAAATCATCACTTCGCATTAAATTCGTTTATTTTTTGCGCTTAATTCGCGCTCAATTCCCAGAGATTAATTTCAACCAAATTCAATGTTGCCATATTGTATGGGACGCAAAATGAATACACTTGTTGAATAGACATGTATAGAAGTATACATTTCGAGGAGGGCTTTTGCGGCAGATGCTCCAACTAAACGTATACTCTAATTTACATCAGTGTATTTATTTTACTTCCGAAGATTTGAATGAAATATATATATATATATATATATATATATATATATATATATATATATATATATATATATATATATATATATATATATATATATATATATTAAAATACATTTTCACGATTTATTTGAAATATGAGCTAACGTTTCGAAACATGTTGATTTTCAATACATATTGTTAAATAAATCGTAAAACATTAAGCCAAGAGTTTAATTTATTTTAATATTTAATTAAATCACCAAGTGTTAAACGAGAATTAATCTCATTAATATATATTAATATATATTTATAATATTAATATATATATTATAATATATATATATATAATATCAATCTATATAATATATATATATATATATATATATATATATATATATATATATACGATAATTAATACAGATTTAATTCAAAATATACAGAATTAATTGCTACGAAAACAAAATAAACTACATAATAACTGAGATTGAATTCTCGCTTACCTCTTTGTGAAACATGATTCTATTCTCTGATCAAGACTCTTGATAATGAGCTGACCGAACGAAACATGCCGACTCAACGTGGTAATATTATTTAATTTTTTTCAATATATTTGTGAAATATTAAGCCAAAAGTTTGATTCAAAATTTTATTTAAACTACATTATGATAAAGTGAGTTACTTTCACAAAGCAATCGTGCATTTAACCTTGATCATCAAAAATCTCAAAAAAACATTGTCAATACTAATAAAATCATTTTGAAAAAAATATTTTCTATCAGAATATACCTTAACTTTCAAAAAGTGCGAATTTCATGTAGCTTAAAGTAGGCAGGTAGGTATTCAAATTGCTGAAAATTTATCTGTTAGCATTTCACATTCAGCATCAATTTCCCAAAGAAAAAAAAACGAAAATATACACATCGCGATGAATAATTGATTCCAGTTGAAGCTAAGTAGAGGCACGTCCGACATTAATCAGGCCATGAAGAACGTAGTCCGGCGATGTTGCCAAAATCGAGCCGGTGCTCTACTCTTTTAGTTGGTTGTTCCCAAAGTTTCAAGCGTTATTTCAACTCTTTTTGTATATTGCGATCGGATAAGAAATATTTTTCGTATTCATAACATATTGAATATTATATTGAGTATTCTGAGCTATCTATAATCTAGCCCTTTATTAATGTATATTTCATCTATTAATAGAACAACTTTTTTTATGAGGTTTTAAAGATTCAGAGACATAATTTGAATAGTTTGTATTTTTCTCGCGAGCATTTGGGATAACATTAAGATTTGCAGCCAAATATTGAAGATATGTTTTTGTCGGAAAATTTAAGTAATTCCGCCTTAAATCATAAGCACAGGGAGAAAGAGCATAACATGAAAGACATAATTATTGTATAAGACGAATATCGTTTCTTGTATGGAAGTAATAATGTTATTTGATCAATTAAAATTCGCAGGTTATTTAAACAAGTATTCCTGTTTTCTGAAAAATCTTCAAGCATATCACAACTAAACTTTTTCTCGATTAAATATGTAAAAGATATGTTACAGTAGATAATTCCACACTGTGAATATCTTTCTATCTTATCAACGAATTTTGTATTTGAGACTACCTATTCAATTTGAAGTCAATAGGTAAAATCCAACTTAAATCAATGTACTACTTTTTTCCTTTCAAAAATACTGTTACTAACATGTCGTCATTCACTGTAATTTGGTTACTTATGGTAATAATTTCTTCACTTAAATTAAGGAGGTAAAAATGAATTTTGTAGTTAACTGAACCCATTTTAACATACCAACAATAAGGAATATTTATTTTACTGGAGTAATGAATTAAATCTTGAAAATTAACAATTAAATCTGACTTTTCAAAAATGTTATTTAACTAATCATCTAAATAATTTATCCGCCTTTCCTCTGGTCTTTTCCTATGTAAAGGCACATTTTTTGACAAATAATGCGGTAAATTTGGAAAAATAGAAGGAACCGCGTGAGGGACTACAATCCCACCAGGTGAAACAAATTTCTCTTCCCTGATGATACCACTTTCAGGAAAATGCAAAGCGCAAAGAACTGAATATTTGGTTGGAGTCCAATTATCTCGTGGTATAGATTTCATCAATTCTCTTTAAAAATTCATTTTTAGGGAAACTGACGGGCGATACTAGTTGCCTACCCGCCTTCAGGGTGCTGGAATAATCTGATTTACGACCAGGAATGCAACAAGTTTTCGACATTTTAAGAGAATATACTTACTTACCTATTCCAGTCTTGAAACTTACTGAATCCCCTACGGAACACCTACCCTTTACACTATATTTCACAAATAATTATTTCTAATTGATGATTTTTTGAAAAACAAAATTGTCATCCGATCTTTTTAAAACTTGTATATTTTCTGTTCTCCCATAGATTAAGATCTCTGTTTCTTAATGAAGAAGGCCGTAATGTTTAAATGATTTCAAAACATTTGAAATAAATAAAAAGTTATTATATGCACTTAATACTCATTTTGAACCAATAATCCCAAGAGAAATTTCAATACTAGCATACATATATATATATATATATATATATATATATATATATATATATATATATATATATATAGTAGTAAGCGAGGTTAGGGTGTTTTCGACTCAATTGAGCAAATATTGTTTGTACTCTTTTTTCTTAGCCAAGCTTTCGCAATATTTTATTGCATCTTCAGGACTTCTACAATTAATAAAAAGTGTCAAACAGAACATGTTAAAATGGTAAAATTATAATAACCTTACCGAATTTGAGGTTAAAATATAAACATGACACATCTACAACAGAAACCATGACAATGATAACATGTAAAAGAAGTACGTAAATTATGTAAAAGATTTCTTTCTGAAAGAAAATTTCTGAAACTGAATCGTCAGGTGTTGATTTAAAACGTTCATTTTGCGACTGTGATATTTATTATCGTATTGTACGTAATTTTAAAAGAATTTAACACTATGATGTGCAGAGAAGAGCTGTTATAAGGAAAAAAATTTCTGAAGAAGACAACATTGGTTTGTCGAAACGTTAAAAACTATATGTAAATCTATATATGTGTGTGAGTGTGTTAAACATATGAATAAATACATTAAAAATGACATTGAATACAAACTTTGGTTTTTTATTTATAAAAACAATAAATATATATTGAAAATATTTGTTTAACAAAATAGTTCAAAACAAAAAATATAAAAAAATCTAGATTCATTCTACTACAACAATTTTTGGATTATTTCTATCTAAATTTTGAGGAAGTAACTGTGGTTCTAATTTTGCATAATCTGTAGGTACTGATTCCAATAGGGTTCCTTCCACTTTTTTTTTCTTTTTAGGAGCATAGCTAAGAGAATTTTTATCAAAATCTAGTGGCATAACACCCAAATCACCACTATATCTATTTTTTGCAATTTGAAGATATTTTTTTCCCCTAGGTCCTGTTAAACGTTTATCCTGTATGAGCAATACATTATCTGCTTCCTGAGATGCCTTTGCACCACCAAATATGGAACTAGTAGTCAATTCTTCATCTGTTTTCTCTTTTCTTGGATGAATAACAAGTGTAACATGACAATTTTTTTTTGTTGCAAATGTCCTGAAAGCTGCAACTATTGCATCTTGTTTCCAAAATCTATCCATATGTTTATGTTCTTCAGTAATACCCATCATAAATTGAAGATTATCAATTATAACATGATTTATATCATGAACATATGAAGCATGTTCAACTGCTTCCATAACAACTTTTACAGTTTGTTGTCCATGAAAGGTCATATAATATATTGGCAGCTGCTCAAATTTGTCTGCCCACTCATCAAAATACTCCAAATGTTGTTCTAAGGGAAACCCTACCATCTGTTGCAACATTGTTCGAGCTAATCTTGCATTTCTGATTTCAAAACTCCCCCATAAAGTGTTAACACCTTGCATTGCTAAATCTAATGAATACTCACTAATGAATGTAGTTTTTCCACTTCCAGTAGGTCCAGTTATCACAGTCAATTCCCCCAAACGATGGCCTTTTAAGATTTTATTTAGAGTAGGAAATCTTTTCCATCTAATACCTTGGACTTGGTCAATATTTTGTAGATCAGATAAGACATCTTGACGCAAAGAAGCAAAATTTGTTATCGATTTGTGCCATAGGCTCTGAGCATTACTTATTATAAATTTCAAGTCTTGTGAGGGATTTAAATGAGGAAGGACATGTTTAGCACATGGTTGTACACATAAGCACCTTTTTTCTCCAAGTTTTCTTCCAAATTTTTTAGCTGCATTCCAAGATTGTATCTCAGAACCTAACCATAAAATTATCTTTTTATACTTTTCTAGTGATGGCAGATAATATTGAGGTAAATTTTTAGTTCCATTGGGTAAGCATATTATAGTAGCATTTACATCTGAAGCATACAACACAAGAAAATCTGCAAGATTTTCAACAAGTATTGCTGTATCCTTGCTCTTAGGTTTAGTTCCTTTCACTAGACCTCCATAATTACTATTAGGTTTAGTTGTTAATTCATTTCCAAGTATTTTATATCCTACAATTTCTGAATTTACGTCCTCTAAAGGAAAATAAAGTTCATTTAAATCACAATTTATTCTTAAGTTCAAGGGATTTAGTTCAGATTTAGCTATTATAGGCAATTTCAATTTTTTAAATACTTTATGAAGTGAATCTTCATTCAATTCACTTAAAGGTTCAGTACTATTTTGTATACTTCTTATATCATCTTCAAATTTTGATAAATTTACCAATATTTCATCATTAGACAAATTTGGTTTTTTCATTTTCTTAGATATTAATGACTCTAAAGAACTCCATTCTCCACTATGCTTACACTTAGGGCACATATATGAACCTGTTGTTTTGTTAACATATAACGTAGATTTCATATTATGGTGACATAAATGGCAGTCTGTTGTAAAGCAAGTGTAACCTTCCTCAAATTTCATATTGTTCGACCTGAAAATTCTTTTGATTAACGCTTGAGAAACTTCAGGAACATCTTCAATTGAAGCATTTTTAAAATGTCTGGTGACAGAATATAAATTTCCATATCTTCGACTTAAGGTAGCAACCTTGACTCTGAATGTTACCAGCATTTTATGAAAATATTATTGTAATTCTTACAATGGAGGATCATTCTGCGAAATACGCTAAAATAACAAAAACTATATCAAAGGGTTTCGAATATATTTGAAAATCTAACCTTAAAGCTATGATTTCTTGTTGATTTTTATGAGAGGTTAGATTTGTTTTAGATTAGATCAGAAGTTATACCTGTCAATGCTGAATCACAGCCTAACTCTGCTTACAAGCCATGAACTATGAAATCTGGCAACATCCAAGCAAGACCCACAAATAATGATGCTGTAATGGCGTTGAAATGGTTTCTGGTCATTGCTGCTGAATAAATCGCTATTTAACGAGAGAAATAACATTCAAATCCAAAAATAAGTTGTGAAAAGTGCTATTGTTTGAAGTTGTGAAGAACAAGCAAAAGAAATTTCCCGTAAATGTCTGATATAAACAGAAATATCTGTTGTGGTTTAAGTTGTGCTTTTTTTTGGTTATACCTGGACAGGTAGAAATAATACCTAACTTTTACCATCTCATAATTGTATGAAAACTAAAATCCGCGTTTTAGTTGTTGTGCTATTACGTGATGTATAGTGTGTAGAAAGTGCTACTGTGTTTTTTTCAGCAACAGACTAAGGAATACCTTCGAAATTTATATGCAACTAGCTTCCGATTACTGATGTTTTGACCGAGTAGTTCGGACATTAACAAAAGCATTATTTGCTAGAATGTTCCTTTTGGTGTACCTTCCTTTTTTGTGATTAGTAGTGTTACTTACCCTTTGTTACATTTAGTAGTTATTTAGAACTAATCTCTTATAGGTCTTGTTATTGATATCAGCACAAAAATTAACATGCCAAGTCATTGCTGTGTGCCTGGATGCAAGTCAAACTACAAAACTTACCTCGAGGACGGCGAAACACCAGTTTCTGTATTTTGTTTTCCATAGGATGGTAATCTAACGATTCAATGGCTGAAAAATATTCCTAGGGCATCATGGACCCCCACAAAATATTCTTTAGTTTGTGCCAAACATTTTCCAGAGGGAGCACTTACTAGCGATGGTATTCATCGTTTGCTAGATTGATCAACAGAAGGCAAGAAGGCTAGATTGATAAAGTTAATTGTTAAGTTATTTACCCCTGCTTATCAAAAACAGTCCACTCTCACAGAGAATATCCAGCTGAAAGAATCAGCATGGAAGGAACGTTGTGAGAAATTGAATGAAGCCTTTGACAACTCAGATTCAATTTGTAATTTTGTTGATTTAACATCCAATTATAAAAAAACAATTTAATATGTAAATCGTGGAATATTAAAACTTTTGAAACTAACAGCATTTTTTTACACTCTAGTTTTTCCATCCAATGTAACTGAATGTTCACAAATAAACAGTATACACATTATTAATCAGATTTTAGTAGATTCAGATATGCATGTAAATGTTTTTATCAATAAAAATAAATGATTTAATCTCTCCTAATGATTTAAAATGAATTTTACAACTGAAATTAACTAGATAGTCTCAACTGGAAAATTTGTTTGCTCGTTACAAATATAATATCAGAATCATTCTACCGTACAAATTACTGTACACATCTCAATGAAGGTTTAAAGAAATTGACGCCGCATTAAACTTATTCTTACCTCAGAATGAAAAATAATGAAATTTATAGCATATTGTCAATTTTTCAAAAACAACATTTGAATCGCTATAACTCAGACATAGTTCTTCTTAGAAAAAAAGTGTATTATTAATTTGTATGATCTACAATTTTTGTCAAAACAATTTTTTTATACAAAGTACCGTTTCGATGAAAATTTTTCCGAAAAGGCAATTATTAACATGCAGTAGACCGATGTTCGAAGATCGATCGGTCTACCGGATTGAGCAATGTTCATGGCTTGTAAGTAGAGTTAGGCTGTGCTCGTATGATCCTATTAGATTTAGCTAGTGTTTATTCGGATGGCTGTAATTGCTACAGACATTGAAAAAGTATAAAAAGAAAAAGATATAATTTGTGGAATTGGCATAGTGACATTAGCCAATCATGAAAGGCCGTTTCATTCAATTTGAAAATCAAAATAAACAAATAACAAACTGCATGAAGACGTAGTCGAAGTCAAATTTTGAAGCAATTGAAATGTATTTCTCAATTTCGTCGTAGTATATATGAAATTTTTGTACATATGACATCATTAATTGGTGTTTTTGAAAAGCATGGATACAGCTAGTAATTGTGAAGCATACATGTCCAGACTATTTCGCAAAGAAAAATCGTCATACCCAACACCGGGAATAAAACCAAATGTTAACAATGCAAAAATGAAATCAGCAGTGAATAAATTCTCTTCTAAACCAAAATCATCTGGTAGAACCCAAAATTTTCACCATAATCCTGTTAAAAATTCAGGTTATAACAATTCTAACATAGAAGGAAATATAAATCCTCATAGGGAAGCTAGCATGGAAAACCCAGGAACAAATAATTTAATATCTAAGTCAGCGAAACCAAGATCTAGGTCTAATGCTGCTGGCGATAGAGAACCTTGGGGAAAATTATTGCAAAATTCAAGTGAAGATAATTATTCCAAATTCAGTAGTTTTGATCCTTTACGGACACTTCACTTTTTAGTAAAGGAATTGCAATATAAATTACAGAGTGATCTTCCAGATGATAATAATATGCATCAAATAGTAATGGATATGCAACATGCACTGACCAGAGTTCCACCAGAAATAGCATCTATAATTCAATTACATTACTCTACTGATACAATTGCTCCTCGTAAGTCTTCTAGCTCCAATACCATACTGAATAGTAAAAAGCAGGATGTAGAGGTAAGGGTAACAAAAGTCAATCAAAGTAGCCAGACCATTCATAAATTTGAAGATACAGAATTGATTCAAAAAATAATGGAAGGAAGTACTTTGAAATTGGAAGCTAGTTGTAGACAAATGGAAATGCTTTGTGGAAGACTGAAAAGTGAAAAAGAAGATTTAGATGAGCAGTTGAAAATTGAGAGAGATAATGTGAGATTTTTAAAAAAAAGAGTGGGAGATTTGGAATTGCAGTGTGAACAACTAGTCTCTGTGACCATAAAAAGGTAAATAGAATGTTGTACTTTTAATTTCCTTTTCATTTTACTCATTTTCATTTTGAGACCTTTTTGAAAGATTGAAATCAATTATCTTAACTTCAAATCCAGTGAACTGAAGTTCAAAATATAATAGTGTATGCCTATCAAATGCAATAAGATAATATCTCATTTTGTCCCTGTAATTATAATGATTATTTAAACAGTAAGAAATATTTTACATTTTCATAAATCTCTGGACAGCAGTCAGATTTATCCTTGATTGGATGTCCTATTCAAAAAGGATTTTCTGACTCATTTGAATGAGGTTTTTATACCTTCTCTGGAAAATGAAAATTTTCCCTTATTAGTTTCGGATATTCATGACGATAGCAGAGTATTCATTTTCTTTATAATTAATTTCTTTCCAAAGAAAAATTGTGTTCCTTAGGCAAGTATGAAATCGGTTTTATAAAATAAAATCAAAACAAGTAGAATTAATCTATCGTTCTGTTTTAGACTTTTTTTAGAATGATTTGAAACAGATGTGAGTAATTTCTTAATTTCTCAAATTCATATAGTTGGTTGTCCAAATCAGGTTGATTAAATCTTAATAACCTCAATCAGAATGTGACACTAGTCATATAAGAATAATTGCTCTTGTGTAATATATTGGATTCCTTTACAGATTAGAAGAAGAAAAAAATGAATTACAGCTTCAGGTTAATAGATTGACAGATGTTGTAGACTCGCAATCGACACATGCAAATAATGAATTAAAAAATGTTACTCATGAACTAAAACAAATTCAGATTAAAGCTGAACAAGAATGTACAAAATTGAGACATCAGTTGGCACTCGCCAATATGGAAAAAGAAAAATATATAGCCATTTTAACAGTGCGTGACCGACAAATTAGCGAAATTCGTTCGGAGATGTCACAACTTCAAGACGTAGTCAATGAACAGTTAATGGATATTCACAACAACGCTTTAGCAGACCTACCAAGTACTAATTCTTCAGAAACAAATAATATATGGAAACGCATCGAAGGAGAAAAAACTGAGAATTATTCTAACTTATCTTCAGTAGCCAGTGATAATCAGTTGGCTTCCAATCACGGTGGTAAATTAAGATATACTAGTTTTCAAGAATTACCGGCGAGTGAGTCAACGGGTCTTTCAGATGATCATCAGTTAAACAAAAAAACTTCTAATAATGATACGAAAAATGGTGTGGTTAATAAACAATCTATCAGAAATATGTTTGCTGAATTGAAGAAACAAGCATTTGCTGTTACTTCTATGACACTGGTTAAACCTTGAACTAATTTGTGCTTAAAAATGACTTGTAAAATTTAATATCAATAAAATTATATGAGTGAATGCTGGAAATGTTACTTTTGTATGAAGAACAAATGAGATTTTATTATTGTAATTTATTCCTGTTATTTTATACTCTCTTTTAATTTACAATACAAACTGTTGCAAAACTTATATTGTTATTAATTTGTTAAGTTAATAGAATTAGGTATTAATAGTCAATTATTTTATCTTTACAATGTTTACACTTTATCTGTATTTTACATATCCAACTCTTCTATAATATTCTTTTGAGTAACTCGTGAAAAAATTATCAAAAGAATGGTATAGTATTCTTTCAATATTGTGATTATACATATATATATATATATATATATATATATATATATATATATATATATATATATATATATATATATATATATATATATATATATATATATATATTTTAAAGTTTTTAGCATTAACATATATATTTTTTAATATGAAAAAGTTTATTTCTGTTGACGTTTCGTTGTTATATTACAACTTTGTCAAAACTAATTAATTAATTAATTAGTTTTGACAAAGTTGTAATATAACAACGAAACGTCAACAGAAATAAACTTTTTCATATTGAAAAAGCCTGTTAATGCTAAAAACTTTCAAAATAAATACCTCAAACAGGCAATAAATCAATTTCAAGATATATATATGTATATATTATTATTATTTCGATTGTTCCCCATGAGGAGAGCGACTGAACTTGAATTCACAATCATTAGGAATTTTGCTTCATCTTTTTTGCCTTCCAAAAACGCTTCATCCTCTCTGAATGCTCTTTCTTCCGTTCATCTGTCCACTTTACTCCAGGTTGACTATTTGATTTTTGCTCAAACTTTACATGCGCGATTTTATAGCGACATTCAGTGCGATCTTCGAGATTTTTTATATTGATCTGTTGTAGATCTTTTTGGACCTCTTTTAGCCACTCTGTTCCGCATTAACTATTCATAATTATATCGAGTAGTTTCTTCAGTATTATGGACTGTTTCACTCTTTAGACATGTGCATAGAACTTTGCTCGTCGGTTTCTGATTTCTTCTGTTATCGTATTTGTCTTTTGATACAGTTCATTTTGAGGTCTTTTCATCCAAATACCGTTTCTATTGATTGGCTCGTAAATCTTTCTGAGAATTTTTCGTTCTTGTTTTTTTATTTCTCTAATTCTTGAATGGCCGCCAATAACCATTGTTTCAGCTGCGTAGATTGCTTCTGGAAGAATCGTTGTGTTATAATGCCTCAATTTGGCGCCTCTCGAAATGCACTTTTTGTTATAGTGAGCCCATGTTAGTTTGTAGGCCCTTTGGAGCTTGGTTATTCTGTTCATTAGCGATTCGGTTGAAACCTGAGGACTGTATAACTTCCCCGAGGTATTTAAAATGGCCTACTTGCAGAATTTCACCATGTTTTGTCATAAAAGAAGCTTTATTTTTTGGTTTTCTTTCCATGTATTTGGTTTTATCATAAGAAATTTGTAACCCGGTTTTCTGCGCAATTTCATGTAGTTTTTCCACGGCGCGAATGACTTCAGTTCTGTTGTCTGTGATGATAGCAATATCGTCTGCAAAGGCGAGACATTTGACATTTATTCTATTTTCTTTTTTGATACCCACTTGTATGACCTTCACGTGAAGTTCCCATTCCCTAATGATTTTTTCTAAAACAATATTGAAAATAATTGGCGAAAGTCCGTCCATATATTTGATATATATATATATATATATATATATATATATATATATATATATATATATATATATATATATATATATATATATATTTAAATTGATTTATTGCCTGTTTAAGATATTTTATTTCGAAAGTTTTTAGCAATAACAGACTTTTGTTAACTTTGTCAAAATTAATTAGTTTTGACAAAGTTGTAATATAACAACGAAACGTCAACAAAAATAAACTTTTTTATATCAAAAAAAGCCTGTTATTGCTAAAAACTTTCAAAATAAAATATATATATATATATATATATTCTTGTTTTTCTTTTTTTTTCTGATGATGGACGTTGGGATGTTGCATATTCTGTGAATGACTCTCTCTTGAGTGTTATGCATACTTCCTTCAGTTGCGGTATTTTTCTAGATTTATGGAGGTTATCTATAATGATTTCTTTCCTAAAGTACAGAATAAAAAAAATCCGCAGAATTAATAGAGTGTCTATTTTTGAAAAATTATTGGAATCCTGTGTGAGGAAACAGGTCCATGATTACTGTGTCAATAATATCTTCTGAGATTGTGGTTGCCATAGCTCTAGTGATTTTTTCTAAGCTATATACAATGATAATTATGTTTTAGTAGATTGAATTCAAAAGAGGATGTGAAACAGGAATTTTCAATTGAGGTCTACAGGTACTTTTTCATCATGGACTTTTAAGGTGCTACTCGCAGCTAAAACAGTAGTACTTTTTCTCTTTTTCATTTTCCCCCTTTTCTATAGTTTGTAGTATGGTAGAGCCCAATTCGTTGTGGCCAAAATATATTATTAAATAACCATAGAAGTTTACAAGTTACAGTTCACGACCGACTCTAAATAGGCCATGGATTAGTAAATGGCAACATTGGCCGGTGGTTTATTGAAATTTTACATCCCCTGCCATTACTTTACAACTATGGTTGTATACCAATGCAAATAAGACGCGTCCCAAAAGTTTCGCCGTTTGAAGTTGAATAATTAGAGCTTTTAGTTAAAATTCTATATTTTATAAAAACTATAAAATCAAAGTGTTTTGTATGCTTACCGATTTCAGTGAAACGAAATCAAATTTGAGTTGTTTGAGACTTTCGTAGTTTGAAGTTGAATATTTTACTGTTTCATTATAAATTCGTCAAATTTGTATAGTGTAATTTAGGTGTTAGTTATGATAATTTGTGGATATCATAATATTAAACTATAAAAACGAAGTGTTTTGTATGTACCAATTTGTGGATTACTTGCAAATAATTTTTTTGAGAAATATAGTGTGGAGAGTACGTGTTACGTAGGCAATCCAATGATTCAATTTCAGTAATTCCTATACCAGTTCTTTGAACTTTTTTTCTCTCAATGAAATTTAACCAAACCTAACCACATTTGGTTAGGCAACTTTGAACCTATTATATTATATACTTATATTATATTGTACTATATTAACAGGTTCAATTTAGGCAAATGTTCGCTACAAATGTGTAATATATGTAAGTATATAGTATAAAAGCTTTATAGTTTAAGAATGTCAAAACTTCATTTACAATATCTTTCTCTATATATAATAATAACTGTTATATTTTGTTTTGTAGTATTTTAAGCTGATGAACAATTTTTTCTCAAAAATGAACATTCATTTTCAGAAATGAGGCACAGAGAGACATTCTTACTCGGGTAGAGTGCCTCACATGTATATAAGCGGCATATATGTGTATATCACGTATAATAGGAAAAAGAAAAAACCGCAAATTTCAACAGTGACCCCCGAACAACTTTCGTAGTGTTCATCGAAACGAACTCTGCCTCGGTCGGTATTTTTGTTATTTGGTCACTATTATTAGGTTTGTCTAATTTGACAGGACTAATAATACGAGATATTGCACAGTCTTCATTCTAGAAAATTGATATAGGTACTATACATAGGTTGTTTAGAGGTTTGGCTGAATTTAATGGGCTTCCTGAAAATATTGAAAACTACGTAATTTGTGTACCGTGTGAGACTAATGTGGTCTCGAATTGTTTTGGGACCGACTGGCCGTGTGAGACCACTAATGCCTCGCACTATTTGAGTTCACATTCTATTTCACGATATCGCGCTGCTCTCACAGAATATATTCAAATATACACTACTGGTGAAATCATGGTTTGCCAGTCATATCTCTGTTTTTGGCCAGTTGAAATTCGTTTTATATCGAGTCATTTGACGTGACGAAAATGGTGATGTTGAAAAAAATTGTAAATTATTTTATTGAAAAGCTGATCTCTAAATCAGAACAAATTCATCTAAATTCTATAAAAGAACGAATTGAAATAATGAAACAAAACTAAATAATAAATTTTCTATGATATTTAAGCATTTTGAGTTTCAAAAAAAACATTGTAAACATATATTTATCGCACTGGATGCACCTCAATGTGCTCGGTGGAGTTTTTCGGGTGGCGATTTTCCTTCCGTATTGTTCGGATATATTTTTATAACAAACCACACTGCGACGTCTTTTCGCACGGCCAACATCTTCCAATTTGTGTTGGATTGGTGTTTTTTAGAGTCGTGTTGGTTTTTTTCTTTCACTTTGAGCAAACCTTCAATCAGAAGCTCCTTGCTTTTTGTTTTTGTTTATTTATTTGTGCATGATATAAGCATTTACTAATGGCGCCCCAGTCAAAAGCTGAACAGCTAATTTGCAGTACCATTTCAAGCTGCGGCGAACTTGCCGTATTATAAGATTTCAGCCGGTCCGGGATGTCAATATACGATTTCAACTTTTTATATTCAACCACGTGTTTTGGCTTTTCTATACTTTGATTGATATAATTATCTTTTCATTTTTCAACTAAAATACCTTCCTTGCATATTTCAGCAATTGTTTCTCCCTTTTTAAGTTTTCTGTTCATCACCTCCATAGGATTACATTTTCTCTTGGATAATCTATCTTACAATTTGGAGATATCGTACTGCGCTTACCATAAATTGTATGATGTCGTCCGTAATAAATATTTTATAGAACTCATATGGAGATTTGTAATGGCCGTAAAATTCGGTATGAAACCAGAACTTGCCTCAGAAAATTCAAATGTTTTTAGATACATATAGTATCCACAGGAAACCACGGAATTTTTCAATTTCTTCATTATCAGAATCACTATCATGGATTCTTTCATTTTCAATCACATCTTCTACAACTCAATCCACGTCATTCGTATATCGAATTGGATCCTCTATTACTCTATTAATAGTAGTCAATACAACTTCTGGGACAGAAGACGGTCCAACGGTTGGTTGAGGCATATATGAAGATTTTTGTTCATTTTTACTTATTTTTTGAGAGGGCGCTTCAATTTCGGAATCCGAATCATCATTTGAACTTTTGAATTTGAACTTGAATGGTATTCGTCTGATGTGCCATCTGGTTCGATATTTCCATCTTCTTCTCATTCCTCCTCATAAGATAAGATTCCTCCTCATGACATAAAATCATCCCATAGCTTTTGTAAACGATATTGCTCTTTCTCATACGACATATTTCGATGCAACACTAGTACGTACCGATTAACAACTAAATCATAAATGCGTATCTATTCGGCAATAGACAAGTTCAGACATAAATCTGTGGAAACACATTGGTCTCACATGGCCTGCCGTGCTATTTGGGATTCAGTGGGCTGCGTGAGACCATAGTGTAACCACAAAAAGAATTGGCTAAAATTGAAAACACAATTTTTATTGAAACTTTAATATTCTAGACCAGGGTCGATAATTTTGAAAATGGTAAAAAGTGAAAAAAAATAATAGTAGGACGAAAACCGTTAAAAACGGACGAAAATATAACAAAAATGAAAGGAAAAATAATTTACCGGTTATCTGAGGTCAGGAAGTGGAAGGGGGCGAGTTTTAAGGTTAAAAAACGGTGTACCTCGATTTCCGGCAAAACTACAAGTCCTATGGAAAAAAATTAGATGACGAAGTTGTAGATAATAAAGAGACCTACATTTTTTGTAATCACACTTTTTTCACATAACCTCAGAATTTATGTGAAAAATTCAATAAAAATAATAAAGATTTTGGTTTTTTATTTTTATCTTATGCGAAAAAATTTATTTTTTCACAAAATTTGGTGAGAAATTCTATGTCCGGAAGACACTGTAATTTTTTCGATTTGAAATATTAATTTTTTCACCTTATTTTGACTCAATATCGAAAAAATAATTTTCAATCGAAAATTCAAAATATCAGCTCTTCAAAAAAATCGGGTAGTTTTTTGTTCGTTGAATTCTCTTCTTTCTGATAATGTAAAAAAATGTATACATTTCTATGGTAAATGTTCTCAGGAAATGCAAAGAAAGAACTTGAATCCGAATTTTTTTTTAATCGCTATGTACCTACAATTTCGAGCTATTTAATAAAATTTACACCTCAATTACTTGAAAAACGGATTCTATGTTACAATGATAAACAAAAAAATAACAAATCCACAAATCATGAACATTACAAGAAATATAGGATTTAAAGGGGGGAAAAAATTTCGGATTCGAGTTTTTTTCTTTTCTCTGCATTTTTAGAGAACATTTACCATAGTTACCATATATATTTATTACATTATCAGAAAAAAGAGATTTCAACGAACAAAAAACTCTCCGACTTTTTTGAGAAATTGATATTTTGACGCGAGAATTTTCGATTGAAAATTAGGGTGTTTTTCGATATTTAAATCGGAATAATAAGTCAAAATAAGCTGAAAAAATAAATATTTCAAATATTTATTTTTATTATTTTTTAAATAATAGGAATATTACAGTGTCTTTAGGACATAAAAAAATAAGTTTTCACCAGGTTTCGTGAAAAAAAATTTTTTTTGCATACGATAAGAATGAAAAACCAAAAAATTTATTATTTGAATTTTTCACATAAATTTTGGGGTTATGTGAAAAAAGTGTGATCACAAAATTTTTGAGTCTCTTCATTATCTACAACTTTTTCATTCAATTTTTTTTCCATAGAACTTGTAGTTTTGCTGGAAATCGAGGTACACCGTTTTCTACCCTTAAAAACTCACCCCCTTCCACTTCTCGACCTCAGATCGCCCGTAAATTATTTTTCCTTTCATTTTTGTTATATTCTTGTCTTTTTTTAACGGGTTTCATCCTACTATTATTTTTTTTGGTTTCAAAAATTATCGACCCTGATCTATTCCGTCATAAAATAATAATGGATTCGCGGAAAAAAATGATTCGGCCCCTGGGAAGATATTTATGTAATATATGGTGGCTACTCAACGTGTTGAATTCAATTAAATTTTAATTGTTACAAGTATAATATTTTATAATTTATTACAATTCATAAATTATAATTATAAAGATAATATAATTTATATAAGAAATTTATAATATTTGTGATGAAATATCTTGAACATTAATATAAGTTAAGTGCATTATATGAGATATTATTCTTCTTTATGTATACTTCCCTATATAGATTAACTGTTATCAGCATTTTTTCTTATATTCATTATTGAATAAAATAAAAAAATATTAATATTAATATTTAATATTATAATTGATATTAATATTATTATTACTATGCCTCTGAATCTGAATATGTTGCTACTTTAATCTTTTAATTTTTCATTGATAATTAATCCATCAATGTTTTATGGATTAAATGTTGTTATGTTATTTTTATTAAATGTTATATCTTATGTTATTTTATGTTATGTTACATTTATTTTACAGGTATTTTATTACATTTATCTAAGAGGCACTTGAAAGTGTGGGAAAGGGTACAAATATTTTTTTGTTCAATTCCCCACACAATTTTCAAATTTCGGTTTTGAGTTTCACTGATCAAACTGAAGGCATTTGATTTACATAATTTCAGTAAGGCCGCTGGTATATGAAGCAGTAAATGCCCACGACAACCTTTATGCAAACTTGAAGAAGTTTATTATTCCACCAGTAATGCAGAGAATTGAACTCAATGAACCATTAGAATATTTAACAGAACTGAGACAAGTAACAGTGATAATGATAAATATAGTACCGGAAACGATGGCATTCGAAGAACTCATAAAGCTCGTCAGGGCTGTTTTCAGAATCATTACCATGTAGTTCTATGTTGTTTTGATTTAGAATGAAAGATTTAAAAAAATCAATTGCAGACGTATTCAAAAGCTGAGTGGTTGCATCAACAAGGTGTCCTGTTTCGATAAAGATCTTATGTGCGTTATTATTTTTGGACTTAGAGGATTTAAACAAAATATGGAATGTTGCAACGCTTTAAAATGTGCTGGCTTGATCCATGCGGATGTCTGCGTATTACCGAAAGTTAAAAGTATCTCGATAGGAGTGTCTACAGGTACTTTGAGAATATACTTCATGATTTTTGCATTTTAATTGGATGTTCTTTTTAGTTGTTGAAGTAATCTCTCATTCAATTATTGAAAAAATTATTGAATAAAATTAAAGTTTCAATAACAGATAGTAAAGTAAAGCAAGTAAAATAGTATCGAGAATTAGATATATCGAAATATTTCGATATATCTAATTATATCTATTCTTCTATATAGGTATACAAAAATCAATTGTATACCTATATTATATACCTAAATTATCTGTTATTACAATGGTTTAATGTCCAAGAAAGTAAACTTGGTGAGAAATTTGGTGATAACAGCACGAATTGATGATTCACCAGGTCGATTATGACGACCATAATATGGTCGTAACAAACGATACACATTTTTCACAAAGCACGAATTTTGATAGTAAATTTCAACAATTTACAATCGTTGCTCGTTTGTTAGTCTTTCCATGATGAAATGGCAAAGTATACTGAAAGCTTTTCACTTTCGATAGATGACGTTTGGATGCCATTACCAACTGGTGCCGCCAACCTGAAAAACTTAACTCTTAAAAAATCACCCGTTATATATATATATATATATATATATATTTGTATGTGTGTGTTATATATCTATAATATAAAAATTAATCGCAAAATGTGTTGGTAAGCGCATAACTCAACAACGCCTGGACCATTTTTCCAATTCTTTTTTTAAAATGTTCTTTGAAGTCCAAGGATAGTTTTTACGGCGGGAAAAATTCGAATAATTGCCTTGACAACCCTAAAAACAGCCCATTTCTTTTTCCCATACAAACGTTTTCCAACTAAAATGCAGAGCCAACGGCTGGATCAATTTCACTATATTTTTTGTTATTGTCAGGGAAAAAATTTAAAAAATTGCGTGTAAAATAGGAAAATTTGAGAATACTTAATTAATAATATAAGTGACAAATAATTATGAGTTATCAAAAAGGGGATGTAAAAAACGGAATATCTTATCAAACATCTCGCTTAGTTCAGAGCTATCACGACTTATAATTAAAACTTCAATTCAATATAAAATTTTAGTAAGTTTGAATAGACTAACATACACGTTACAAACATAGCACGTGGTATATTTGATTATAAAGAAGAATACATAGTTTTCTCTAATTTACAGTTGAAATTTCGTTTTTAAAAATGATAGCTATTAGATGTAGCCATCAATAAATAAATAGATGGATGGAGTCAAAGATATAAAAGAGCAAGTCAAATTGACGAGCAATGCGAAGGTCGGAATGAAGTTGAAGTTGAATGAAGTCGGAATCGATGGAATCGAAATTAAAAATAAGGTCTTCAATCAACTTCGTGTTAACAAGTGGTATTTTCTACGTACTGTAGTTTTTACGGATACATGGTTCTTGAAGTTTTCTATAATTCTATTAACAGTTTTTGGTGTTAGTTTGTGTTTCTGTAGATATCTCGTCGCAAATGTGTCACATGTCCCCAAAATCACTTTATCACATTCTCCATACATCATAAATAAATTTAAATAATCTTCATTTGTAAAATTTGATCGTCTCGGCGTTTATATTGACAATAGAGATTTTTTGCGACATACCTTGTTTTTAACGATTATTGAAATTCCTGATACAATATCAAGTATTTTCAGTCACCGTTAATGCCATGGTATGTGGCAGAAATATCTCTTAAGTTTCGAATGTTAAATGGCAGCATATTGATTTGTTTGTTGTAACGCCGTCATAGCCAACTCGTATTAACTGAACCTTTAGGCGCATAGCTCAATAGTAGTAGAAAAATGTTAAATTGTCAATTATCTCGGGAATTACAAATTTTCGGGATAGATAAGCTTATACAAAGATACCCTTATTTTAACGCTTGATACGATAAAAATAGAGGGTTTCTATATGAAAAAAATAATTGCCGTTTTTGTTCAAATCTAATTTTTATTCTTCTTTTTTTACCACTCTTTACTCATATTTTTGAAAATATTGAGTGTCTCGTTGTATTTATTGTTAAATTAAAGAGCAGTTCTTGAAGTTTATTTATAAAAAACAACAGTTTGCAAATGCGCACCATTCGCTTCATCACAATTTAGCTCATTTAACCTAGAGCTAAAATTTTCAATCACTCGTTGGAGCATCGCTTTTGGTATAGACTTGATTTCTTCAGTGATTCTTTGTTTCAAAACATTCAGGTTGAATTGCAATCGATTGTAAACTTTACTCTTTAGGTAGACCCATAGAAAAAAATCAGCAGTCGTTAAATCAGTGCTCCTCGGTAGTCAGTTGATGTGTCCTCGGTGGCTTATCACTCTTTCAGGGAATAAATCGTGAAGAGCAGCTAATGAGTCATTTGTAACATGAGAATTGGCTTCATCTTGCTGGAAAAAGGTGTTGCGGTTGTAGTCATCCTGGTTTTGTATTTCTGTAGCTCTGTAGTTCGACCTCGGTCATCCTCAAAAAAATAAGGACTGATAATTGCTTGACTTGATATGGCAGCCCAAAAATAACTTTTGGCGAGTGCAAGGGCTTCTGATGCAGTTCTAGCGGATTCTCGGAAGCCCATGATCTACAATTTTGTTCATTCACGTGACCGTTGACGTGAAAATTGGATTCATCGGAGAAACAGATGTTATTGAAACTCCTAAAACGCTTTTTCATTGTCCTGCAGAATTCGACTCGTTTATCAGGATCTTCAGGCTTCATTTTTTGAACAATAACAATTTTATAGGGGTGAAAATATAAGTCTTTCGAATTAACGCGATGAACCGTAGATTTGTTCAAATTAAGAGAAGCTGCGCGCCATCCCAGCGACGGTCGTGGGTCGTCCATAACAAACTGGCGAACGTGGTCGACGTTCATGCTCGTTCTTGATGTCCTTTTGGGCTCAGACGATTTGTTCGGCATTGTATTCCAGTCTCTTCAAACTTGTATACCCAATGCTTAATTAAATTGGCACTTGGTACATGTTTTAAGCTTGTTAAATCAAAATGTGTCCTGTAGAGACGACGAACAAGAATGTAGGAATCGTTGTTTCTATAAAACGCTCGCACGCAAAACGCGCGCTACGGTCCCGTGAAACGATTCATGGCTATTAAACTTAACAAGCCGGCCAAGCGATTAAGACCATTCCTCTCCCCCTGCTACCAGAGGTTGACGCGTAGTGGTCAATTCAAAAATGAAAAACATTCTGAAACACTCCTATTATACAAAGACTTGTAAGGTCGATCTTCTTCTACAAGAAACCTTACCCATATTAGATAATAAAAGCTTCCGTATGGGAATAATTGATAATTATGTTTTGGTCTGAAAACGCAATTTTGAACATAAATTTTAAAATACGTCAAAACCGGTTAGACTTAGGTGGAGCACATTACACAAACTATATCTAGAATTTTCCGAGGAATCCAAAAATGTAATAATCTATAGGGTGCTTTATTTAAAATACGGTAGTTGATATCTTGAAAATATTTTAACCGGATGACCTCCATTCAGATTAGTTTACTACCAAATTTTCAGATTTGTCCCGACTTCCGAGCAGTATACTTTGTATTATATACTTTGTAGTATATTTTTATCTATATTACATATAGATCGATGGAGTTCCCGGAGGACCACCCGTAGGTATAGTTTGCTTCAAATATGATGAATCTCGGAGATCAAAAGCTAGATGAAGTAAGAGTGGAGCAAATTTACTTACGGGTTTCAGATGTTTTCAGTAGAGATGCAAATATGGGGTTTTCAATAGGTGCGCTTCAACTTTTTTCCGATAGGGGCGGCGAACGACGCCATGTTTTTCCTTGTTCTCTTGACATATGAAACTTCATCAGTATACATTTCATCATGGAACGCTACACACTTGAACAGCGATTGCAAATTGTGCAATTTTTTTTATCAAAATAATCGTTCTGTTTCTGCTACTTTAAGAGCATTAAGGCCATTTTACGGTCCATTTAACAAGCCAGCCCGTTCGACAATCGACCGTCTAGTGGCAAAATTTGAGTCTACGTTTTCGCTACATAATGTCCCGGTGCCCGTGAGAGCAAGAAGTGCTCGAAGTGATGAAAACATTGCAGCCGCCAGCGCTTCAGTTCAAGAAGACGCGAATGTGTCGCTCACACGACGTTCGCAACAATTGGGCCTTTCTGTGACGTCATTGTGGCGAATTTTGCGTAAAGATCTTGGCTTACATCCATATAAGATCAAGCTGACACAAGAACTAAAGCCGTTTGACCATTTGAAGCGACGCCGATTCGTGAATTGGGCTCAATGCAATTCGAAAATGATGCAGATTTTCACCGAAAAATCATCTTCAGCGATGAGGCTCACTTTTGGCTAAATGGATTTGTCAACAAGCAAAGTATGCGTTACTGGGCAGGAAGCAACCCACACGTGGTTCATGAGGCACCGTTGCATCCCGAAAAAATCACTGTTTGGTGCGGATTACATGCCGGCGGCATCATTGGGCCATATTTTTTCGTCGACGATAACGATTACCACGTTACTGTGAATGGAAATCGCTACCGCGATATGATAAACGATTTCTTTTGCCGCAATTGGATGGAATGGACGTGGACGACATTTATTTTCAACAGGACGGGGCCACATGCCACACAGCACACGCTACAATCGCAATATTGAAAACTAAGTTCGATGAGCGTGTTATTTCGCGAAATGGACCGGTCGAGTGGCCGCCGCGCTCGTGTGATTTAACACCTCTAGACTATTTTCTTTGGGCTTACTTGAAGTCATTGGTCTATGCCAATAAGCTGGCGACGTTGCAAGAGCTCAGAGTCAATATTGAACGCGAAATTGCTGGAATTTCGACCGATTTATGCGAAAAAGTGGTTGAAAATTGGGTTCAACGATTGGACTTCGTAAAACGTGCACGCGGTGGTCATGCGAAAGAAATCGAGTTTCATAATTAAATGTATATGTTCAAATTCGATAATAAAAAAAAGTTAGTTGAAAAGTCAAACCGTTTGTGTTTTATTCAAAAAAAAAGTTGAAGCGCACCTATTGAAAAACCCTATTATTATTTTTGTTTTTGGTTAATAATACAAAGAACTTTTTTCAACAGCAGATTTCGAAATGTAACATCACGAAATTTAGAATCCCTTCAATCCCCTTGTCACACAATGTCACATTTCGTCGACCTCCTCGCCCACTCTCAACATGTGACGTAATTTATGGATGGCTCAAATTATATAAAAATGTTTTCTATGCTTCAAAATTTCACCTCCAAGAGGAAATATCTGACTTCTCGAACTATTTGTAATAATAATACAATCATTTTTGCAGGAAAAACGTATTGTGGTGTATTTGGACATTCACTTAGGAGGGAATATACGGTTATAGGTCTAACTGTTAATAAAGCTGCTAGACTTATGGTGGCTTACCCTGGCAAAGTAACATGTTGCAATGACACTTTCATTAATTCCAAAATGAAAGAAACTTTCTTCGAGCAACAGAAATATATTTATCTCAAAGGAATAAAGAATCCAGGCCCGGTGTATGAGTTCAAATATTCCCTTCGGTGAGTATTCAGCAATATTCTATGAACTTCTGTTTCATATAGCAATACCAACGTAACATGTTACATATTATATAATTGAAGTTCTGACATTTTATCTCTCTTGCATAAATTTATATTTCAATTAGGCTCTTTTTTCAAAAAAATATTGTATTGTCGGTTTCAAGGTAAGTGCTTCAAAAAACTCGTATGTTTACATTATACGAGTACTTTGTACACGTTTATCTATTAGGTTACATAACTTACATCACCAAATCAAACTGGAAAAAAGAATGAAAACCCGGAAATTAAAGGCATAATTCACTTTGGGAAAACTGAGGTACGAGCTACTCGAAGAGCCATGGAAAGAGTTATGCTGGATAAGACCTTGAGAGATCAAATACAGAGCGGATCAGCTAGGTAAGAGACAAAACCAGTATTGCAGATGTTAAAGAACGAGTGGCAAGCTTGAAGTGGCGTTGGATCGGTTATGTAATTTGGCTTGTTTCGGAGATATGGACACACAGAATCACATTTTGGAAGTCCTCAGAGAGATGGAGAAGTGTGGGACGTCTCCCCAAAAGATAGATCGATGTGAAAGGTCTCAAATAGTTTTCTGTATATAAAATAATGATAAAAATAAGATATAGAACAATCACTAGTGAAATGTAAATATTTAAGTACCTCAAAACTTGAACTTTATACACCTATTTCAACTAGCATATACCTACCTAGTAAGTAAGTCAAAACAAGTTATATTTTTTGGTAAAACCAACATATAGAAACTAGAATAAATGAATAATATATATTTCAAATGAAAGATGTATTAGATTAAGTTAGTTTAAGTTACTACATATGTCAGTAGACACCCCCATATAAATACTTTGTAAATAAAATTTTGTAGACTTAACCTATAACGTTTTCGACTTACTGGTGCTGGAGGGTTGGATTCTCACCGTAATTTTGGGCCGTTCTGAACCGTAGGTCCAATCGGAGCTATCTGGGTCTCTGACCATCGCTCATGGACAGTGATAATAATAATAATAACAATAATAATAAAGACAATGGTCGAGAATAGCCAGAAATCGAAAAGCAAATCAAAACATGGAAGAGGCCTATATCCGATATTATGGATAAAACCAGGCTGGAAAAGAACTCACTTTTTATGAGCTATTCACTAGACAACATATTGGCACATATAGAGGAAAATATATCTTTATAACCATGAAAATAAAATGAATAATTCAAAAGAAAAATGTTCGAATTTTCTTAGCACAAAAATGTTAAAAAACAGACAACTGGCTGTCTTTTCTGTTGATATGACATAGTGTGATCTTTGTGTCATCTTCAGAGTATTTATGAAAAATTAATACCACGATATAACCCTTTTTTTAAAACATAAATTGTCATGATATATTATTATAGTTTATATCATAATCAAAAGTCTTTATTCCTATCGTCAATTCCCAAAAAGCTTCTGAATTTTGAAGAGTTTTTCTTTTGTATCCCGAGAAAAAATTCTACAGTATATGTATATATATATATATACATGCATGTTTCAGAACGATTACAAAATATTTAAGACACTTAAGTGTGAGATTTCTTGATCAAAATAAAGGGTTGATTGTCAATGACAATTTGTCATATAAATGTTGGTCAAAAGTCATACATAAAGCGCGCTAATTTAAACGCGGAAAAAAAGTTAAATGATGATTATTGAAAAATAATGAAAATGAACATAAAGAATGAGTATGATAAAATTTTCTCAAAATATTCCTATTATATAAACACACATATTCGTTGTGTTTACATTTGAGTTACATTGACAGTACCCTACTAGATTATTCTTCTTGAATAATATCTTTTTCGACTTTGAAAATTCATATGAGCTGTCTGAGTATATTCAATTTTTTATTTCTAAAGTGTAAGTTTTATTAGAATTGCAGAAGAAAAACGAGTTTCGAAACCTTCTGAATAGTGTTTTCCATTTCATTGCTGAGTATTTCTTTTAATTTAGTTGAGAAGGATGATAGGTGTACTCTAATTTCATCGTTTTTACCCATTTTGAAGAATTTAAAAATATGCAGAAAGTGTGTTTTCGTAAAAGTAATATTTCTGTAATATTTTGTTGTTTCATCTATTTTATTTTTGTTCTCAAAATAAAACATGAAAAAAGTCATTTTCCCCAGATTTGTAGGTCGACATCTTCCTAATAGTTAACTTTCCACCCAACATTCATATATCTAACTACCCCCTATTTTGACTAAGGAATCCTCTCTTAAGTTTTGCGATTGATTTTAAAAACTCTTATATATATATATATATATATATATATATATATATATAAAAGAAATATTTATATGTAAATTTGGAATCGAAATTACACCGCAAAAGTATTCAACCTCGACTGGGATACGAACCCAGGTCTCCCAGGTTTACGCCCTGTTACTCTACCAACTAAGCTACCGAGGTCTACTACTTCGCGATGCAATTCCGACTATATCTAATTACTATTTTGTTAATTATATATATATATATATATATATATATATATATATATATATATATATATATATATATATATATATATATATATATATATATATATATATATATATATATATATATATATATATATATTCGAAGTTCTAAAAGTCGGCACTGAGTTCTACAAACAACTCTGAGAAAATATCGGATGAAGAGCCATCGGAAGTTCTGCCATCAGGAACGAGAACTGCAATTGAATCCGTGAAAGCCGGCTCTTCTTCAGGCGAGGGTGATCTCACTTCACCGCATTCGATTGAGGCTCTTCAGTGACTCTTTGAAAAACAGAAATATTCCTATCTCGTGGAACAACGCGTCCATGATTTTGTCCTCTAAGAAAGGGATGCGGAGGACCTGATGGAATGCAGACCGATATGTTTACTCTCCACAGCATATAAGATCTTAATGAAGATAATTGTTAACCGCTTATCGAAACAACTGAATTCATATCAGCCAATAGAACAGGCAGGCATCAGGATCGATGCCTGCCTGTCATCGTCATACAGTACGATGGATCACATTTTCACTATCCGCGAAGTGTTATCAAGATGCAACGAATATGCAATTCATCTATATATGGCATTTATTGAATGTAGGAAGGCATTTGACCTGCTTAGAACTCTAGCTGCAACCACCACATTACTGAGGATAGGAATACGATCTTGCTATACCGAACTAATCCAGAATATATACGAACATGCCACTGCAAACATCAAAATAGACGAATACTTGGAAAAATTGCCAATAATGAGAAGCGTTAGACAGGGAGACCCGTTTTTCCTAAAACTGTTCTCACCTACTTTGGAGTATACGTTCTAGAAGCTGGGCTGGAGCGAGAAAGGAATCCAGATAAATGGCCGCTACCTTAGGCACTTGAGGTTCGCTGACGATATAGTCCTGTTCTCCCACGACGCTACTGATCTTCAAGAGCGCATCAATGAACTGAACATCGGGAGCGAGGAAATAAGTCTGAAAATAAACACCGCAAAAACAAAGATGATGCTGAACCCTTTCTGCACCAAATAGCAAATGGTGGTGGACAGATCTCCATTAGAAATAGCAGCGTCTTACATATATCTGGGACAGATTGTCACGGGAGACGGGGATAGTACACCGTAGATCATGCAAAGAATCAGAACAGCTTAGGGTACAATTGGCTGACTGAAACACATCTTCAAATCAGATATGCCACTATCCTTAAATAGCAAAGTGTTTGACCAATGTGTTTTACCAGCGATGACCTACACCATCGAATCTTGGACCATGAAATCTGCTCACATCCAGAAGCTTCGAACAACCCAGTGGACTATAGAAAAATACATGGTTGGCCTAACCATACGAGATAGAATGCGCTGCAGCTGTATAAGAGGTCAAGTAAAGGTGAAGGATGTCGTAGAGTGTGTAAGAAGGTTAAAGTGGAAATCGGCAGGACATCTAGCCAGAAGAAGAAATGAGCGTTGGTCAGCTGTGGTTGGTGATTGGGAGCCCAGAGACAGTATAAGACCAATAAAGCGCCCTTGGCTGAAAATCTTGGGAATCTTGGCGAAAACAGGGGGAGGCCTTCGTTCTGCAGTGGACGGACAGAGGTTGATGATGATGATGATGATATATATTTCTTTCAATAGAAATCGAAAACTATATTCAGAAACACGAAAAGAAGATTTGTTAGAAACTCTCACATGTACCAGTTTATTTATAGTAATTGTAGTTCGTTGAATAATTCTTTACCTAAGGGTGATTTCGATTTAACTCAAAGGAATGAAAAATGTTGATTAAATCTTCGCTGATGGATTGTTGAAACATTGTATAACACATTCAATAAAAACACTTGGCTTTGTTTCATAAAAATTGTATTAAATTATTGCTTGACCTTGTTTCGGTGTGTTACCCCTTTTTCTAGCTTCAATGGTTGTAGCTTTTGAAAATGGGGCAATACTCCGAAACAATCGTTAAGCAATAATTCATTATAATTTTCGTGAAACCAAACCGAGTGCTTTCTAGCTCCATTGATTCTAGTTTTTGAAAATGGGCTCACACCCGGAAATAATTGTTAAGCAATAATTTATTATAATTTTTGAGAAACCAAGTGAAGTGTTTTTCTTCAATATATTAAATAAACTCAGTTGTTTATTGTTTATTAAGAATCCACGAAATTGTGGTCTTTGTAGAAAAAACTCAATGATAGTATAGCGATACTCCTACAACAGGGAATTATTGTATTCATGTGTACTATGCCTATAGAGTTGGCTTACTCTTCGAGAGAATATCCTTTTTGTTCCAGAGATAAATATGAAACAATGAAAGGACCAGTATATCCGATACTTGGAAGGGAAGAAGAATTGCAGTTGTACCGCAAGTTGATGAATATTTTCTCAAGTTTATGTAGAAGAAACAGTAAAAAAGGTAATTTAAAGGATGTGTATATTAAAATGCTAGTTGTGGAAGGCGAGGCAACAATTGGGAAAACTCGTTTGATAGAAGAGTTTTTAAATATAACTCCGTCAACTGTGTCTGCAGAAGTGATTTCTGTAACTCCCGAATTACTTGTAAATAATATTAATAATGATTGTAAACAATTATTAACTCATGTATTTCTTTCAGCTGTCAAACTATGTTATAAAACAAATATTTTTTTCTGGAATGGGTATCTCAATGAAGGCCCTACCAAATATGAAACAAGAAAATTTGAAAATGTTTTTGTCCGATTACCCAAAACAACATCTCCTATGCGCGTTGAATGATATTTTCACTGTAAACTTTCCTTCGTGCGAAGAATACGACCAATATACGGACTACACCAAAGTACTTGTTAGAGGTGAAATAATGCGACATTTAGCTGATGCGGTAAGTTGACAAGATTTTCTTGCTTACTGAAGTGATAATCTGATTGAATATAACTTAAATTCAAACACTTGAACTTATGATTTACACTTTATTGACTACATAGCATGACGCGTTTCGTCGTTACAAACGACTTCTTCAGATGCTTACAGAATAATGTCATTATATATTATATACATTATTCTGTAAGCATCTGAAGAAGTCGTTTGTAACGACGAAACGCGTCATGCTATGTAGTCAATAAAGTGTAAATCATAAGTTCAAGTGTTTGAATTTAAGTTATATTCAATTATAATGGATTTACATCAAGTAAACGCCAACACTATTAAATATAAAAAAAAAATATAATCTGATTGATAGTGAAGTTTTTTGAGCTCAAACACTTGAAGTTTTGATGTACACTTTCATTGAAAAAAACATGATGTTCTTCAGACGCTTACAGAATATAAGTTGATAACAACAAATTTAACTTTTGTTCATGACTATATAATTAACCAAAGAGTAGTGATTCTCGAAACTTTCCATAATTGAATATAAGATCCTGGTCCAACAATGGTGATTTATTTTGTTCTGATTGTTCATTAAGCAAACTTTTTGATTTGTTGAGTATATTGATTGCCACTATCCTACAAAAATCTAATTGTCTACTTGAATATTGTGTAAAATTTTGGAATTTTAATCGAAAAAATGATTTTCTGTCGAATAATGATTTGAATTACTTTCATTACATGTGAAACTGTATTTGGGTTCTTTGATTCTATTGCCAAATTGTCTACTCATTTTGACTGATAAACGCCCGATATATTGTCTTTTCTAATTTTTGATTAATAATAATGTGTGTTTATTTTATTGCATTTTTTATTCCCTTATAACTTCAAATATAAATCTGAGTAAAATTATTGATTACAAATTTTTATGATTAAGAAAAACTGATAGTCGGCGAAGCTTTTTGATTAAGTGTTTTATGCAGAATTCTATCAACAAGATCTGTTTCATAATTATTATAAATTGCAACATGTTTGATGATGTTTAATTCCTTAATGAAGTTTTTTTTATTATAACGGAATATAAGTCAAGCTATGAATTATTGCAGTGAAAACGAAAAGCCATTTTGTGTGAATATTGATGAAAAGAAGAGATGTGTATTGCCATATGGCCTTTGAATTATCGAAAAATCAAATATATATTGAATCGAATTTTATCTTGTAATTATGACATCTAAAAAATTAAGTGGATTGATTAGATTTCTATTTCAGAGGTGAATTTAATATTAGGATGCAGTGTTGATGCAATTTTCATAATTCTTCAACAATCAATCAGTAACTGTGGAAAATGCAATTATACTCGTATACGCGAAAAAATTTTGTAATTGACGTTTTAATATTTAGGAGGAATTAAAGTATTTCCCATTATAAGTCCACTCTTACTAGGGATGCAACTATACCATTAGGGCATCGATACTTTTTCTCGACACCGTTCGGTCGTCAAGTATCGATACTATTGAAAATTATTGTTACGTCTTAGTATCCTTCAATATTGAAATTCATAATTTGAAAGAGTTTTGAAATTTATATTAAAAACAGTAATGAGTGTTTGTATTATTTATTCATAAATACAAAATTATTATAATTTATGAAAATAGTGTGTTTTTGGAATGCTTTCCAAGAATAACAATTTTTCCAAAAGTTTGCCTGTTAGCCTGTCCTTTATATGAGACCCCAACCCTGGGATGATTCTCAAGGTGAACTTTTATGTAATAAATTTCCGTCTTAATGCTGCCTTCCCAAAAAACGGTGAAAAAAAAGGCTTCATGACAAATAAAATTTGAATGATAGATAGTTAATACGGTATTCTTATCAATTTGATGTTTCAATATATCTTCTTCTTCTTCTCGTGCCAACGCTTACAGCGTGTAGGCGATCATCTACTCATTCTATAATCCGTAATTGCCCCTCCGTAGCTAGAGCGAATATATCACCCACGTTTTTCACTCCACACCAGTTCTTGATATCGCACAACCACGAATGCCGTTTTCGGCCTGGACCTCTTCTACCTTCTATTTTACCCATTAATATTAGTCTTAGGATCTCATATTTATTGCCTCGGAGTATGTGGCCAAAATAAGAGATCTTGCGTTGCTTTATATTTTTTAATAACACTCGCTCGACGCCGGCTCTTCTAAGTACTTCCTCATTCGTTATTCGGTCCACCCAAGGAATTTTTAATAACCTGCGGAGTGTCCACATCTCAAAAGCCTCTATGCGGTTCATGGATTTCATTTTGAGTGACCATGTTTCGGCCCCATATGTTAAGTATTATGGGCCAAATATAGCATGTTACCATACGAAGTCTTATGTCTAATGATACTTCTCTTCGACATAGATATCTCTGAAATTTAATAAATGTAGTTCTTGCCATCGCCGACCGTATTTTTATTTCTATATCGCTATCCAATTTGTCATTAATGTTACAACCAAGGTACTTAAATTTATTGACCCTTTCTATGGGTTTATCCTCAATCATTATTTGGGCCTGATTATGCTGTTCTCTGCTGATGATCATGAATTTTGTCTTTTCGGTGTTGATTTTGAGTCCATATTCCTTACCTATCGTATTAATTTTGTTTAGAAATTGCTGTAGATCTTCCAAATCGTTTGTTAAGATGGCAGTGTCATCAGCATAACGTATATTGTTTATTGGGATTCCGTTTATTTTTATACGTTTCAATATATAAGGTATGTATATAGTAGAGCTTATGTGATTTTTTATTAAGTGCTGTTCATTACCTATTATTGTTACCTGTTCATTCCCTCACCTGTTCTTGAATGTGGATCCTATGCACAAAATCTTCAATACACCCGACATATTGGTAGGAGAGCTGAGTAACATTTTCGAGTAGGTATTTGAGGTACATTGTTTAATACATCTCTTGTGTTATTATAACAAAATGTCGACACTAACTAGAAAGTTGTGAATATTGGCCGAGATATTTGAAATAACGATAAAAGAATTATTCTAAGAATTATATTTAATGCAGGTAAACTAAAATTAAGTAAAAGAAACTTACGTTGAAAACCTACACATTTTTCTATATAACAGCCGTTTACATATGTTTCAAGGTTATTGCCTATCGTCAGAACGGCGTAGTTCAAGTTAAAGATGATAGTACTTGAAGAGATATATAAAAAATTAATATTTAAAACACGAAACACTGTTTCGTACATGTTTTATACACCCAAAACATATTGGGAAGAGTCAACACAACGTTGCAGACGACAATGAAATACCGTCCGGCTTTTGTGAGACTTTTATAGCTTCTGGAATCCCAGACAATCTTAACGATAAAAGAATTATTCTAAGAATTATATTTGATGCAGGTAAACTAAAATTAAGTAAAAGAAACTTACGTTGAAAACCTACACATTTTTCTATATAACAGCCGTTTACATATGTTTCAAGGTTATTGCCTATCGTCAGAACGGCGTAGTTCAAGTTAAAGATGATAGTACTTGAAGAGATATATAAAAAATTAATATATAAAACACGAAACACTGTTTCGTACATGTTTTATACACCCAAAACATATTGGGAAGAGTCAACACAACGTTGCAGACGACAATGAAATGTGAAATGCATGACTCTTCCCAATATGTTTTGGGTGTATAAAACATGTACGAAACAGTGTTTCGTGTTTTATATATTAATTTTTTATATATCTCTTCAAGTACTATCATCTTTAACTTGAACTACGCCGTTCTGACGATAGGCAATAACCTTGAAACATATGTACACGGCTGTTATATAGAAAAATGTGTAGGTTTTCAACGTAAGTTTCTTTTACTTAATTTTAGTTTACCTGCATTAAATATAATTCTTAGAATAATTCTTTTATCGTTAAGATTGTCTGGGATTCCAGAAGCTATAAAAGTCTCACAAAAGCCGGACGGTATTTCATTGTCGTCTGCAACGTTGTGTTGACTCTTCCCAATATGTTTTGGGTGTATAAAACATGTACGAAACAGTGTTTCGTGTTTTATATATTAATTTTTTATATATCTCTTCAAGTACTATCATCTTTAACTTGAACTACGCCGTTCTGACGATAGGCAATAACCTTGAAACATATGTAAACGGCTGTTATATAAAAAATGTGTAGGTTTTCAACGTAAGTTTCTTTTACTTAATATTTGAAATAGCTATTTCAGAAGGAACAAAAAAAATTCTTGAGGCAGTTTGATATTTTGGTATGTTCGAATTGAATATATGAGAAAACGCAAAACATAGAAGCCAGACGATTTCAATGGGTTTAATATCCAGTCAGACGTTCTCAAAGTTATTTTCCGAAAAATGCAATTAATATATTTGAGGTATTTCAATATATATGTTACCGGCCAAACCCGATTTTTGTCTAGTTTTGCCTAGGCGAGACTAGGTCATCCTATATGCGATCGGATTAACCGGTAGAGACTAGGCCAAACTGGTCTGTCAAGGGCGATAGGAAAAACTAGTTCAACCTAGGAGTAACTGGTTGAGCCTGATTTGAAAAGTACACTTCAGGATGAACTAGTTTGGCCTAGACTATACTAACAAAAAATAATAAAATACCACACAAAATAAAATCAACATGGTTTTATTAATCAGATCAAAATCAATTTCACTCATTTTTGCAGGGTGTACTCTGATGGCATTTGGAATTGCAAAGCACCATTTTTTCTTGCATTTTCACTTGTTTGTCAAACAGTTCCTTACGCAGCTGCACCTTACGAAATCTTGCCACGAACCAACCGAATGTTTAGTGGCTGCAGTCCTCAGAGATACTTCAGTATCTTGTTCAACATCATATACGCTTAAAAATTTCTGAATACAAATATCGAATTCAGTTCTGAAGGAAAAGCAAATTCAAAAAAATATCTTTCAATCACCAGAAAAATATGGTAAGGTCGACAAAGAATTAAAAGTATTATTAACATGGGCTTACTAACTGTACTAACAATACAGCGAGCAAAAATCTGTACCTGCAATATGTTTGGTGCCAACTTTATATAAGCCCTTGTCATTTGCCTGAAGAATAACCCTAATGATCTTTCTGAGATCACCTCTGCTTTTGTCTACGTCTGGAATTGGTATAGTAACATTGTCTCCAATATTGGCAGGTAGATCGGATTTGTCCGAAGAAGCTTTAATTTTTTTGCTTGCCTCTCAAGATTTTCAGCCACCGTTTTTCTAGCATCGTGAACGTCCTGTGAGTTAATTTCCACAACGCCATCTTCACTTTGCTTACTATTCGAATCATTTTCGATAACTTTTCTAAGGTCGTCCTCATCCTGAATATCATTTATTATTTCCTACGGCAACGATGAGGTCGGAAGTCCTACTCTAGGCTCTATACCAAATAAGACATGGTAAGGCGATTGTTTTACTCCTGAGTGAAAGGCACGGTTTTTCATGAACTGAACACGTACTCGTTTAAACCTTTATGACTGAGTAAAACAGTATAGACTAGCCCAAACTAGTTTATCCTGAAGTGTACATATTCATATCAGGCTCAACTAGTTCCTTCTAGGTTAAACTAGTTTCTCCTATCGCCCTTAGGACAGACCAGTTTGGCCTAGTCTGTACCGGTTTATCCGATCGCATATAGGATGAACTAGTTAAGCCTAAGCAAAACTAGTTCTGCCTGAAATCGGGTTTGGCCGGTAACATATACATAATATCCGTTGCCATCAGAAATCGATAATTAAAAAAAGCCTACTCATTTGAGTGGATTCTCTACCTTCCAGACAAGCTAGAATGGTACATAAGTACGAGTGACCAGTGCTAATGCGTCAGTATAAGTGCGTGAGAAACTGTTTATCGGCGGATTTCTCTGCCACAAGGCGTTGAGCTGTCATCGTCTGAGCGGTTGGAATGTTATTGCATAATATTTTTTATTTTAAAATTTCTAGTTACCAAGAAATTGTTAACTAAAAATCTAGAACTCTTTAACAAGTTTGTTCTAGCAAAAAAAAAAGCTAATCTAAGTTTGAAAGGATATAAGTAAACTAATAGGTATACACTAACAAATATTTTGAATGTTCTGGCCCTGAATTGTTTTTTATCTGAATGTATCTAATTGAATAGTGAAATAAGTACTAACAATGAAAAAATTCGAAACGTTTCATTATGAAATTAATGAAATGAAAAAACTATGAATTATTTTCAAGGAATTGAAAAAATCAATTGAATGAGAGGAAATATTATGTATTAGCCTTGAATATCTCAATTGAAGTACCTCAAATAAATTTTTTTGAGTTTTCAAAAATTCAATTGAATTACAGATAATATTATGTATTAGCCGTGAATGTCCCAATTGAAGTGCCTCAAATGAATTATTTGGATTTTTCAAAAATAAGATATTGAGGACGTCTGGCTGGATATTAAATCCATTGCAATTGTCTGTCTTCTATATCTTTCGGTTTCTCATATAGGTATTCTATTCTCACATATAAAAAAATTGAACTAACTGCCTCCAGAAATTTTTTTTTTATTTTGAAATTCCAATTTCAAAAATATATTGCTCAAAAATATGTGGATATTAGTTGTGGATAATATCCACAACTTTGTAACCTGGTATTGTATTTAACACAGAAAAAGTATTTATTTAATAGTGTTGGCGTTTACTTGATGTAAATCCATTATAATTGAATATAACCTAAATTCAAACACTTGAACTTATGATTTACACTTTATTGACTACATAGCATGACGCGTTTCGTCGTTGCAAACGACTTCTTCAGATGCTTACAGAATAATGTGGATTATTTGGTTTATGTTATATTCAATCGAAAAAGTATTTAACGAATTCTCATGGTTGCTCTGATACCTGTTAAAAAATATCACTCGGCTATCACACTTTATGCTTTAGATTAGACAATTAACGGATTTCAAGATTTTAAAATAACTCAGTTGTACAATTGTAAATGTTAAAACGTAGTTATTGTTCAATGAAAAAGTTGCATTTAACTTTTAATGATGTTTTAGTAGCCTGAAACAGAATTCGAGCATATTTATAAATTTTTTGGGATATAGTCAAGTAAACATTTTTAATTATTGATTCATTACATAATTTTTAATAATTTTTGCTGAAATATATTCAACAAGAAACATTTATAATAAGTAAAAATTTTTGATATTCAAGGTTTTCACTACACCAAAAGTGATCATCATTGACAACATGCATCTCATGGATGATGCGATATCGTGGCAATTGATACGCGATCTCCTGAAGGCGTTGAAAGTATTCGTAGTTGGTACCATACGAACAGGAAAAGAGAATAGGAGTAAATTTTGTAAATGGATTTTCAAGTCTAAACGTGTCCATTTTTTGAGATTGAAGAAGATAAATGAAATGTACTATGCTGCATTGGCTTGTCAAATGATCCACGTAGAAGCCATTTCACCAGATCTGGAAAAGTAAGTAACGACGTTGAAGAATACTGATAATTTCAATAATATCCATATCATAAAGCCAGTATCCAACGACTTCGGAGCTCGTCGCAAGATTTGACAAGTCAACCATAAAGCGCCAGTCATAAATAACGTCACACGAATTTCATGATTTTTAAAACCCTACCCGTCCCCGACAAAGCTGGTTATATTTGTGACACTAGCCCCTCTAATGTGACGTCACCTACTCACATATTTTGCAATTTAACATCTAGAAATTATTGGATTAAAACAGCAGTTCCGGAATTAGGTTTATTTCCATTTGAAATATTTTTCAATGAAACTAACATCAACTCGAATAATTTGGAAAATTAATAAAACTCTTGTTCAGAATCTTGAAGATTTTGTACAGATTTATATAGTTAGAATAGGAAAATATTTTCATAATGCATTAGGCAATAAGTAAGTAGGTTAACGCAACTATTGCGAATATCATGGGTTCACCATACTCGCATGAGTGTGGTGAACTTCATTTTAGCGAGTAAGCAGTTTTAATTTATGTATAAATACGTTAATATTTTCTTAATAAAATCAGTTCTACATCAGTAGTCAACCTGACAAGGAGTAGGCAGATTAAGGCCTTGTCAGCACCGAAACCCTTTCATACCGATTCCTGGAATTGGTAGGAAATGAAGTTCATCACACTCATGCGAGTATGGTGAAATCATGATATTCGCAATAGTTGCGTTAACCTACTTACTTATTGCCTAATGCATAATTAAAATATTTTCCTATTCTGACTATATAAATCTGTTGAAAATCTTCAAGATTCTGAAAAACTCTCATATTAAATGAAGAAAAAATGTTAATGTCAGAAACACTCGTTGTGTCATTATCTATTGCAGCCAACCATAAAGCATCATAGTCATAACCCAAACAAAGAATTTTACTGGCATTTCTAGCAGCAATTCTTTGAGGACAAATCGTTGCAATAGTCAAAACTACTTATTGACTCTCATGTGATTGGTTGTGTTGATTAGTGGCCTTGTCTGATGTAAAATTCCCTACATGATGAACATGTGCCACATGATGGATCAAAAAGTATGATTCGACAAATGCTTCGACAATGAGTCAATAGTTATGATCTGGAGCTCTCTTCAAATGTGATACTTCTCAGAGATCCAAACCTAGATGAAGTAACAGTGCAGTGAATTCAACTTTTGGGTTCAGATAGAGTTGCGAATAATGCAAAGTACTTACGCGTTTCAACACGTGTATTTTAAAATTTAAGACCACTCCCACCCCCTTGTCACACCCTTTGTCGAACGCTTTAACTTGTGATACTTATCCACCTTAACTTGTGACACTTGTGACTTGTGACGTATGTCACCTAATGGGAATAAGAAGGCGTGTCGCGTCTCGGCCTTTCTGTCAGTTCACGGGAAATGCCGCATAAGTCAAATAATGAACGAGCATCGCAGACTCGATTCGTCTGAACTTGTTGAATCTGATTCAGTCATTTAACGCCTACTTGGATGAAACAATTATTTTCAGCCGCGTTCGTTATGTGGCCTCAAAATAATTGGGCAGAAAGGTGTTGAGAGGTTTATTACATTAGAACTCTTTTGCAGAGGAAGTTTTTATGATTTTCTGATGAATGGCTGGTTATCTGAACTTCTAAGAGTATTTCTGAAACTCAACAAGGAAAAGCCAGCAGTTTGTAGTTTCAACATTTTCTAATTTCACCGTTTTTATTTTTTAACAAGTAGTATTTCAACTGCAAACTCTATTTCTTTATGATGTTCCGATTGAAATCGTATCATTCGTTCTTCTCCTCAGGATATTAGCTACACACTGACTCTACAACTTTCTAACTTAAGATTGACAGTTAGTTCAATTGACCGACTAACAAATTTATTTCTTGCGAGTCCTCCCATTCGTCATGGGAAGCAGTAACCGTTACTGCCTTTCGGCTAGGCGAACTGATTTTCCAAGCCTAAGCTGGATAATTCTAAGGTCGGATGATGCCGATGGACTCTGTAGGTGGTGTTTGGACGATAGCTGTTATGAAATTCTGCGGTAAAAGCTGTAGCTTTTCGGACCTTTTATGGATATATTCAGAATAAAAGTGAAGAAACGGCGTAATAAATGGATAATTGGCCAAATACTCACCAGATTCTTTCTTTTCACCTGTTGTCACTTCTTTTCCTCTGAGACATTGACCATTGTTTTTCACAGTTCGCTTTTAATAAACTATCCTTATATTCTTTTGTTTTCATAGTCAACAACGACAGTTTCTGTTCTATTGATTGGTTACGAGAATGCCAGTGCGTTTTCTGCTGTAGGTATATCTCTATACAAATTTGCATCCACGTTCGTGCAGGCCAATTCGCTGCAGTGTTTAATACCCTTTCGGAAACTATCACTAAGTTATTGTTCAAGTTTCCGAAAAATTATTCAGACTTTTATTTCATATATCAATTAATATAATTTATTCATCAGTGTGATTCAAAAAATGAGCAATGGAATAGCAGGTTGGATAAAAAATTTTCTGATATGCCTTCAACAAGCCGACGCTATTACCATTAAACCTATGACGTATGAAGACATATATAAGCATGGTTTAGTTTCGCCTGCATTATACATGATGAAAAGGTGAGAAAAATATAATTACTCATAGCAAAATCTATTGTTAGAACTTGCGAGACTTCGATATCACAAAATGCTACTCACCATAAGACTACTTTTATGCTAAATACCTATTATCGAATTATACATTTGACTAAATTATTCAATAGTGAAACTTTTTATGATAAGTTGGAGAATCCAATCATATGTCAGGTGTACTAAAGAAGTTTGGAATTTGAATAAAATATTCTAATTATACGATACAATAACTTTCAGGTTGAATAAAGAAGACCTGGCAACATGGAAGAAAATTATGGAAGAAAAATCGGATCAATCGGCGTTTGATTCTTCAGATCATTGGATCAAATATGTCGATAGTTGCAGGGTAATGTCACATTCAACATTCATCGTTAGTAAAATAGCTTTGACTTTTCTTCAAAGTAGCCTTTCATGAATTTTTCAAAATCAAAGAATTCGAATACCTATAATTTCTCAGATCAAATGATAATAATTACAATTTTCAGGATGCAGTTGCCGAAATTGAAGTGAGAAATGAACTGAGGAACATATTCAAACAAGGCAAAGAAGTTCAAGTGTGTATTACTGCACCTGATTTCGAGAGATTCACTGAACTGAGTGAACAATCTCAAGAGATATTGATCATAAGAACGTTCGACTCTTTGTTGTACACAGAGCAACTTGTAGCTAAATGTGGTTCAGTACTTGGTTGGCAGTTTTCACGGAATATGCTGGAGTATGTTGTGGGGGATTTGTGCTCCGATAGGGAAAAAGCAGAAGGTAATCAATCGGTTTCATAATTCAACTCAAAAACGATGAAGATTAAAGGGCCTAATATTTCTTAGCTAATGTCCTCTCGTGAAGGGGTTTAATGTCTCCATGAAATTTCCATTTTATCCTTGAATATTTATATATTTTTCATGAATATTTGTCAATCATTTCGTCATAGTTACGGTAATTTAAGTTTAGTTAACGTTTCGACTGATTCTGGGAAGACTGTTTTTACAGTTAAATATAGTATAATTACTATAATTTCGACTGGAACAAAATATTTTGATTGAATTCAAAGAAGATGGTTATAAAAACAATAGACACAACTGTGCCTTATCATTCGTAAGAATAAATGTGATTATATAGTGGAGAGCCCGTGGGACCTCGACCTTCACCCATCGGATAACCAGATGAGACTTTTTTCGAAGTATGTTATTGATTTAAGGACAAACCTATGATAGCTTGCCTGTCGAAAAGTTTTCATGGATATGTTTAATTCAATCATTTAAAAAGTTATTTTTCCATCGCCTTTATTTATTCAATTTAACAACCAATAAAATTGCTATCAGAAGAAAAATTATTTTATTACCAAAGTAACAGTAGGCTTGCAAGCAAAAAACTTTCGTAGGATATTCATGCCTGCTTTAAAACATATGTATGCAACAGTCGGCTTGCTCTAAGATTTGGTCCGGCCCACGAGACATTTTGAAAAACCCAATAAAAATGTTTCACTACTCACCTACTCATACTCACAGAATCAAGTGAGCGAGCAAAGCAGGAAAGAGCATCAAAGCGTGAAGGGGCAAACATAAAAGTCTTTGATGTTGTCCGCCTCACTGGCGGCGCAACAAAATATTATTGTTTTGCAAGTTGTATTGTAGGTAATATACTAGACGATTCGAAATCATTCCTTCATTTTGCCTATATAAGTGGGTGGATGTCCCGAACTTTAGTTCAGTTCTATTCGAGCTACCGAGGTGATAACTTCGACAAGTGATATGCTAGCGAATCTCTAGTGCCGTTAATTTGCTTTGTGACTTTGAGTGCATCTTGGGAGCTTACTACTTATATTTTGTTTTAAGTTAATCCACCGAAAAAAGTGAACGAAAATGATGTCTAGTGGAAAGAAACAAAAAATAGATGCAGAGGGTCGCCAGTTTCAAAAGAAATGGACTGAAGAATTTTTTTGTCTTGCACAATGGTAAGCGGATTTTTTTGCTGTGTAAGGAATCCGTTTCAGTGATGAAAGAATTCAATATAAAAATGCATTACTCAAGTAAGCATCCTACTCTGCTCTCACTGACAAGACAAATAAGAAAAGACAAATTCAGAAGCTTACCGCTTATTTCGAAAAACAGAAGCAAATGTTTCATAAACAAAAAGCTCAACTTGATAATGTTATGAAAGCTTGTTTTATAGTCAGTTTAAAATTAGCAAAGTCATTGAAACCATTAGCCGAAAGAGAATTTATCAGGGTGTGTATGTTTGTGTGTATGTCAAGAGAAATTTGCAGTGTTTTGTGTACTGAAAAGAAAAATGAAATTGAAAAAATTAGTTTGTCAAGACAAACCGTCCGATGTATAGAAATGATGGCTTATGATATAAAAACAACATTGACTGAGCGTATGGATGGTTTTGAATCATTTTCCATAGCATTAGACGAGAACTCTGATTTGTCTGACACAGCTCAACTGGCTATATTATTCGAGGTGTTGATAAAGAGTTCACTATTACTGAGGAACTGCTTGCTTTACATCCGCTTAAAGGAACTACCACAGGATAGGACATTTTTAATGAAGCTCAAGTTTTTTTTTATTCAAAGTTTTGGCTTGCTATGGTCAAATTTAGTTGGAGTATGCACAGATGATGCACCTTCTATGGTCGGCTTATATAAAGGTTTGATCGGAATTTTTAATGAAAAAGCAACTGAATTAAATGTGTAAAAAGATGATTTGATAGTGGTTCATTGCATTATCCACCAAAAGAACCTGTGTTCTAAGTCCATTCTACTCCAGAATGTTATGAATGTGGTAGTAAAAACCATCAATTTCATTCGACCCCGAGGGCTTAACCATCGTCAGTTCAAGGCGGTTTTGGATGAAATATCAGCCGAATATGACGACGTAACATATTATTGTGAACTCAGATGGCTAAGCAAAGGGAAAATGCTGAAAAGGTTTTACGAGCTCAGAAATGAGATAGCCGACTATGTAAATAAAAGATAAACCCAAAAGAATGACCCAAATTGAATATTTGATTCAGCATTTTGTTGATCTTACAGGCGATTTGAATGATTTGAATTTGAAACTACAAAAAGAAGGACATGTAGTAAATGATTTGTACAGTATTTGAAGGCGTTTCAGAGCAAACTCCGCTTGTGGAGGCACATATGCTGTTCGGTAACAGTTACATTTCACCACATTCTCTACGCATGAACATATTGCTTCTGATCAATATGCTGAACAACTCATTCAATTAACAACAGATTTATTGATTTCAAAAACATGGAAGATTGTTTCAATTTATCTGCTACTCCAACAAAAAGTAATGTATAATATGCTCCAATACACTTGCAAATGGAATTGATCGAGATTCGATGAAAATTCACACCTAAAATCTAAATTTGAAGCCGCGTCTTTAACAACTTTGATTTTCATAAAAATTACTTCGAAGAAGACCAATTTTCGCAGCTTAGAAAATTCGCAAGAAGGTTGTGCTTTTCGTAGTACATACAATAGTTCTTTTCATTGATGAAAGTTAATAAATCCGAACATCGTACAAGGCTGACTACGATAATTTTGAAAATTTGTTACGTCCTCGTATCAGTGGAATTAATCCGAACATCGATGGGTTAGTTTCCTAAATTCAAGCTCAAGTGTCCCAATAATTTCAGTGTCGCTATATTATAATATTGCTACCTATTTTTTTCATTTCATTTCAATAAATTGTGTTACAATTACATCGTCGTATTATTTCATGTCTGATATCTATCGCTAAAAATTATGAACACTACTTTAAAGTAGACTACTTTTAAACGCGGCCCGCGAACGTATTTGCCCACTAAAGTTTGGACCACAACATGTCAAAGGTTGCCCATACCTGCCTCAAATTTTCAAAATCGAGCGTCAAATATTTGCGAGGAGAAAGTAGATTGTTTGAGGTTCGTGTGACAGAACAGGATGCAACGTAGCAGCTCCGTGCGACTTTTAAAACCTTAAAGAATGGCAAGAATATTTGACGAATTTATACTGCAGCAGTAGAATTCCGATTATCCGAACATCCAATTATCTGATTTCAATCGTCTCTTCTCTTATTGTCAATTTAAACCAGTACTTCAATTATAATAGCAAGTCAAAATTTCTTAATTTTCTTACTCAATGATTTAACTGACCGATCGTCAAAACTTTAAGGCACTTCTAGCAGATATAAAAGCTTATTTTCAAATGAATAGAAGTAAATTTGCAATTCAATTAGTGTTTAGTGCATAAATCAAGGAAAAACTAAAAAATATTATAATATTGGTCCAATTTTCTGCATACACGAACTGCTTAATAACTGTGTAATTTCATATAAATATAACATCACAAAGTTATATTTGCAGTGATTGGATCCGGGTATATCGATATATGTATAACTATCTACAAAAAAAAAGATACCATTAAAAATTTTCAGATCCATGTAATATCAATTAGGTTAATTTATTCAGATCCTACTTGAGGAATCTTCTGTCTCAAGTTATTCCGTAATAATTTTACCTAACAATATATTATAGTAACCATATCAGCATTGAAAATGTTTCATGTTTCAAATGCAATAGATTTACTTGGCCACCTCATGAAAACACAATATATCTCACAAGTAATACAATATCAAATGGTATTTTGTAGTGTTTGGTAGGTAAGTGTAAGTAGATATGTGGGACAATAAGAATACTCAGAGTACATCCGATGACAAAGGACAGGAAGAATAATAGTACCTACAGTCATTGTCATGTAGCCCCACTTTCCTCCGAACGTCTCTGATGAGAAGACTTCACTATGGTGATCACTGTCTTGTATTGAAATAGTTTAGATGCTAGGTTGAGAATATGGCTAATATATAAGTTATTGGTACCTATATTGAAATAGTTATTACCCCAATTGTCTTTAATGGCTATAAACCTCCGCAGTCTCGGTATTACAATGAATATGTAAATTAATGAGATTGAATTCTCGCTTATTTCTTGGTGAAACATAATTGAATATTAAAATAAATTAAACTCTTGGCTTAATGTTTCACGATTTATTTAACAATATGTATAGTCAACATGTTTCAAGCGTTAGCTCATTTTCAAGACTGAATTCATTTTTTCAGTCATTTTTTCAGAACATTACATTTTTACAGAACATCATTTTTTCAGTCTTGAAAATGAGCTAACGCTCGAAACATGTTGACTATACATATTGTTAAATAAATCGTGAAACATTAAGCCAAGACTTTAATTTATTTTAATATTCGAATATGTAAATATATAGAAACAGGTTTTCTAAGTAGTGTTCCAAATTTATATTTGAAAACTTTATGGAAAATTTTCAATTTGAATGGGTAGATATATAGTCTCTCTACAAACATAAGATATAGAGTATTGTATCCTCTCAAAGAGATATCGAAAGGAGCATGAAAAGAGAAACAAAAAGATTCTGGAGTTCGAAGATAATGTAAGATGTCAGAGGAGATCTACGATGTGTGTTACTCTGAACGCCCATATATTATGTAAAGCTAAAAATATTTTAGATAAAATTTTCGAAAAATTCAAAATGAGAGTTCCATTGATCAAATCTTTAAAATTTTTTTTGATGCATTATTCTTTTTTAATATTTCAGCTATACAAAAACTCTTCGAACATAGAATTTTTGGATGTTCTAGAGGCGATTTCACCGAAATTGGGGAATACGTAATAATTCGAAATTCAGTATCAAAAAACAACGAAAATCAACCAATCGAATGCAATTGTCTGGCATTGAATATACCTGGTAATTCCTTCTATTGATTAATGTTTGAATGAATTTGAGTGAAATATGTTACCTATGTTGAAGATTCTTGCGCTGATTTACCCAAGTATGCCTCGTGTGGTTACATACATTTCATATCTACAAGTTTTTTGGAAGCCACCTATAATTTACTGCCTGAGGCTCAAAAAATCGAATTTCACATGAGGGCTGGTCGTTATCTGGAAAAAAATACTCGGAGGTGCAGAGCTTGTGGAAATGGATATTTTGAAGAGTTCACTGGAAAGAAAGAAAAGGTAAGAAAGATATTGCACAGAAATATATCTACCCAGATGATCACTCAGTACCTAGATTATTCGATATTCCTTTACAATTTGATGGTATCAAAAACCCGTTTTCTATTTTATACTTTGAAAATTCCGTTTAGAAATACAGAGCGGAATATTCAAATTTAAACTAAATGTTTAAAACGATCTGTTTCGATTCAAGTATTCAATTCTCTTATGATGACTGAATGCTATTATAATTCAAACACCACAATATTCCTTCTAACAATAAGAAGGAATATTCTCCACAGGGCAAATATAAATAAATTACAGCTAATGTTAAATAATCCAAGAGTCGAAATCAGGCACTAAGCAGGACTTAACTGAAGACTTCGTTGAATAATCTTGCCATCTTATAAAAACAATTCTAGCTGAAATATGTAAATAAGATAATTAACGTTGTTTATCTGATTGTAAGTGGTAAGTATACCCTACAGAAATCTGACTGGATGGTTATACATAAATACAAAATGATGTATAGTGGTGCCGACTTATTAAAAATATTGGGGGCCAAACGATGCTCTTGTCTCGGTAAAATTTCAAAGTTTTAGATCGAAAATAATAAGTTCGTTGTATGCATATGCTGCGATATGAATTTTAGCGAAAACAGGCCATTTGTAATGCAAAAATCTTGAGGTTTGAACAGATACGAGAAGATTGAAAATACGCGCTGATACATTCATTGCACAATAAGAGGGACATAATAGATATCAATAATTACAGAGGAAATTCCTTACTCTCGGTTGCTTCCAAAATACTTTCTAAAGCACTGCTAAACATAGTAGAATTCAAGCAGATCCACTAATTGGTGAATACCAGGCTGGATTAGAAAATGCCGATCATGTGCTGAACAGATCTGGACTTTAAGGATGATATAACAAATGAGGAAATGTAGAAATACAGTGATCACATTCATTGACTTCAAGGAAGCGTATGATTCAGTAGATCGAGAAACCCTCTACAAAATCATAAAAAAATTTGGGATCGATTGAAAGACGAAAAATCATAGAACAGACACTTACAGGTACAACTTCCAAAGTAATATTCGACGAAGGACGAAGTATCAGATCCCTTTGAAACCGGTGTGCGGCAGGGGGCTGTCTTTCGCCAATTCTTTTCAATATTGTTTTAGAAAAGATCATTAGGAAATGGGAACTTCATGTGAATGGCATACATGTGGGCATACTAGGCACACAATCAAAAAAGAAAATCGAATGAATGTCAATGTTTCGCTTTTGCAGACGATATTGCTGTCACCACAAACAACAGAACTGAAGCCATTGTTGCCTTAGAAAAATTACATAAAATTGCGCAGAAAACCGGGTTACTTATTTCTTATGATAAAACTAAATACATACATGGAAAGAAAACAAAAACTGAATATTCTCTTATCACAAAACATGGTGAAATTTGGCAAGTCGGCTATTTTAAATACCTCGGAGAAATTATACAGTCTCAGGTATAAACTGAATTGCTAATGAACTATGAATTACCAAGCTCCAAATTTCCTACAAGCTAACATGAGCCTTGCTAGGAGCTAACATGGCGCCGCTCAAAATTGCATTTCGAGAGGCGCCAAATTGAGGCATTATAACACAACGATTCTTCCAAAGGTAAACTACGGAGCTGAAACAATGGTTATTGACGGTCTATTCTAGATATAGAGAAATAGAAAAACAAGAACGGAAAATTCTCAGAAGTATTTACGTTACAATTGAAACGGCATTTAGATGGAAAGACCTCAGAATGTACTTTATCAAAAAATGAATACGATAACGGAAGAAATAAGAAAACGACGAACAAAGTTCTATGCACATGTCTACAAAATGAAACAGTCCAAAATACCGAAGAAACCACTCGATATAATTACAAAGACTAAATGCGGGACAGAGTGGCTGAAAGAGGTCCAAAAAGATCTACAACAGAGCAATATAAAAAAAAATATATATATATATATATATATATATATATATATATATATATATACTAATATGATACTAATAAAATATAATAATAATAATAATAATAATAATAATCTTTATTAATCCAGTATGACAATATACTATTGTGTTGGACAGGTCATAATAACTAACTGAAATACAATTCTAAAAAGGAAGAAGAAAAGATGAATGAATGGTAATATAATATAAATGATAATAAAATAAAACGTGAAGGTAGATGGTTGAAAAGTCTTATACCCTGATAATAAGGTGAATACTCAAACTTGGATAATCTGTGATTCGGTATGCACAATATTCCCTCACTTCTGGTGTAGTAGCAATGATAGTCAGAAAGTTTAGGGAAACTGTTTACATTTACTTTCACATATAGTAAACATTTATATATATAAATACACGAAATTAATACGTTAAATTTATACACGAATTAATTTTGTTAAAATACGATTTAAAACAAAGACCGGTTTGCATGTTTCCATTGGTTTCAGATTGAACATTATTCTTAAGACACGTTTTTGTACAATAAAAACTCTGATTGAGTCAGTAGAGTTACCACATAGCAAAATGTTATAGCCAATATGACTATAAAATAAACCATAATATACATTTATCACAGCATTTATAGGCAGAGAATCCCTAATCCTGCCTATAGCGTAACAGGCTTTATTAAGTTTGATACATAGTGAGTCAATATGCTTACACCATCTTAACTCACTATCCATTTGGATACCCAAGAATTGGATGGTGTTTTTGGATACGAATTTTTGTTTCCATCATGTTGAAACCTCAGACTATCACCCATACCAGCACGTGTATTGAAGAAGATACATTCAGTTTTATTCAAACTGATTGGATATGCACTTTATATATATATATATATATATATACATTTGACAATCTATCTGATTCGTGAACCATTTTAGAACCTATTTATATTGCATAAATTCGAATCTTGGGTCTTTTGGTTCAATTGAAACAAAATGATATTAGTTTATTTCCAAATTAAGTTTCGGTTATTATTTTAATAATAATATTATATATATAAAATATAAATATAAAAACTAATAAAATATACCTACAAAAATATTTTATTAGTTTGATAAAGGTTAAAATAATAACCGAAACGTAATTTGGAAATAAACCAATATCATTTTGTTTCAATTGAACAAAAAAACCTAAGATTCGAATTTATACAATATATATATATATATATATATATATATATATATATATATATATATATATATATATATATATATATATATATATATATATATATATATATATATATATATATATATATATATATATATATATATATATATATATATATATATATATATATATATATATATATATATATATATATATATATATATATATTAAGCGAGGTTAGGGTGTTTTCGACTCAATTGAGCAAATATTGTTAGTACTCTTTTTTCTTAGCCAAGCTTTCGCAATATTTTATTGCATCTTCAGGACTTCTACAATTAACAAAAAGTGTCAAACAGAACATGTTAAAATAGTAAAATTATAATAACCTTACCGAATTTGAGGTTAAAATATAAACATGACACATCTACAACAGTAACTGTGACAATGATAACATGTACAAGAAGTACGTAAATTATGTAAAAGAAATTTTTAAAATAAGCAATTCGTTAGAATTTTCTCAACACTGTAACCAGTTAAGTATGAATTATCATTATAACATATATTAGACACATGTCATATGTCAATTTAGTTTATTTGTCATGGAATCAGCCTCAGTTATATCTCGAATCATCCAACTGCCATCATCTTAAATTTTATTGAGAAGGTATGAGTATATATTGCTTAGTTTGTTTATATCAGTTTCTTTATTGAATGTGGCTTCGCATTTTTTTATTTGTATCATTTCGTGCATGGTTCTTTTATGATAATTTGGTTCTTTTTTCAATATCTCTACCTCATCGAAATCTATTTTATGGTCTTTTTTATGTGCATGTTCTGCAAGTGCACATCTTTCTTTATATTTAGTAATGTCACTTTTATGTATGGCTAATCTGCTTTTTAGCCATTGTGAAGTATGACCTATGTATTTTTCTCCACAATCTATGCACTTTATTTGATAAACAACATCACTTTGTAATTTTATAGGGACCTCATCCTTCAGTCGGGAATATAACGATGTAACTGTCTTTGGATTATACGATGATATTTTCACATTAAATTCTTTGAATATACTTTTCAGCTGTGGTGTTATTTTTTGTATATAAGGTAAGGATCCATAAAAACATCTCTGTTCTTGAGTTGAATTGTCAGGTTCGGTAATCAGTTCCGGGGGCGGTAAAATATTTTCATTGTTAGTTGATGAAAATAGCAATTTTTTAATCATGGACGATGGATATGAGTTTTCAATTAATATTCTATTTAGTTTATCTAAACTCCCCTTCAAGTATTGTTCATGGCATATTTTTATTAATCTATTTCTCATTTCTTTGATGAAATTCAATTTCATGTTTAGAGGATGACTAGAATAGTAGTTTATGAACTTATCAGAACAGGTCGGTTTTCGATACCAATCTAATTTGACAGTTTGATTGTGTCTGTGTAGTTTACAATCAAGGAATGGTACCGAACAATTGTTATCTTCGGTTTCAATGGTGAATTGGATATTATTATTGTGGTCATTGAAACAATTTAGCAGTTCATCTTTACCTGATATAGGTGTAGCTAAAACGATGTCATCCACAAATTTATAGACAAAGGGCAGGCTGAACGACAATCTTGGAATACATACGTCTAATAGATCGTCCATAACGTTTTGAGCCAATATAGGACTCAATTTTGAGCCCATGGCGCATCCTGATACTTGTAAATAATATTTATCTTTGAACGTGCAATAATTGTTGTCCAGTACAAAGTTAGCTATTTGCATGAATAGATCTTTGTCCACAACTGTATGTTGTTCTATGCCATTCCATTTTAGATGTAAAGTGTGGATTATTTGCTCTTTGAGAAGATTTCCAAATAGATTTATAACATCCAAAGATGCTAACTCATCTTCTACTCATCGACTAACTCGTCTTCAACAATATTTGCTCAATTGAGTCGAAAACACCCTAACTTCGCCTACTATATCATTAAATACGACTCTGAAAACTATATATATATATATATATATATATATATATATATATATATATATATATATATATATATATATATATATATATATATATATATATATATATATATATATAATTATATGTACATAGTTTTATATTAAATTAAATTAAATTCTTGGCTTAATGTTTCACGATTATATTTCACAACATGAATTAGTCGACATGTTTCGAGCGTTTTCAAGACTGAATGAAAATGAGCTCACGCTCGAAACATGTCGACTAACATGTTGTTAAATATAATCGTGAGACATTAAGCCAGGAGTTTAATTTAATTTAATTCAATTTTCAATTATATTTCACCAAGAGTTTAGCGAGAATTCAAAATTCAGCCACATAGTTATATATTCAGTTCGAGTAGATGATAAGAATGAAATTATGAATTTTAGGAAAGCCTGCGCAGAATGTTTTAAGAAAGAGGAAAATAATATAATTTTTCGGTCTTTCAATTTCATTGAAAGAAATTATGAATATTTTTAGTAAATTATGTAAGTATATGGATATATTAGTCCAGTCAAAATAGACAAAATTATGATTCAAGTTTGCATTCATTCCCAACACGCTAGATTTTTGTGTAGGCCTTTAATACGTCATTACAAATGATATGTCATAAGTCCCCATTGATCCTGCTTTTGCGTTGTTTTTTATTCGAGGTCAAATGTCACAAATTTACGTTTTTTGCTATATCTCTGAAACAATTAGAGTTATCGAAAAATCTTCAGAACAAAGTTTGTAGATCGTAAAATTGTCTACAAAAAATATTTAAACACTTTTCTTCTACAAAGCATTGCTTTCGAGATATCGTGACTTTAGACCGCAGGAAAATCGTATTTTCGACTATATGAAAACATTTCCGCATCACCTCCTTGGTTGTGCACACGGCGCTTTTTTTTTAACGTGGTTTCCCCAGTAGGATTACTCCACAATATATATTGATCGAGGGAATGTAATGGGACACTATTTTATTGATGAAATTTTTTTCAATTGAAATTTAATGAAAATTTAAACAGCAAGAAAATTACATCATCAAATTCTTCATAATCACTCGTTTCTTCCTCTTCACTGTCTTCTTCCTCTTCTTGCTCGATTCGTGTAGACTTGTGTTTGCCCCAAGAAGAGAGATATATTAGTTATATCCTCATCAATTTCGAAACAATCTTCATCTGTTGCATTTGATTCAATGTTGGTGCAAGATTGGCCTTGACAATTGGTACATACCGATGAACAATCGGTACTTTTCTGCACCCGAAATTGTTTGTGCAGTCTTTTTTGCAATTACAAAAAATTTTATTGAGTAATTTTTCTGGAACAGGTCGCAGTAGAGTCTGGATTGGCTCCAAACTATTATTCATCAATTTCCAGCCCCAATTTGCAGGATTTAGATCATTGCCTAGCCACACTTGCACTTGGTAGAAGAACACAAGAAACAATTGTTGATTAGCAGAAGCAGATGTTGGAGGGAGACAAGATAACTGCACTCTCTTATTGTTTCTTGTATTTTTCACAAAACTCAAATATCTGTACTTGTCTATCGATTCCATTTTTTTTTAAGCTCCAGGAGAACACGAATTCCATTGGTGAGGATAACATCTACTGACGAGTTAATATTGGTAAATACTCTTGCGTTATCAATCAAGTCTTCACGTTTTTCAAACAATTTGAATACTGTATTTTTGCCTCTTTTGAAAATTGCTGATGTCGTATCGCAGCCAGTTATCGCATGAAGGAATAATATATGAGGCTGATATTTTGGATATGCAGCTAAACTTTGTGAAGAATACATTTTCGTTTGAACTTGAGCTTCCCCAGGTTTTAAAAAGTAAATGATCTTATCACTAGGTGTTCGTGCGGTTAATATTATCAACAAATCTACATCTTCTCCAACAAAGATAGTTGGATTGTTGCTACTAAATTGTTCGATTGCGGTTTAAATAATGAGGACTTCAGCGTCATTTTGAGTTTGTTTCACAACAATATTTGCAGCTGCAAATTCTGCACATAACATCGAAATCAAATGAGATTTATTGTGAGTATCAGCAAGAAACTGCTGTTGGTTTGTCGGAACAGTCATCGATCGATCAAAAACGATATCAGACGATGAAGATGTTTGTTTAGCTCGACGACGTTGTTCTGCAACTTTGATATTTTTTGTATAATCAGTGTAACCGTCAAATATTATAATAACGTTGTGACCAAAGTGTCTACGAACATACTGAACACATTTGTCCAAAATCCTCAAATGTGTTCTCTCGATCCCACACAACACGATGTATATCCTCCATCGACGATGTAGATAGCATTGGCACTTTCGATATCAATGTTCAACACATTCAAAACAGTCATAAATAGCTGACTTCTGTGTCTTACGCATTCTAATTGCATCAAAGAGCTATAAAGGGTAAGGGGCTAATTCTAATTCGTATGAGTGCATATTCGTGTTTTCTATGCTTAAACTAGCCATTATTCGAGAACAGTGCACCGTACAAGAAAAAGTGTTGAGATATTTTTTGTAGACAATTTTACGATCTACAAACTTTGTTCGAACCATTTTTCGATAACTCTTGTTGTTTCAGAGATAAACGCAAAGTTGTAACATTTGACCTCGAATAAAAAACAATGCACAAGACGGATCGATGGGGACTTTTGACATATTATTTGTAATGACGAATTCAAGGCCTGCACAAAAATCCAGCTTGTTGGGAATTAATGCAAACTGGAATGTCTATTTTGACTGGACTATATAATAATGATAATATAAAAATATGAAGATATATACATGGATTAAACGCTTGGATATTGTTTTTTCGGTACATACGTACTGGTACTTACTTCTTTTTATTGATTTGGTCTTCTTCCATCATTATTATATTATTTTTATTTATATCTTGTTTTCATTTTATGTACTTAACGCAACGATCCTCCGACACGGCACTGCTAATCTTAAACATATTAATAGCTTATTTCACTTGAGTTGAAAGCTCGTTAGAAAAGTTTTCATCTATCACTTTTACAGTTCTTCGTGCTGGTAGTCACCAAAAATTTTTATTTTTATTCTATTCTTTCCGAATTACTCTCGGACCCCAATCATGTTAGATAAGTAATTACTCAAAGTACCCACGTTTTTAAAATCTTTCTCAGTTGAATAAAAACCATAATGAAAACACCCTATTTTTGGGTCTGGTGCTAAAAGTATCATTCATTTCCTTTATTTGAAATAATTTCATGAATTATAACCATTGGGAAATAGTTGGTTTAATGATCTCAAATATATATGTGAATATGTAGGTACCTACTTTAGTATATCATTGTGTTATATTGATATTCAGTTTGAGGTATAATAACAGCTTCAGAAGGTACATAATTTTTCGTGTTGAATGAACAATTATAAACTAGAGAGGAAGCCTTTGCATATAGTGAAAAGTAAAAAAAAATAATAGTAGAATGAAACGCATTGGAAATTGAAGAGAATATAACAAAATTGAAGGGAAATTGGAAGGGAATGATTTTCACCTTATTTCAATTTAATACCAAAAAGCCCTTGATTTTCAATCGAATATTCTCACGTCAAATTATCTGCTTTTTTGAAAAAAGCCAGTGCTATATTTCTGCGTTCAAATCTCCACTTTGAGGGGCCGTGAAAAAATATATATTACCATTGTAAATTTGCAAAAAAGGCAAAAAACTCCACTAATCTTTCAGTAAATCAGGCGCACGTGTACTTATTTTTTGGCAATGTTTTTCACTTCTCAGTATACGTCAGTTAACCGCTAGTATCTCGAATACTAGCTAATTATTTGAATAATTGAATTCGACATAAGAAAGTCACTTCAAATCTTAGGTATAATTAATGTTCAAAGATAATCGCTTACATCCCCTATAAAATTGTAAGGGAAGAACTATATAGAGAAATCGGATATCTGGAATTTCCGTACAATTTTTATTGGTACAAATAGATTTAGTAAGTTTTAGAAACAATCGTAGAAATTTCGCATTAAAATATTCAGTTAGTATTTTAATTTCTCACAAAATATCGAAGTTATCAATTTGGTTAAAATATTCCTAAAAACCAATATATTTACTATATTTCAATATATTTCACTTTCAGCTCCTCAAAACTGTGAACAAAAGGTTTTTTGCAATCAGAAAATTCTCTCAGGATGATGACCAATCACGAGCTTCGGATAATACTAGTACTCATGGTGGTTCATTAGCCATCTCAGCAGAAATTACTTCCTTTTCAGTTGATTATAGCTATGCCGACAAAGCACGTATGTAGACTATTTTTATTTTATTCAGACTATATTTTCTTCCTTTTAGACTATATTTCTCTTCTGTATTGCTTTCGCACGGCCGACTTTAAACGAGCTATAAAGAGACTTGTCAGGCGTTGTTGCCAAATTCGATACTGGTGGTCTCCACTCCTGGTCGGTTGTTCCCAAAATTTCAAGCAAAGCATTGAACTTATAATACTTATTGAACTCTTTTTGTATATTGCGAACAGTTAAAAAATATTATTGGTATTAATAACATATTGAAAATTATATTGGGTATTGTGTGCACATATTCCTGTAACAGAAAAAAATAAAATATAAGCAATGATGACTCATTGAAATAACTTAATTTTTTCTTGATTAAATATGTAGAAATTTCTGACACTGAAATATATTTGTATCTTATCAACACATTTTCTATTTGAGACCACTCATCGAATTTCAAGTCAATAGGTAATGTTCAGCGTAAGAGCAAATTTTTCTAATTAAAAATTCATACTCTTACTAGCATGTCTTTATTCACTCTAATTTGGTTACTTGTGTTAATAATTTCTTCACTTGAATTAAGAAGGTGAAAATGAATTTCATTGTTAACTGAACTCATTCCAACGTCCCAAGAATCAGTAATATTTACTTTACTGGAGTCAGTTACTCTAATCAAGAATTAAATCTTGAATCTTGGCAATTAAATCTGACTGCAAAAGTGTTATTCAAATAATCATTGCGAGCTAAATGATTTCTCGACCTATCCTTTGGGCTTTTCCTAGGTAAAGTACATTTTTGACAAATAATACTCAAATTATTTAACTTCAAACTGCGAAAGTTTTGAGAAGCTTCTCATTTGCTTTAGTATATAACCATAGTTGTATAGTAATCGCGGGGATGTAAAATTCAATAGACCACTCGCCACTGTTGCCATTTAGGTACTCATTTCATGGCCTGGTTAGAGTCGGCCGTGGTTTTTGGTAAGCAACCATATTACAGCGATCGTGTACAAAAAATTTAAAAGGAACAATTATTTATGTTAATATATAGTCAAAAAATGAAAAAGAAATAAAAATTGGTGCATAATAAAAATTTGCAGAAAAATTGTACCTGTCACAGTATCCATAAACGTCTAATATATATATATATATATATATATATATATATATATATATATATATATATATATATATATATATATATATATATTCATATATATTAGACTTAAATGTAAAATTTATATTTTTCTATAAATACGGTATAAAAACAGTGACGAATAACCTGATTTTCTTAGACGTCACTTACAATTTTTACAAAATTTGTTTTGATATTTTTGATACATATTTTATGCATAAAATGTGTATATGATAAGAACTTTTCAATGTAGGTTTCGATTCACTGGGTTTTATAAGTCCGAAGACGGTATATAATTTGAAAGAAAGAGTTTCCTTGACGAGAACATTTTCAATGTACGACTTCACAAATTGTGAATGCAAACTGATATTGAACTACATGTATGGTGAAGTTTCGAGACATTTCAAAGTTGCAGGTAATATTTTTTCAGATATAACAATAAAAAGTTAATAAGATTTAGGAAAATTTATGATAATCAACGCCTTCCATGAATCAAAGGGAAAATTGATAATACATATGCCTAAATACGTAGTAGTTTTCAAGAGTTAATTTTAATTTCACACTATATCTCACAAATAAAGAGGGCTATGAAAATTTTAGACGGATGCATGTTGAATTTCATAAAGGAAGTAGCAATTTGTTAAGAAAAGCTGAACTCTCTATATTAAAAAAGAAGAAGATACTATCCAAAAATGTCGAACCTGGATACTCTGTACAAATTTCGAAAATATTGATTGTGTTGAACTTGATATGTTCTATTTTATGTTTATAGGTCAATATGATATGATGCTGAAAGCAATGTTGGCTTATGCCAAATCCTGTATAAACCTTGACAATATTGCGGAGGCCTTAACAACTCTGGATGTTGCTGAGAAGCATCTTAAGGTATTATTATAAATTAACTAATTCTCACATGAATGATAATAATAATAATAATAATAAGGACTTTATTCAATTTTATACACAAATTGTGTTACAACAGTGAAAGGCGAAGTTTAGCATAGCTATTCTCACTCAACCTCCTAAAAAATAATAAAGGGAAAAAAATAATGATAATCATAATAAAAATAACAATAATAATAGAATATAAAAAAATATATAAAGTAAACATTATTTAACAATAATTCGATAAAATGAATATGACAACCATTGTCAATTTAAACCTAATATGATGAAAAGAAAATAAAATGAGGAAAAAAAACAAAACAAAAAAAAGAGATGCAAAGTGTGTTAAATAAAGTCTATTAAATGTATTTATCCAGTTTTACTGGGTATTTGATCTTTTTTCTAAATCCGGACAGCGAAAGATTTTTATCTATCTAATGAATTATAAATTGAGGTCGCATTATATGTGAAAGATCTCTTAAAATATTTAGGCAAAACCGAGGTAAATGAAGGATATCAACATGTCTAATGTTAACCGAATGTGCATGTCGTCTAAAATTTAGTCTACGATGGAGGTAAATGGGCATTGCGGACGTTAGAATGCGATGTACGAATGAACTCATATGAAAGCGGAATAGTTGGTCAATTTTAAATCACCCTAGCTGAACGATTCTAGCAGATACTCTTTCGTATTTACGTATTCTGAAAACAAACCTACAACATGAATTTTGAATGCGTTGAATTCTATTCTTGGAGCATTGATCCAAACAAGGACAAATAAGAGTCAAACCATAATGCAATATTGGCAAAATCAACATTTCTGAAAGTTTGTAACTAATTTTTAAGAGTTTCGTACTTTGAAATTTAGGATACTTACATTCCTATACAACGTCTTAAGAGCCATGTTGCATTTTTTTACTATAAGTAGCAAATGATCATGAAAGCCCAATTTAATATCTATAATAATTCCAAGATTTTTAGCTGTACTATTTGGAGTTAGGCCCACATCATCAATTTTAATTGGAATATGATTAACCATCGATCTTTTAGTATCTGAACTGAATACTAGCAGATTGCATATAGAAGGATTCAACTTTAAATTCTGCTCTTTAGAGAAAAAGGAAATATTACTTAGGTCTTCATTTATATGAACTGAAGCCTCTTCAACTACTTTAGAATAGAAAGGAAAATATAATTGGGAATCATCCGCAAACGCATGATATTGACAATGGTTCACCCACTGAAAATGTCAGCTGTATATATAAGATACAGAACATATATGAATATTGTTGAGGCATTGTTGAAACGTGTTACGTGGTTCTATTCAATTTGTCAATTCGCAGAAACTGTTCATTGATTCATTATTAATATTTCTTTTAACACTTAGTGCTTTTGCGAAAGGTGGACCTACCAGTTTAACACCGATTCCGAACGGCCGCAAATACGGCGAGAATCGATATCCATCATCATCAGCAGGTTGGAAGCGTTATAGTGTCACTATGACGATGCCGTCCGGCTACTAAGCCTTTCTACATGTACCTAATAATAGTGCATTAAACAACTTTTGTCGAATTGAGTTCAATGTTTAAAGTCGCTACTTGTTGTAAATCCTCTTCAAATTGAAATTGTAAAGAAAACACTCTTTTCTAGAATGAAAATTTGATTGAAACACTTGGCATAATTTTTCACAAATATATTGAATAATAAAATAAAATTACAACGTTGAGTCGACATGTTTCGAGCGGTAATTTTATTTTATTACTAGCTGACCCGGTGAACTTCGTACGCCAATGTATTTTTTTCTGATTATTATTTTTCAAAAAGTCGGAAAGACATGTTCTACTATTTGTGCTACACTATCTTGTTTTTGATATTTATCTCGTGTGGAGCTAGGGACTTACTCACTTACGAAGGGACTGTAATACTTCCTGTTATTTCAAATCCGTTGAATTTAAAAAAATTTCTATATTAACACGTTTGATGTATTGAAAGTAATGACTCATCGTTAATTATATGAGATATTTGCTGGATATAAGTCAAAAAATGTTCAGAATTTAGTCCATTACCGCAAACCAATGAATATAGTGGATCTGGTGGATGTACAAATAGCGTCTATTTGAATTGACTCTTCGCGCAATATTTTGTCGCATCATTGGTTGTATTTTCTTACCAATAACAATTAATTTTGCCTTGCAATATCGACACACAACAATCATTGGTCCAATGGCAACGATTTGCTGTGAACTGTGATCTATTTCAACGTTATAATTGAGTGCAGTCGATCGGAGTTCAATGCAACCTTACATATTTGACTTGCTCTTTTATATCTTCGATTTGCTTCATTGCGAGTTCTGCGACTTTAGTTTGTACATTTAGTGGCTATCATTTTTAAAAACGAAATGTCGACTGTAAATTAAAGGAATTATTTATAAATATAATTATACGATGTATTCTTCTTTACATTCGAATATACCACGTGTTCTTTTTGAGAATTAATAATTATTTCTCACTTATATTATTAATTAAATATTCTTGAATTTTCTAATTTTACACACAATTTTTTAAATTTTCTCCCTGACAATAACAAACACAACAAAAAAAAATAGTGAATTCGGTTCAGCCGTTGACTCTACATTTTAGTTAGAAAACGTTTGGATGGGAAAAATAAATAGGCTGTTTTTAGGCTTATCCCGGAAATCATTCGAATTTTTCTCGCCGTAAAAACCATCCTTGGATTTCATCGAACATTTTGAAAAAATAATTGGCAAAATTGGTTCAGGCGTTGTTGAGTTTTGCGCTTACCAACACATTTTGCGATTCATTTTTATATTATAGATTCAATATATTTGTGAAACATTAAGCGAAGAGTTTGATTTAAATTTTTATATAATCAAGTTTCGCCAAGAGGTAAAGGATAATTTAATCTCACTCTCTTGTAGATTTAGCGAAATATGAGCTGTGATGGATCTTTTAAATAATTTTCATTATAAATTGAAAATATATCAACATATGATATATGTCGTCTTTGTAGCGTAGTGTCAAAGTGACGGACCCTCACGAGAGGGGTCTGGGTTCGAATCCCAGGTAAGAAGACCTGGACGTATGTGCATGTAAATTGGTTTCAGCGGTTAGATAAATGAATGATATGAATGAGTAATGTCCAAAGAATACGAACCGAAAAAAAATTTAAAAAAAACATATGATATCTATTTTACTATTCAATACATTTTCTTCTTAGAAAAACATATGATATTTAAAAAAACATATGATATCTATTTTACTATCCAATACATTTTCTTCTTGAATATTGGATAGATTCGTCCGTTACTCTATTGTTATAAAGAAAGTGTTATAGAGAAAAATACACTAGTTTTTATCACTATATTTATCATTTTGTGACTGCAGTTTCAGATTCATCAGTTTCATTATTTTGGACCAAATTCAAACCTTCACAAAAAATAAAAATAATTGTTTCGGTATTTTTTAATGATGATAGTCCACTTGAGATTGGCAAATTACAAATTCTCATTTGGCTTAATTCCCTCAATTGATTATTGACTATCATAATGCGCTTCTTATTCCACGTACCTATAGAATGTTATGTAATTTTCAAAATTATATAATTTCTGTTCTATATAATTTTTAATCTCTTTGATTTTCAATAAAATTTCAAACGTTTCTCTAGCAACGGGGCATCAGTTCTGAAGAACCGCATTGGAAATTAAATCTATTGATGGGAAATATTTTCACCTTAAGAGGAAAAGCGTTACTTGAAATGAATCAGTTGGATGAATCAAGCAAATATCTTTTTATGGCAATGGAAAATTATGGTTAATAGAATTAGGTACCTGTAATTTATATTAGGTAATAAAATTCAACTTTTTTTGTAGAAGCCCCATTTCCAGTGTCTAATTTTAAAAGATCTATAAAGAGCTCTAGTAAGAAACTGAAACAAAAACTTGCCTTGTATGTGTTGCCAGGTACATTCACAAAGAAATTGAGATATTACGAAGAAATGTACTTCAATGATGTTGCTGTATGTTTGAATACAATGTCACAGGTTTTTCGGGTGAGTACTACATTTACTTATAGGGATGAATTGGTTATATATAATTCGTTTATAACCATTATTTATATACGGATTAAAATTTATCGATAATCGAAGGATGGATTGTTTCAATAGCTCTTTTCTGCATTATGAATTAAGATAGGTAAATTGTGGGGCCACTTCTTCTTTAAGTAGTACTTTAATAGCTCTCTCCTGCATTATGAATTAAGATAGGTAAATTGTGGGGCCAGTTCTTCTTTAAGTAGTACTTTAAGTGTACAAGAATAAAATTACGTTATAGAATTTCAAAGTGAGCTGTGTTGCTTCTACTATAAAAATGAATTTGCATTGAAAAGTATGCTTTTTTGTATTGATTTGTATTCTACAAAACGTTTGAAAACCGCTGATAACTGCAATGTTCACATTGAAAAATCTATAGAGTGAGATTTATGAAAGTTGTAATGCTAAAATAAGCAATTTTATTGAAACATCAAGTTTATCAAGAAAAAGACTTCAATGCTCGTGCATAAATTTTCGTGGAACAATTTTATATTACTTATTGTGTATTGTTCGTCATAAATTTATCATGAAAGCGTTTTAAAGGACCCTGATTGAAAGTTTTTTCGAACATTGAATTCAAACGCATTGAAATGAAATCACGGAAAATATAATTCTGTATACCCGTAGGGGTATTCTTATTATAGAATAAGAAGAAGAAACAATTTGTGCTTTCACTGAACTAATGTGATTTTATTTCATAATGATATTCAGGAAAATATAAAGCAGAAAAAAGCAATTTTCAATAAAACTTACGGTGTATTGATTTGACTTTGCACTTTAATGAACATATTTCAAAGTGAAAACCACTTCATAAAATAACTCAACATTCCTTTAATTTCTGCTTCTGTTTTTAGCGCAATTAAATGAGCTTGACGTTATGGATGTCATAAATAATTCAAAAATTCTAATTCTTTTGGTGTTGGAAATTTCTATAAGAATGCTAAAAAACTGTGTTCAACTTTCAGCTAGTTCATTAATATTTTCAATAATTATGATTATGATCGGATATGTATTTTCTGAACCGCTGAAAGGTGCAAAAATTATTCATGTAAACAAAAAAGTGAAAAAAATTTTATAAGAAAGATAGTAGAAAAAGTTTCGCTTGATTTTTAGCGGTTGCTCTTCTTTTAGTATCAGGATTTTACGATAACTGGATAAGAGCGCTGAAAACACTTGTTGGAGCTTGGAGATATGCATCCTGTGAACATATATTTAGAGAGTTAATAGTGTTGGCGTTTACTTGATGTAAATCCGTTATAATTGAACATAAACTTGTTATGAACTTATGATTTACACTTTATTGACTACATAGCATGACGCGTTTCGTCGTTACAAACGACTTTTTTTTTGCAGTCTTCTTTGATCCACGCTTTCATTCCTTGAATGGCCCCTCTACTTGCAGAACTGCTGGTGTTATCTGTCCTTAATTTGATATATTTGGGGAACACTTCTTTTTTCAGACATGTTGTTAAAAACCATATATTCTGCGTGTTGATAGCACTTTTGAGTAACAGTTTAAAGTACCATCGTGCCAAAAAGCTGTTATCAGCTTCTTTTAAATAGTTAATAGTGTTGGCTTTTACTTGATGTAAATCCATTATAATTGAATATAAACTTAAATTCAAACACTTGAACTTATGATTTACACTTTATTGACTACATAGCATGACGGTAGTAGCATGATGAAGCACAGTGGCTTCATCACATGTTGATGATAAATGAAATGATGATCATCAACATCTGATGAAGCCACTGTGTTGACGAAACGATCGTCATGTTTTTGAATTAATTATAGTGAAAATCGAAAAACTACTCAGTTTTATTTGAATCATTCAAGTATTAGTTTCAGATGTCCTCTGGGCTCTTGCTTTGTTCGTGTTTATTTACTTACAGTTGTTTCTTCTTTATTTATGAGTGTGTTCTTTTTATTCCATTTTAATGGAAGAAGACTTTGTTGAAGTTGACAGTGATAATTTAATTATTTTACTCCATTTTATCACACTGATTCATTTCGAAAGACTGAAACAAAAGTGATTGACTTGAAGTCGACAGTATTATTTTGTAATAGATTTTCTTAAATTCAAATCGACTTCTTTTTCCATATACTCCTCGTACGTACTCGTCTAGGTCAAATGACATCACATGATGGAGCGGAGCATGTAATGAAATTATTCTTCAACAAAACTTTGAAGTACTATAACTTTCTCATTTCTTAAGATATTTTATCGATTCTTTCAGGTGTTCCATCAGTTTTATTTGAATGTTTATAATTTTCCGCAAAAAATTTGAATTCTACTATTCAAAAAAAGTGATTAATTATATGTATAGTAAATGACACGGAGGTTTCGCTTATCTCTTCGTGAAAACAATGTGTTCGTGTTAAAAACAATAAATTGAAGTATGTAAAAGATTACATAAAAATAACGAACACAATATGCACAAACAAAAAGAATTTGGGTTCATTGTTGGTAAATAACAAGGACAAACTTGAGTTATTTTCGAGAAGTGGCGTTTATAAAATATTTTGCAGTGAATTTGGTAGTTTTTAAATGAGAGGTAATAATAAAAAAAAAAACTTGTCTAAAAATCACTGACTGAACAATTCTTTATTCGACTAGTTTCGCCTTTAACAGCATTATCATTCTTGATAATGCTGTTGAAGGCGAAACTATCAGTGATTTTTAGACAAGTTTTTTTTTTTATTATTACCTCTCATTTAAATATGAACTATCACAGAGTAGATTCATCGTCCATTGAATTTATTGGTAGTTTTTACATATGTCAAACTGGACGTTCTGTACAAAAAAGAATCGATGAACATAAAAGATCAATACTGTTGATTAAACCTAATACAGGTTTTTCTGAACACTGCGTTAAACATAATCATTTCTTGAATCTCAGTAAGACCGAAATAGTACTCTAACGAAGGTGGTAAGGGCAAAAAATTAGATACCCTTGAAGTCTTGAAATTCCGATAGCCAGAAAGAAGAATTTACCCATTTGCAATGACCAGGTGAATTTTTCCGTGAAACCAGTGTTAAATTCTGTGTTTTAGGATATATAAGTGAAAGATGTATATTTTGAAATTCAGTAATATTGTATACTTTGATAATGGGTTAACCAACCGAAACATATGTAGAGTTTTTATAATATTGTGAAACTTAAGTCAATATTTGTAGAATTATTGTAAAATTATACAAAAATTGTACAAAAATATTCATGAATTGAGAAAGGTGCCCAACTTCAATACTGAATATCAAATTCAGGAAAATGCCATCATATTTTGCCATCAAATAGCGCATTGGCCTCAGTGAAGCTGGTTATATAAACGGTAAACCGATATAAGAATTGTCCAGATCTAATATAGATTTGGTCATTAATATTTATTGCATTAAAAAGTTACATTTGACCTTGCGTTCCTCAGAGGAAGCAATTTAATTTTTTCTATGTGTATGGGTACAGCATCCAAGATTGTTGGTTTGCAACCCTCGTTCCGCCAAAAAATTTGTAGAGACATAGTTTGTAGCAAATCGCAATGTCTACAATTTTATTAAATTTTATAGAGTTTTTGAATAAAATTATGAGAAAATTTCGCAAAAATTTTCTCTTTTGTTATATAACTTTTTTATTTATTACTTTACGATAAAATGACTCCGGACTAATATTGCATCTCTTTACAAATATCTTCAACTAATATTTTCCCGTTTTCGTGCTAGAGATTTCAGAGACTCTCCAAAGTTGATCGAGTTCTTACTACCCGTAAGAATCCGCTGACATCGAAACGTCAGCCTTTCTCATAGATTATTTTTTTATTTTATACAGTTTTAATATTTTCGAAACATTCCAATGTTTTTAATTAGTTAGTTTCAACTCGTTTCTAATATGACAAACGCGGGATCAAAGTAGTAACTCCACAATCTTGAAGTTAACCTCCTAGTGCCCCTACCCACACATCCCAACAATAAAATTGCGTCCTCTGAGAAACGGAAGATTAGGCCCGAGTAATGTAACATTTCAATGGACTAATTCCGATTTGTTAATATAAAATATGTTAATTTCAGGCTATGGGTCGGTTCAAGCAAAACGAGTTGGCGGCCATATGGGCTCTCGAATGTGCCCTTAAAGCCGACTGCGACTTCACATTGATTTGTCAGTGTTTCAAGGACATGATATATATAGCCCAAATGAATCGTAATACTTTTCATTGTCTTGCCCTCGAAGTTCATTCACTTCGTTATTGCCATAAAAAAATATACGACATACATTCTGATGATGTTAAATATGTTGCTGAATTATATCACGTCATACGAGAGCTGAGGTGAGTATAAAGATGGATAATAAATTTGGAAGTCATATAACGTTGTAGAAAAACAAGTGGGATCTCGACCTTTACCATTCTGATAACCAGATGAAACTTTTTATATTATGTTATTGATTTATGAACGCTCTTATGATAGCTCACCTATCGAAAAGTGTTCGTGACTAATTTCAATTTAGTTATTTTCAATAAATTTTTTCATCGCCTTCAATAAGTCAATTAAGATAACTTTATCTATGTGATAACGGATGAACATTGCTATCAGAAAATAGATCATTTAATTACCAAAATAACAGTAATAGTAAAAACCTGGCATCAATTTTTGTGTAAGTATTTGAGACAAGCTGAAAACTTGTAACATACCTCTCCTGATATACCCCAATACGGAATGTAGACCTGTCTGGTAGCGGTACTGAATCAACTCCTAAATTTTTAGTGGTTGGCAGCTGGAAAGTCCCAACAAAATGTTCTGTCTTTTTGAGAATCATATCTTTTAGCTATAAATAATACTCCATTAAAATTTCAAGCTGCCTCAAATACATTTTTTGCAAAATATGTTTGCACGCGTCTGGCAATGTTGAAACTCCGATTGAATCATCCAGCTTATTTTTTTTTCGTATTTATTAATTTTGGTATACACTGCAACATATAGAAAATGCGTTTAGCCTCAAACATATTTTCGGGGAAAAATATTTTTAATATTTTTAACAATTTAGGGGTTAAATTAGCTCCGCTACTCACCAGCCAGGTCTGCAATTCCGTATTGGGGTATATCAGGAGAGGTATGTGATAAGTTTTCAGCTTGCCACAAATACCTACATAATAATGATGCCAGCTCTTGGACTATACAGGCTCGCTGGAAAAAAATCCTTCGTAGAGTAGCGTTTTCATTCTTTGAAGTTTCAAAATGTGAGCGATCAAATATGTGCGATGCAGAAAGTAGATTGTCCGAGACCCATGTGATAGAGCAGGATGCAACGTAGCAGCTGAGTGTGAACTTTAAAAACTTCAAAGTATGGCAAGAATATTCTATCAAAATTTTTTGCTGTCAAGTTTTTACTTTTATTTTCGTAATTGAATTATCTTTCTAATGATAGAAATATTTATTGGTTCTCATATTGCTGAAATTATCTAAATAGGCTAGGAAAAAACTTGATTGAAAATAATTAAATTAAAAATAGCCATGAACACTTTTTGATAGCCAAGCTATGATAGGTGTGTTTATAAATCAATAACATAGCATAAAAAAGACCTCTTCTGGTTATTAGATGGGCGAAGGACGAGCCCCCACGGGTTCTTAGACTATCGTTTATAAGGATGTCATTATAAAAAAATACTCTCTTTACTTTAATTTATAATAATACTGAATTATAATATATTAGTATCACTAACTTCTCCCATCTGATAACCAAATGAGATCTATTCAATACGTCTATGATATCGTATTTATCTAGAAGTGTTCATGGCTATTTTCAGTTAAATTAATTTGAATTTTTTCATCACCTGTTTGTTAACCAAGCAAGGTTAGTCTCAGCAGATAGTTTTCAACATATAGAATTTGCTTTGATATGCTTGCCTAGGGATTTCTGTTCATAGATACATAGCTATCGATATTAATATTACCATTGTTCTAAGAGCGCAGCTCAGATACGTATATAGCTCCGTGCCAAGATTATGTTAGGAATCGAACCCAACAGAACCAGTAAGTCAAGCACGTTATAGGGTCACTATACCGCTCATATACCCAGTGGCATATGATAACCACTAAAAAATCAGACGAAAGATAATTCAATTACAAAAATAACACTATAACCTTGCCTTTAAGAAATCATTCGTGAAATAAAGTTGCCTGGTTTTAGAGTCTCAAAATTAAAACTATTATATATATATATATATATATATATATATATATATATATATATATATATATATATATATATATATATAATCGTTTTAATTTTGAGACTCTAAAACCAGGCAACTTTATTTCACGAATGATATATATATATATATATATATATATATATATATATATATATATATATATATATATATATATATATATATAATATGATAAACTTTTTTATTTCAAATTATCTGAGGTTACATATATAATAAAAAACCAACAGAGAACTTAAAATGACGTCAGAACTACAACCTTCAACATAATCTTATAAGTCCTATATCTTCATCTTCCACTCTAGACACATGAATTGAATTTATTCTACCTTTCTAAATAGTCATTCAGTGAGTACGGTTCCAATGTAATGATCATATCTTTAACTTTTTTCTTAGATCCTTTCATAGTGTAAGTTCCCTTTATATATATATATATATATATATATATATATATATATATATATATATATATATATATATATATATGTATATATATCCGAGAGAAAAGTGGATTGTCCAAAGTCCGATTGTCAGAATAGGCATTCTTTGACAAACGGGAATGACATGTATATTTTTTGTAGCAAAAATTATTGGCACTATTGATATTTTCATTTAGGAAACATGAGCAAAAAGTGTTTTTTGTGCAACTCAAAAATCTTCTTCATTGATTTCAATGACGATTCATTAAAATCAGAGTGTCTAAGAGCGCTCATCAAAGCACAGTTCTTATGTTAAAAACTACTTGTTAAGACTAACCTTGATTGGTTATCGAAAGAGTGGAGTTAATGAAAAAATTGATTATAATCAATTAAATTAAAAATAGCTAACAACAATTTTCGATGGGCAAGCTCTCATAGGCGTGTTTATAAATCAATGATATTTCATGAAACATTGGTCTCATCTGGTATCAGATGGGTGAAGGTGGAGACCCAACAGGCTATTAAACCAGGTATATGTTAAGCAAAAGCTATACACACAATTGCATAGGTACTTTGAAAAGTCAGACATTTTTGGTTTGGTTTAACATTTTTTTATTTCAACAATTTCAAAATTTAAAATATACTCTTGTAACTTAAGCTCAAATATTTCAATTCTTTTATTAGCTTTCAAGAAACTAGTCAAATTATTGCAAGCATCAAAGCCTTCATAATATATACTATTTTAAGATTTAGAAAACTTATTCAGTAACTGTTTCTAGTATTAGAGCCATTGATATCACTGTATCACTGTAATATGCTATATATATATATATATATATATATACTATATATATATATATATATATATATATATATATATATATATATATATATATATATATATATATAACTAAAAAGTTTTGTCTTTTTCCTACCTTTTTGATCTATAATATTTCTTTACTGGGTTGAGGTCAATTTTAACTTTTCTGCTAGATTTACTTCACAGGACTTCATTACGCGTTTCGGTTCTAAGAACCATTTTCAAATAATATTGTCCAAAATTGTCAACAACTACAAAAATTCGGTTTTAAAAGCAAATATACGAAGGTTAAAAATCTTAAATAACTTACTCGTTCTATGTATATAACAAAAAACATTGAGGACATTAGTTTTCACAAACAATTTTGGGAGAATCACTTTCCTTCAATCATGCACATAGGTATTACTTGTCTTAAGTCGAAAAGAATACTGATTGATAATGTCATACATTATGTTTATATTTACTCTCTTTTTTCGATGGCATGTTTTGCTAGTGCCGTGCATTTGATATTATTTCTTACGGAGTATTTGTGACATCAAAGTAGCACATAAACCGAACAACTTTACAAAACATTTTTTTACTAATTAAAACCAAAAATTGATAAACGAAACACCACACATTCCATTTTCAAAATTGAATGTACTGATTGCAATGCTAGTTACATCGGAAACACAAAACAATATATACACAAGAGAATCTACGAACACAAATACTCCGTAAGAAATAATGTCAAATGCACGGCACTAGCAAAACATGCCATCGAAAACCTACACACTTTTGATTTTGATAATGTAGAAATAGTAGATACTGAATATAATGACCAGAAAAGAAATATAAAAGAAATGATTGCTGTTCAACTTGACAAGAATACCATTAACTCTAAGACATATATAGAAAACTTCAATCAAATATATAATAACATCATTTCAAATTAACCATCACTACATGAAGAAAAAAGAAAGTAAATATAAACATAATGTATGACATTATCAATCAGTATTCTTTTCGAATTAAGACAAGTAATACCTATGTGCATGATTGAAGGAAAGTGATTATCCCAAAATTGTTTGTGAAAACTAATGTCCTCAATGTTTTTTGTTATATACATAGAAAGAGTAAGTTATTTAAGATTTTTAACCTTTGTATATTTGTTTTTAAAACCGAATATTTGTAGTTGTTGACAATTTTGGACAATATTATTTGAAAATGGTTCTTAGAACCGAAAGGCGTAATAAAGTCCAGTGAAGTAAATCTAGAAGAAATGTTAAAATTTACCTCAACCCAGTAAAGAAAAAGAAATATATATATATATATATATATATATATATATATATATATATATATATTACAGTATATATTTGGCAAAAAGCATTTTTTGTATAACAGACCATAGTTCCAGCATATTTCAGCATATTTTTAATTGTGGTATATCTATTGCACTTTAAGATTGTTTGCATAGCTCTTCTGTAATGATTTCAACTGGTGAGTTTTGTCTTGATCAAACGGAACGGCAGAGTGGATCAATATTCAAAGTGTGGCATTTTTACTTGCATGAACAACATCAACTTTAATAATTGAGTAATTCAATAATAAATTTAATATTTCAACCGATTTTTTGTCATTCGTTTTATTATTTTCAAGTCCCAATTTTGTGATTCACTCACTCAGGTCACAAAACAACAAGATATTAAAAATGTATTTATTTTCTGAAATAATATAATTACGAAGGATTACTTAGAAAAATATGTAATATAACTCCGATGCAACTACTTTAACTTACAAAATCTGACTAAATAAATAAGAAAATATAAATTACATAGATAGCAGTGTTGTAAAATATATTCTATGCCTCTATGGTTTTCATCTTTAATATTTATTACTTCCAACACGTTTAGAAAAATTGAAGTTTTTTGATTACGTGAAACTAAGATTATCATTAAATTTCAATTTTTCATCTAACCTTATGCCCAAATATGTACCTAATTGTTTTTACTCTTTAATTTTTTTGTGCATCAGGTTTTATCATAATATCCCCATTTGTATTGATTTTCATAGTCTGTTTGTACCCAAAGCTATGAATTAGATATTTGGATATTTAGGAAGATAAGCTATTGTTACATAACTATTAATTTTTCTGCTGAAAGGGGATCCACTCTGTCATATTCTCAATATATTTGCCGAAAATAAAAACCATCTTGGATCAGCGAATAAATGCATAGAACATTCTTTCACATAAGAAACAATATCGTTAATATATGCAGAGAACAATATGATTATTGTGATCATAATTAAGCATTATTATATGCTTAATTATGTGCTTATAGTGCTTGTGTAACTGTGTGTCAGAAGAAAATGTTAAATTTCCTCTTCGCCTGTTAATTAGTTTTCTTGAAGGAATATTTAAATAAGACCGCATTGTGTCTACTATCGTAATAGATAGTCAAACATATCAAGAAAGTAGAATGATTGATTTCAAAGTACAACATTCATAATATGTATAAAATAGGTAATCTTTTGAAAAAGATTGTAGGTACATTATAAATGAAATGTGGGAAGTCATTGTGGATGATTATTCCCGCAGTTATGAAATGATAATTAAAAATTAACTCCAATGAATTCGTCAGGTAATTTCAGTCGTTTTCAAAAATTCAACTTATTTTATGCACAACTTTTTTGAAAATGAATATTGGTGCATCTCTTCAAACCGGAGGAATCATAGAAAGGCTGGCGGACCGATGTCCCTCACCAAACAAAACGGAGTCAATTTTATTTTTATACAATTATATAAAGGGTGTTTTTTTTAAAGGTATAGAACTTTAAAATGCAATAAAACAACGATAGATCATTCGATTGACAAGAATTTTTTTTTATTCGAAAGATAATCTTGTGGAATTACATTTTAAATATGATTTCTGGCATACGACTGCCACGCCAGGCTCGGATGTAGTTCAATCTGGACGTCCAATTTTCGATGACCCTTTCCAACATTTGTGGCCGTATATCGGCAATAACACGGTGAATATTGTCTTCCAAATGGTCAAGCGTTTGTGGCTTATCCGCATAGACCAATGACTTTACATAGCCCCACAGAAAGTAGTCTAGCGGTGTTAAATCACAAGATCTTGGAGGCCAATTCACAGGTCCAAAACGTGAAATTAGGCGGTCACTAAACGTGTCTTTCAATAAATCGATTGTGGCACGAACTGTGTGACATGTTGCGCCGTCTTGTTGAAACCACTGCTCCTGGACATCATGGTTGCTCAATTCAGGAATGAAAAAGTTAGTAATCGTGGCTCTATACCGATCGCCATTGACTGTAACGTTCTGGCCATCATCGTTTTTGAAGAAGTAAGGGCCAATGATTCCACCAGCCCATAAAGCGCACCAAACAGTCAGTTTTTCTGGATGTAACGGTGTTTTGAAATACACTTGAGGATTATCTTCACTCCAAATGCGGCAGTTTTGTTTGTTGACGTAGCCATTCAACCAGAAGTGCGCTTCATCGCTAAACAAAATTGGCTTATGGAAATCTGGAACAACGGCAATCTCGTTTTGGACCCATTCGACGAATCTACGCCTTGCTTGATGATCGTGAGTCTGTTCATGATGAATTGCCAAACAAAACTGAGACTGAATCACTTCTCAGTTGTTAAATCGGTCACCATCTTCAACAGTAATGCCAACTTAAAGGTCTGAACCTCTAAAAAAAACACCCGTTATAACAGCCAATAATATTTATATATCAATCAATTCGTCTAACAATGACCTCCCTCATTTTCACATATTACCAAATTCGAATAGAATTGTGTCAGGGTCATTTTGGGTGAAGTAAAAGGTTTGCAGCGACACATTGACTTTGACATTATATTTATTGAATAACAATATTATATATTACCTTATAGTCTGAAACACTACCGGTAAACCGGTGTAAAGATTGAAAATGGAAAATTTTCGTAATACCATTTCACAAGATACATGGCTATTGAAAGTCAAACTCCTGGCTAGCTTCTCAGGTTACGTGGGATTGAGGTACTACTTCTGTCAACTTCGAGGGTTTGCTTTCTGCTCTCTGCCTCGTTCTTTCAACCAAGTTCGAATATTTAGATTTGATTATCTAAATTCGATTATTTGGATTCACAACTTTAGTCATCCTGGAAATTAATTAGATGGCCTGGTGTTGTTCTCAGGGGTCGGATTAGGAGGTTCTCAATATGAGAATTCTTCACAATAATATAAAGTTTCCACACTTTCCTTCACAAGGGAAAAGGAACTTCAGAGTTAAATACAAAATTGAAAAATTATTTTAGCGTACCACAGCTATATCGAAAAAGCAATAGGAACAAGTTTTCATTTCTAATCACAGAGCAACAAAAAAACTCACACAACACCTTTCGACGCAAGGCACACAATTTTTTTAGGGTTAGCGCATGAATTGACTTGAACCAGTGGCGTTGAAAAATTGATGGAAAATACTTAAGAAGCACTTTTCATGCTACAAGTCTCAATGAACTTAAATAGTACATACTGATAGTTGCGACACTTTAAGTGGCCTAAAGGCATGGTTAAATGAATGCAATTCAACTTCTAAATAATTGATATAAAATTAGGCGCGGTCTCCTCGAAGTACCAATCTGGGCTTCTTGTGCTTCCATCTGACATCTTCTTCGTAGTCTCCTAGGGTGGCTACCAGGGGGTTGGGGTTGGCTGGAAGTTTGGTTGGTTGGTTTGCGAACATTCTCGCTGCAGTCGCTCTGATTGACTCAATAACATTCGGCATTCCGAGGTCTCTGTGGATTTGAGAGTTTTTTTGCATATCAAATGGCACGAAAACGTCCGTTTACTTCACTTTAAGAGTCTATTATAAGAAAATCGACTGATGTTATATTTTTATTTCAGATTAAACCGTTCAGAACTAGAAAAATCAGTGTACATCGGTTACATTGCTTTACGATTGGCAATATCTGTGAATCATTACAAATTAATTTTGAAATCTATCCCTCCCTTAATTTGCACTTTACTACTAAAATCCTACTTGCCAGAAGTATGTTCTCTCATAAATGAACTGGACTATTACACCTGTGACTCGGATTGTAACAGTGTTGAATCAGGTATGTAATATAATGTTATTTCGTACTTATGTATTCACTAGAAAAAATTGAGAAAAAAATGCATAGGTATCTTAATATTATGGATATGATATCTGCATATTTGGTTAAAAATTACCTACCCATATTTTTATTGTTCCATGCAGAATCCAATTAAGGTGCAATATTCCAATAATAATAAGTTGTTTTCCTCCAAATTTATGAAAACCGTTCAGATAAATTATGAAAACCAATTGAATATCATAGGTAACAACATAATTAAAAAGACTTGTAAATATGTAATAGTGTTGGCGTTTACTTGATGTAAATCCATTATAATTGAATATAACTTAAATTCAAACACTTGAACTTATGATTTACACTTTATTGACTACATAGCATGACGCGTTTCGTCGTTACAAACGACTTCTTCAGATGCTTACAGAATAATTCTGTAAGCATTATGTAAGATTATTCTGTAAGCATCTGAAGAAGTCGTTTGTAACGACGAAACGCGTCATGCTATGTAGTCAATAAAGTGTAAATCATAAGTTCAAGTGTTTGAATTATGTAAGCATTATGTAAGATTATTCTGTAAGCATCTGAAGAAGTCGTTTGTAACGACGAAACGCGTCATGCTATGTAGTCAATAAAGTGTAAATCATAAGTTCAAGTGTTTGAATTTAAGTTATATTCAATTAATAAGACTTGTCTAAGTCAAACAATTTGTTCAATTCATTCGACATACTCGTATATTAGAAAGGTACCGAATACTACCTTACCTAATCGTTCTGAATTCTTATCAATAGTTTAGTAAAACCAAACAAATTTTGAATTCCAAAGTGTTGTCTGAGAAATCGTTGAACAATATAACCCTATCTCTTATGGAAGTATATATATATATATATATATATATATATATATATATATATATATATATATATATATATATATATATATATATATATATATATATATATATATATATATATATATATATATATATATATATATATATATATATATATATATATACATAATAATATAAGGAGTATTGCCGTATGATTTGAGTAAGTAATAGATGAGTTCTCCGCAAAAGTAGGGCCTAATTGATACACAACCAATTTATCAACCTGGTCTATATTTCGAATAAGGTTATATTCTTCATCAGGATTCTAAAAAATGCATAAGTGTAAAACAAAATAATCTAAACAAAAAATTACATCTTACGGTTAACTAGGTTGAAGATGTAGCCAGACAGTACGAAGCAGTGAAAATAGATGGTAAGCAAATGTTGAAACTTACAGAACTAAACAATTTATTAACTAAACAGGTTAATAAATTGGTTGTGTATTAATTAAAGTGGCCCTACTTTGCCGAGAACTCATCTATATATATATATATATATATATATATATATATATATATATATATATATATATATATATATATATATATATATATATATATATATATATATATATATTCAATTCTATATACATATAAAGACTATTAAAAGTCAACATATTAATAATTGTCAGATAATATTGAGAGATATGCCGACATTCATTGGAAACGCAAGACAGCCACTGTTTCGTGCAACAAGGCCTTTTTCAGTTGCTTCAAGGGCGTAGTAGTACTTCGATCAAATCTCCAAATCTGGAGAGTTCGAAAACGGAAACCTGAAGTATGTCGACTTCCTTTAGAGGCATCTCTATTCTTCTTGTTTTTTCATCTCCAGGTTCGTACAGCTTGAACTTAACTTCGCCGTTCTGAATAGAGCCAATAAGTTCGAAACACGTGTCAACGGCTGTTTTCAATTGCGGGCTATACTGATAATTTCTGAAAAATGAGAAAATTTTTTCATTCATTGTTCACTTTCTCGGTTCAAGACTCCGTAAAGGATAAATAGTCGTCATAAAGGCGATACGTTGAACAAATCTCCAATCCCGGAGAGTTCACGTGGAGGTCTATCAGTGGAGAATTCCTTTACAGGAGTGTACGTTTGTTGTTGATTCTATCTCCAGGTTCGTACACCTTGAACTTACGTTCTGAGGAGAGCCAATACGGTCGAACACGTGACAACGGCTGCTGCCTATTGAGTTCCGGGCTATACCAAGAATTCTATTTTTTCTGTATATATATATATATATATATATATATATATATATATATATATATATATATATATATATATAATCTAACAATTTGATAACAATATTGAGGAGAAGCGGATATCAATATTATAAAAATTTGTACACTATCATATATTGTTTTACAACCATTTTTGCTTTTAAATGTTCACCAGTCGATGAATCATACATCTGTCCTTTGTTTTCATCCAGTTCTTTATGGCAGACTTGAATTTTTTAATATTAATCATATTTTTTACTTCAAATGGCAATTCATTATAGATTCTTGGTGCCAAATAGGAATAGCTACGAAGACATATAGATTTTCTGTATATCGGAATTGATAAAGAGTTCCTGCTATATCTAGTATTCACTCTATGTTCTAAAAAGTAACTACTGTCTATTTTCTTTTTCGTGAAGATTAGCAAATAGACAGTAGTTACTTTTCAGAACATAGAGTGAATACTAGATATAGCAGGAACTCTTTATCGATTCCGATATACAGAAAATCTATATGTCTTCGTAGCTATTCCTATTATATATATATATATATATATATATATATATATATATATATATATATATATATATATATATATATATATATATATATATATATATATATATATATATATATATATATATATATATATATATATATATTTATATATGTGTGTGTGCGTGTGTGTGAATTTGCAATCAAATAGTGGCAGTAGAACAGAGTTTTACGCTTATATATCTTTAAATTATAAATGTAGTGTATTCTTATCTCAATGTCTACAACAGCATAAGTTCAATGGTATGAAATAAAGAATTCTACTGTTAATTGGAATTTGCTTAATAATTTTTTTCGAGTGTTCTTGGTCTCAATCATAGTGATTACGATTATTCCTATCCTTGAAAGTGACATGCGTATGTAATTGTAAATTTAAAAAAAAATCTGTTGGGGTGTGATATTTTGCATGAATCTTCTCCTTTGAATGCTTCGAGATTCTATAATCATTTCATAAGTATATGTTCTTTACAGGAAGATTATTTTTTCATATCGCCTGCTTAAGATTTCATATTGAAACTGGATACACTGTAATTTTCTACGAAGATATCGAGAAGTTCAACTATTCGGAGAATTTACAACTTGCTGGTGTAAAGAACCCAGCAGCCAGAATTGAATTTATTAGTTTGATGTGGTTATGGTATGTAGAACTACACTAGAAGGAAATGAATAATCTAGATATTTTTCAACTTTCTCTGTCAATTTCAATTTCGATATAAATTTATATATATATATATATATATATATATATCTTAAATCTTAGGCTAGTAACCTACCTGGAAAAAATTAATATGATATCGTCGCGACAATTTGGATTTCAGAAAGGTTTATCCACAAGAGATGCTATTATGGAGATTACTAAAAAGGTTAATAATGCAATGGACAATGGTATCCCTGCATTATGTCTATTAATGGATTTGGCTAAAGCTTTTGATACAGTGGACCACAATCTGTTACTTGAAATCTTAGAGGAAGCAGGAATACGTGGACTACCATTAGGGCTGTTTCAAAATTTTCTACAGGAACGTGTACAGAGTGTGAAAATAGGTTCTGAATTTAGTCAAAAGGAAAAACTTACAGTGGGAATACCGCAGGGAACCGTACTTGGTTCTACAATATTCTGTATTTTTATCAACCACCTACTAAATCTGGATTCAGCCGGAACGATAATCAGTTTCGCTGACGATACAATAATTTATTATGAAGAAACATCTTGGAGTAGCCTTAAGGAAGTGGTGCAGGTGAATTTGTTGAATGTCATTGATTGGTTCAACTCAAAACGTTTAACGTTGAATTTTGATAAAACCTTCTTTATACCATTTTCTATATACAGTAATAAATTGCCGAATTTTGAATACTTAAGGATCAGGCAAGACAACAAAGTAATCAAAATACAGCGAAAAAACAAATTGATGTATCTAGCAGTGACACTGGATTGCCATTTGCGGTGGGACGAGCACGTTGGTAATATGGCGCGAACTCTACGACTGTTGTTGTTCAGGTTCAAATTTTGGAGGAGAATCTTGGACATATCTCATCTCCGTGTTATCTACTATGCTCTTGTACAGAGTAGATTACAGTATTGCATTCTTGCATGGGATGCCGCAGCAAGTAACCACCTAAATAAACTTGAAGTTGTGCAGAAACGAATTTTGAAAATTATGTATAATAAAAACCTGCAACACTCTTCAAATTTAATATTCAGAGAGAGTGGAATACTGGATATCAGACAAATTTATATGTACAGTTGTTTGATATACACTTACCATCATAAAGAAATACTCCAGGATATCGAGCACACTCATCTTACACGTAGCAGGGTTGCATCAGCTTCATTAACTCCATTTTTAAAAAAAAACGACTACGCAAAGACATTTCACTTACCTTAGCATCAAATTTTACAATTCATTGCCAGAAAGTCATAGGAGTTGTAGCCTCATTAAAAGAAATTTAAGTTTTATTTGAGATTTATTGATAGTTCATGAATATAAATTCTAAGTGAATTTTATAAATTATTGTTTAAATTAAGTTTAAATTAAGATGAAAGCCTCATTACAAAAGAAATTTCAGTTTTAAATTTGAATTGTTATTGTATAACCTTTTAACTATATGATATATATATATATATATATATATATATATATATATATATATATATATATATATATATATATATATATATATATATATATATATACATATATATATATATATATATATATATATATATATATATATATATATATATATATATATATAATGTGTTGGTAAGCGCAAACTCAACAACGACTGTGCCAATTTTGCCAATTCTTTTTTTAAAATGTTCGTTGAAGTCCAAGGATGGTTTTTACGGCGAGAAAAATTCGAATAATTGCCGCTTAAATTCTAAAAACAGACCATTTCTTTATCCCATACAAACGTTTTCCAACTAAAATGTAGAGTCAACGGATGGAGCGATTTCACTATTTTTTTGTCGTGTTTGTTATTGTCACGAAAAAATTAAAAAAATTGCGTGTAAAATTAGAAAATTTCAGAATACTTAATTAATAATATAAGCAAGAAATAATTATTCATTCTCAAAAAGGGGATGTAAAAAAATGAATATCTTATCACACATTTCGGTTAGTTCAGCCCTATCACGACTAATAGTAAAACAACAATTCAATATAAAATTTTGGTAACTTTGAAGACTAACATACACGTTACTTACATAGCACGTGGTATATTTGATTAAAAAGAAGAGTACATAGTTTTCTTCAATTTACAGTTGAAATTTCGTTTTCAAAAATGCCAACTATTAGATGTACAAATTTAGTCGCAGAACTCGCAATGCAGCAAGTCAAAGATATAAAAGAGCAAGTCAAACTGACGAGCAACGCGTAGCTCGTAATGAAGTTGAACGGAATCGATGGAATCGAAATCAACAATATGAAAAGGTGGCGTTTAACTCGTATCGACCTGCATACAATTATAACGTTAAAATAGATTAGAGTTCACAGTAAATCTATAGAGAATTACCAAGCTCCAAAGGGCCTACAAATTAACATGGGCTCACTATAACAAAAAGTGCATTTCGAGAGGCGCCAAATTGAAACATTATAACACAACGATTCTTCCAGAAGCAGTCTACGCATCTGAAACAATGGTTATTGACGGTCATTCAAAAATTAGAAAAATAGAAAAACAAGAACGGAAAATTCTCAAACAGATTTACGGGCCAATTAATAGAAACGGCATTTGGATGAAAAGACCTCAGAATGAACTGCATCAAAAGACAAATACGATAACGGAAGAAATCAGAAAACGACGAGCAAAGTTCTATGCACATATCTACAGAATGAAACAGTCCAGAATACCGAAGAAACCACTCGATATAATTATGAATAGTAAATGCGGAACAGAGTGGCTGAAAGAGGTCCAAAAGGATCTACAACAGATCAATATAAAAAATCTCGAAGATCGCACTGAATGTCGCTACAAAATCACACATGTGAAGTTTATTTTCCTTTGTTCATGTTAATTACATTTTTCAGGAACTGCAGAAACCGTCGATGGGTGTATATTACCAAATGGAAGAAGGATATACAATATTACGTGGACGAATTACTACTAGAAGGAAAACATTATGCTCCATTTGCTGTTATGTATATTTTAGAGGGATATCTTCTGAGTTTCGTCCATTCAATAAACAGTCAAAGTATATCAACTCACCTTGCGATGACTAAAACTATAAACAATTTATTCAAAACTTTGGAAACCAAACGTTGTTCACTTATATTGCCAAGGTAAATGAACTTTTGATTTTTTTAGATTAGATGTAAAGTTATCGGTATGGACAGCGTAAAGAACGGCGGTTTTTAACGAGGTAGATCTCATTATAAAGTCCGTCGTCTTGTTCAACTTGTAAAACAAAATCATCAGCAAAGGCCCAAGATCTCATTCGTATGAACTTTCGACATTGGAAGATTTGAAATTTGGTTCGCCACTGTGATCACAATCATCCCTTCCGTTACCTCGATCTCAGAATTGAAATAAATACAGAATTTATCGCGAATTGAGTGATAACATCGAATAAAAGAATCCTTTCTATAGTCTGCATAAGCAACAGTTGGCACGTGCTTCCACACGTGTAATAAATACATCAGTATTAATCCAGCATTTGATAAAGAAGTAGTACTTCGAAAAGTCGTCATGCGTATTTTATATTAAATTATGATAAAATTTTGAATATTGTTTTATTATGGATATTAATTTTCTCCAAGTATCGGCCTCATCAATTATCAAATTGACATTAAGATTATTTAAAATTTTTGTAAACGTAAGCAATCAAATATTTTTCTGAATTTTCAATGGTAAGATTGTGTCTACGATCATTCAGAATATTTTTGTGAGTGGAAAAGGTTCGCTAAACATCCCCTGGATGTAACTAGACAGAATTTGAACTTGGGTGCTCTATTAGCACTTATAGTTTTTGGCAAAGATTCTGCCGTCCCATTAATGAAACTATCAATTTGACACAAACTTTGGAAACCTGGGTTATTGTTCAATATGTTTTCAAACATTTCTTTGAGTTTATGCGGCAATGCCTTTGGCAACGCGGAGTTCATTTGGTGTATTTTATCAATTGTTTGGATAGATTCAGTCAATGCCAAACCCCGAGTATTAAGTTTTTTAATACTTTCAGGTATGTAGGAAAAACGAGTGCAAATCAGGGCTATGTTTTTTATTCTAGGATCGTTAATTGCTTCCTTAGATTGATAAACTGCTGTTGATCCGTCATTGTCAAAGTCATCTACTACACCTTTAATGGCGTCAAAATGTTCGTTGTAAAACAGCACCGCTTCGATCCACGTTCCCCATCGAGTTATGACTTGCTCCGGAGGTAGTGGCAAATTCGGTAATTTTTCTTTGTAGTCTTTGATACGAGCAGGTGCCTTGAGAAAAACTTTTTTCGTAGACGAAATCAGTTCATTTACATTTCCAAATGTGGATCGCACTTCTTTAGCAAGTTGATGTACTCCATGAGCAAAGCACGTAACATGAATCAAATTGGGATAAAATACTTGAAGGGCCTTGGCTGCCTTGATCATATAAGGAGCAGCATCTGACAGAAATATCAATACTCTTTCTTCTACAGCTGATTCAGGAAATATTTTTTCAATACCCACATTTACAAATCTGGCTATCGTAGAATGATTTGTCTTTTCCAATTCTTTACAGGCCACCAAATAGGAAGAAGAGGGCTCCAGTTGTAATGTACCGACAATTAAATTCGCTATACAACAGCCAAAACTGTCTGTAGTTTCGTCAGCTGAAATCCAAATAAAGTTGTCTTTGAGTTCATTTCGTATTTCTTCCATAATATGTTGATAAATTGTTGGCATATAATTTTTACGCAAAGTAGATTCGTCCGGTACATTTTGATTTAAGCAATACTTTTTCAGAAATTGTTTGTGGGTGGTATTATTATTTTTATGCAAAGGAATATTACTTGCAAGTAATGCTTCACATAAATCCATGCTAAATTGGTTGATTTTTTTTGCATTTAGAGCTGGATGTCGACGCGGTTATAAGTTGTTGTCTCGGACCTTTTTTTTGCAATCCTGCGAAGTGAAGACTTGTTTTGATATGTTGGTCTATTTGAAATTTTTTTGTGCATGAAATATTTTTCTCGCAGACACGACAGTATAAAACATTTCCGTCGTATGTAAATGTTCCAGGAAAGTCAGTTATCCACAAAGACACTTTTTTTTCCGGAGGCATAGTATGCACCAAATTTTACACAAATAAATAAATAAACTAAACTGTAGATCAAACAGCACGCACGTCAAGTATGAACAAGTAACAATTTATATGCGTTATAGGTGGAAGGACTTTATATTGTAGTAGGCGAGCGCAACGTTCTTCTATCTCTCTCGTTCTTTCATTTTCTTATCGTTACTGTTAAAACAATAGACGCGTGAGGCTACTGACTGCGTTCCAAAATCCAGTAAAAAGTCACAATTATTACTCAATAGCTAAGCCCTTATATTTTGTGACTGTTATTGCATTTGGTGGCATTTCGGAACGCAGGGGCAGTGAAAAATATTGTAAATGTACCGATAATATGCATCATAATCGTATCGTAAATGGATCTTACGTAAAATATGCTATTACCGCTGAGAATGGCCAAAATATGCATATGCATATGCGAATATGCAAATGCATATAATCCTGTCTCTAATGATTACTTATCTTAGGCGTGAGAAGTACCTCACAATTGATTGATTGGTCGTTCGTTATAACATAGTCAATGAGAGTTCTACCATTATTAGTTACCTGTGTGTAGTCTTTCACAATCTGATACAATCCACTATTTGATAATAACAATTTACAAGTGTTTATATAATAGTTTTGTGCTTTATATAAACACAAAATATTGTGTTTTATATAAACTTTATATAAACATAAATATTTTCATATTTAAAATCACCCATGATAATTGGTGTCCCTGTGAAATCGAGTAGATATTCAATTAAATTCTCAAAATTATCTATAAAAATATTGATATCGATATAAAATATCGATATATTCCGGTTAATAATAAATTATGTTTTTTAGTTGTTAAACATATTGACAAGAACCATAATGTACCTACTGTCAATAGAATTATTATTTATTATGTTAAAATCTATTCCGTTTATAATAATAAAAGGTTTACAGTTTTTACTAATGCAATTCACAGAATTATAACCGTTTATATCGATTTTATTTTTACATATATCTTCTGTAAGATGAGTCACAGATAAACAAACAACCATAGGTTTTACATCATTTATACACTCTTAATAAGTCTATATTATTTGTCAGTCCTTGACAATTTGAATATATTATTCTATTTAAACTTAATTGCTACTGACTTTACCTGTTCTTTACTGGCCATATATAACACAGGCCAACACACATTTTGGTGCCTGCGATTTTTTAACTGTTCCTGAGTAATTTTTGGATGCAGAATGTAAAAAAGTTCTCAGATTTTGTCTATCAGATCTAGTTTTTGAGATTTTTCAAAAAATTGTGTATATAATTTACGCTATAACTCTTATAATATATAATATTACTATTGACAGTTAAAAAAAACAAAGACACATGGATTTAAGTATTTATTGCAAAAACTTAATTTACATAATTACATTAGTCACTAATCACATAAAAATTTTCTCTTATACGATTTTCTAGAATGGAGTTTACTAGGGCAGTCTCGCTGAAGGCTCCAGCAGTAGTCCGCCATCATGTGGCTATCCCATCGTCCTTGATAACGATCTTCCATAGTTTTAATATCCTGGTGGAATCTTTCCCCCTGTTCTTCACTACAATCACCTAAGTTTTCTGGCAAACTATCTAGGTGGCTGTGGAGGTAGTGAACTTTTATACTCATGTTACAGCCGAGAATATAAAAATTTGAAAGCATAGTTTCCACTAATTCTACGTAATTCTCTGCTTTATGATTGCCAAGAAAATTTTGTACTACTTTAACAAATGAACTCCAAGCGTTAGATTCAGTCTCGTTCATTGATGTGGTGAATTGTGGATCTTTAATAAGTTGCCTTATTTGAGGACCATCAAATATTGATATGCAAGGGCGGAAGTAAGATTTTTCTCTTGAAACCAAAGGTTCGTTGATCACGTTTTGTATTCCTTGAATCATGACATCTCTTGAAGGCCAATTTTTGTTAACCCAGTGCTCATTTTTAGCTCTGCTGTCTCAAAGGCACAAAAAACAAGGATATTTTGTATAACCACTCTGCTGTCCAAGGAAGAAGTTAATCATTTTTAAATCAACACAAATTGACCACTGATGTTCTTCGTATTTAATTTTTCTCAAAACTAATGCTATTGTTTCATATTCTTCCTTCATGGTAGTAGAATGACCAATAGGAATTGAGCCATATTTGTTACCGTTATGTAAAAGAACACATTTTGAACTACGTTTTGAACTGTCAATAAAAAGGCGCCAATCATCTGGAGCGTATTCAGGCAAACCCATTTTTTCTAAGAGCCCTTTTATATTGTTACAGAATACCAAGTCATTTTCCTGAGTGAAAAAAGGCAGCAGATCTTTATCTCTTTTACGATAAAATGTAATATTAGTACCTCGACAAAGTAGATTTTTTTCTTTTAATCTGGATGCAAGTAATTTAGCGGATTCCTTTGAGAGATTCAGGTCTTTTATAAGATCGTTTAGTTCTTCTTGATTGAAACACTGCGGAGTTGCTAAATCTGCTTCAAAATCGCTGTCGTTTTCTGATTGAATTCTTTTAACTCCGTCAGACGTTGATGTTTCTGTATCATCTTCTGCCAGTTCAGGTAGACTGCTAAATGATGGAACGGGTATTTCTTCCGAATGCACTACAGGCCTTCTTGCAGAATCTAGATCAGTATATGTCCATTTGTGTCTATTGTTTCTATTTATGCCTTTAATATTAACGAGACAAAAATAGCAGTCGTCATGATGGTTCCGCGGTTCTCTCCAAACCATTGGTACACCAAACTTTAGGCACTTACTCTTTCCAGTTGTCCACTGTCGCAAATGTTCAACATGTTTTACATATGGAATGTGGGGCCCAAGGTCGCAAATGTTCAACATGTTTTACATATGAAATGTGGGGCCCAAGATTTATCTTGATCTCCTAAATGAACGCCAAAATAGGCAAGATAAGCTCTTTTCACAAAGTCAGAAATCGTTTTTCTGCTCTCTTTCAAAGTGTATTCACCACACACATAACAAAAAACATCGGGATGATTTACACAGGTACGTCTGCTTGTGGATGCCATTGTTTCAGTTTAGTGTCTTGATACTACAAAACGACCAAAATTTACACAAAACGATAGCACAACTTTACTTGGGAAAACTCAGTAATATACTAAATCAAGTACAGCCAAGCAGGTATAGAAGGATCGGGTCATAGGCAATTACAGGTATAAAAGTAATTAATAGCATTGTATTGAGTAGTTCCTAGTATAGTAACATTGGGTCAGGGACAATTCCAGGTATCCATTTGGCTAATTACATTCTGGGAAATTTCTATTTTGACGATTAAGTACATATTTATCTCTTTATTTGTTGTCCTTCATCAGAAAAAAATATATCATTTAACCTGTAACGTGTATCTCAAAAATTAGAGCTGAATGAAATCGGCACATCAAAAACATCTAAAATCAGATGTTAGATTTCTGGCACCAAATTTTTTTTCATTTTGTTGGCCTGTGTAATTGATTGACGAATTCCGAGAGAAAAAAATGCATTATTATCGAAACTTCATTGTTCGTTACTTTCTTTCAACTTTCAGACTGAAACATTTTGAAGCATATTATGAGTTTATAAAAGGAAATGATGAAAAAGCTTTGAAAATTTTGGAGGAAACCTTAATTTGTGCAGCCAAATACGAAAACACATTAGAATTAATACATGCAAATCATTCTAAATTGGTGAGTGATTTTCTTTAAAATTTACAATCCAGATATTCTGATTTTTCAGATTCTCATTGTCAGAAGTCGAAAATATTCAAGAATATTGAATAAGAATGCGATAAAAAGATATATATATATATATATATATATATATATATATATATATATATATATATATATATATTTAATTGAATTTTTTCTAGGCGTGGACAGACCAACTATCTTCGGATGTTAGAGATAAGTGGAGAGCACATTCAGACTCCGACCGCATTTTGAGCTATCGTATGCTAGATGGATATGATGATGAAATCATATCTTTCACATTACCGAAGCCTTTGTATGTTATATAAAAATAACTGTCTTAAATCATTGTTTCCGATTGATTCAAAACAAAATGTATAAATCACGTATTGTCTTTTCTTGACTTTGAATTTGTATCAATGGGTCAAGAAATAACCACCAAACTATCCTTAAATCACTGAAATTTGAAATATTTTCATCCTTCGAGAAAAATATTGCTTTTCATCTGTTGTTATAAGCTGTAATATTTCCGAGAATCAATGTAAATCAAAGTAAAATTATCAGATTAGATTGATCCACTTGTTCACTATCGTACGACAATAACAGCTATACATACATATATATATATATATATATATATATATATATATATATATATATATATATATATATATATATATATATATATATATATATATATATATATATATATGTATATGGCTGAGATTGAATTCTCCCTTAACTCTTGATGAAACATAATTAAATATTGTATAACCTTCCACTGCTAGGCCTCCACGTTAATTCCATCTCCAGGTTCGTACACCTTGAACTTGGCTACGCCGTTCTGAGGAGAGTCAATAAGCTCGAAACACGTGTCAACGACTGCTTCCAATTGAGTTGCGGGCTGTGCCGAGAATTTTTTTTTGTTTTTGTCATATATATATATATATATATATATATATATATATATATATATATATATATATATATATATATATATATATATATAAGAAAAATAACACTAGAACATTCATTTGAAAAATTGAAATTAATCAAGATAATGTTATAGTAGAGCTAGATATGTGAACGTGTACGATGTGATGCCTCCATTATCCTTCAAGGGATAAATGTTACAGAAATATTGAAATCGATGCCACACCTGATGGAAGTGCGAGACATCTGTTTCTTCAAGGAATTCGCCAGTCGCACCAAGTCCATCGAAGTGAGGCATCGATTTCAATACCCAAGCAGCTTTTTATGACTCCAAGTTGAATACCGTACAGTAATGAATACTCCACAATTCCATCTACAGGAATCATTAGAAAACATCTCGCTGAATAGGCCCCTGAAATACGGGAACAATCGCGGGCGTAGTACTAACGCAACCTATTGACATTTGAAAACATCATATCATGACATTTGTCAAATAGACATCAAGTCGTAGATACTTATGGGTATAAAAGAGATGTAAACGTTCGATGATTGGTGTGTCTGTAATCTGGGAGATGTTTTCATGTATTGGATTTATCCAATAGTAATATAATAATATAAAGTAATGACTGTTATATTTGAAGAAGATTTTTCGAAACATTAAGACCCTAATTTTTCGAATTAGGCGTGTTTCGTCATCTTTTTCACAGAATAATAACAAAAAGTGATTGAATTCTCCACTTTATAAATCTATATATATATATATATATATATATATATATATATATATATATATATATATATATATATACAAAAGAAAATTGTGTTATTTACACTTATTTATAACTCAAGAACGAAGAATTGATTTGTCTGAAAATTGGTGGAGAGGTAGCTTAGAACCAGGAGAAGGACATATGATACTTTTTATCGCGTTCCTCTGGGAAGTGACATTAAACGTGGTATAACAAAAAGCAACTGATATGGAATAACAAAACGCCACTGAATGCAATTTATCAGTAAAAAAAAGCCGTTTATTTGTTAAAAATGGTATAACAAAACAAAATACAACTGGCAGCTAAACGTAACGTAATCTATGGTTAATTATAATAGAATTTTGTAGTGTTTCGAGTTTTTATTAGCTTATTGTACCGAGATGATCATTAAGAAAGCAACGCCGCGACCAACACGATCAAACCTTTTCCACGAAGCTGTAATGCAACTAGGATTCGAAACATTACGAGTGCATGGACTGAAGAAGAATAAGAAATTGCGCGTGAAGAGCGCTGCTTTAGTATGGCTCGAATTCGTTCTTCTCAATAACACCAGCAAAGGGAGGCAGCCCGTGAAATGGTTCGATTGGCAATGCAAAATCGTCGAGCAAACCTCAGAGATTAACAAGTAGATAATTTACGATGCACAAGAAGAAATATATCAAGTAATGATTTGAATCGAACAGCGTTTCGATACGATTGCCACCATCAGAGGTGGTGACTGCCACCACCAGAGCCATTGCATTCATTGCTTCGTAGCGAAACACCCGAATCACGATATTTTCTAGCAAAAACTCGAAAATACAATGGTTGTTTCCAGATGACATTTAGGGCAGACATTATCGAAGAACGAGGATTGAATCCGACATTCAAGGTATTTATTAATTTATTTTTGTACATACACAATACAGTAGAAGAATAACTTACCATACTTATTCCTATGAATTGTGAATGCTTAGTCTAAAAAAGGCATTATAGATCAGTAACTATATATAGTCCTATGTATTATGTATGCTAATTCTAAAAAAAAGGTTTATAAATCAGAAATGCAGAGTTTGCTTTTGATTTTGTAGATACAAGGACATATTCTCCATCGAATTGGATTATTACAACCTCTCGAAGATGCACAGCATAAATTGTTACAAATATACTTCATGGGCATCATGGAGGAACAACTTGATCTACGTTAAGAGATAAATGCGGCAATGAAAAGAGCAATTGTTCAAAATCTTCTAGAACTTCTCTATGAACATCATGCGTTGGTCAGGTTGTTTAAGAGTGCTTTGGAGCGCTTGCCAAATGATGACTACAAAGTCGTGATCTTAGCAGATAAACGACCATCTGGAACACACGAAGGCACATTTAACGCTCCAATAATAGATGAAGTTGCCATCTTCATTGTTGGTAAAACCCTGGCAAAACACGCGATACTGTGCTTACACGTTGCGATACTGGGCAACGGCAACAAATATCTAAAACACATCGGTCAGATGACACATCGCAAGATAATAACAAATTTACCTTGATTAAAACAAATGTCTGCTCATTTATTGCCTCTTAAGCGGAACAAAGTTCACTGGGTCAGCTAGTCAATGATAATTTGAAAAATTTGACTGCAAATCTATTGTTTTATCAATAGATTCCACACAACGAAACACAAGAAAAATGGTGCACACAAACTAAACAAAAAACGATAAGGATCAACTGATTCATATGATTTTCTTGCGTGAGATTGTAAATTGAGTTAATTATCGAATATTAATATAGGTGGGTATATACGTACCTTTATGAAACTTATGTTTTCCCCAAGTTCGAGTGTTGCATTAAAATATCCAAAGGTTTTGAAATGGCTATTGTCAATTTTTTCATTTGACATAAAAAGGTTTTTTTTATTTATTTCATGTATCAGTATTTTTCAAAAATAATAGCAATATAATATATAATATTAGTAGTTCACATAGTGATTCTAGTAGTACTTTCGTACTACCTCGGTCGCTGAATAAATCATAATAATGACCTCTTCTACTGGTAAATCTACGGAAGGCTGCTATAAATTCCTTAGAAGCAAAACTAGAGACTGATTCTAAGTGGACGGCCCGAGTGCTCAAACAAATAAAAACAGCGATATAACCTTTATAGAATTTCTGACCCCGGCCAGCGGACGCTCCTATATTGAAAGGACTCCAGACTTCAAAAAAGGACGACAGGGTCTAACTCTAAATTCAGGCAAGTTACCTAGCTTCTGGTACATAGTACTTTTTCTATATCGCAAGCAGAATTGACAATTTTTGATGTTATTCTTCACTAATTGACGAGCCCTAATTATCCAGAACTCACCTCTTAGGGTTGAAAGTGTTAATTTTATACACCCATGTCAAGTTTTCTGGTGAAAGTATTTTGCAACTAAGGAAGGCTTACTGTGAGACTCATATGGCAAAAATTTTTTTCCTCAAATTCGAGAGAAGAATGCTGTAATCTACCACCCACTCGGAGGAAATTGTCATGCATGAAGGGGTCAAGTTTAATCAGAGCACTAGATGGAGGAAGTTTGTAATTTTTTGAAAGTGACTTGATTTCCTTACTAAAATGATAACGCTGAATCAAATAGACCAATAACAAACGAGCTCTTGTTAATTCTTGATTACTTAATCCCCTTGAAAATGAGTCATTAACATTACAGTACCAATTGCAGGAGAATAGCTTAATTTCATGTCAATTTTTGTTCTCAACAATAAGATATTTACGAATTTCAAGATGAATGACATTACCTTTATCAGCTTTTGAAAGCTTGAATATCAAACTAGCAAGTCCCAAGTATTGAAATTTGCACATTCTTTTATAACAGATTGAACATTTAGGGAACATGGTCTCATTGTAAAGCTAGCACCATGTATTTCTTGACTGTCCTCGTAGAATTTTGATCCATCATTCAACCACTGAGGTCCCATCAGCCAAAGTTGGAAGTTACTTAAATCACTGGGCGTTACTCCTCGTGATAGACAATCAGCAGGATTGTCAATCACTGCCTCCAGGCCTTACTCATCTGTCGAGTCGGTTATTCTCTTAAGCCAAAGTTTTTGCATGAATATTTTAGCAGTTATAATTACCGCAGCAAGCCTTCCTAATGGATCAAACAACTTGGCTATTCTTGAAAGGATTTTCCGTTTTGTGGGATCGATATTTACGCAATCAATATCATTTTCAACTGTTGAAAAGAAATTATCTAGTTCTGGATTCCAGCTCAACCTTAATACATTGCAGGTGGAGTTGGAGTCAAACTCGTATAACTGAGTTTCATCGTGGTCACTATTTGGAATGCTAAAGGGTATGCTTCTTTTTCATCAGAAGCAAGCTGTCGAATGAACCTTATAACAAGAAATGGACTAGACGCCATTCCATATGTAACAGTTTGAAGCTTCCATAATTCAACTGGTTCATCAGTATTGCATCGCCATAATATTGTTTGAAATCGTTGATCTTCCTGATTGATCTTGATTTGTCGCAACATTTGTTTTATGTCAGAAACAAAAGCATACTTGTATTTATTTATACATTAATAATGTCGGCGAGCAAGCAAGTCGATGCGAATCTTTCTCTGCAGGTTAATATCCCACAATGTGGATACTGTAGAAAAACTGTTGTGAAAAGTAGTGTAATATGTCAAATTTGTCGGAAGTCTTTTCACCCGGGTTGTGGATCTGAAATTAAAAAGTGTTGTGATACTGAATTATCAAATACAGTGCCGAATGATAAAATGAGTGGTAGTTCATCACCGATGTTGGAAACGATGTCCAGGAGCATAGATGGCGAATCTACTCAAATTGATCTTTTACTCAGAATTATTCATGAGCTAGAGTCGAAAAACAATCTTTTGATGGAAAATAATCAATTACTTAGATTCAAAATCGAATCACTTGAGGGTCAAATTATCAACAAAGATTATAAGATGAATGAACCGAATAAAAAACTTGTCAACATAGTGCCTGATAAGAAACAGATTGCAGATATTGTTCGTGCGAGAAAGCGCGGAGATTCCCATATGACTGGATCATTGATAGCTTCTGCAACTGACGCTCATCACGCATCTCCTTCGATTTCGGAAAGGTGCACCGCGGGTTCTTCAACTGATGTTCCGTCTAGTGAGAAGTCCACGTCCGTTAAGCGGTTTACTTTGTCAGAAGTAAACCAGGCGATTGAGACGGCCCAAACGATAAATGGTGCAAATGTGTTGAATGAAGAAACAAAAACGGAAGATAAAAACTTAAATTCGGAATGGAAAATGGTAGGAAATAAAAATCGTAGACCTAGGAAAACTCTAGTTGTGGGAACAAGCTCCGATACTACTGAAGTAGAAGGCTTGGAAAAATTCAAAATATTTCATGTTTCAAACCTCAAACCCGGCACAAGTGCTGAAAATTTGCTGAGTTTTCTCAAAAACAAATTTTCTAATGTAAAATGTGAGAAATTAACCTCACGTTACCCTTTTCTTCATTAGATTCATTTTCTTCTTTTAAAGTGCACATTCTCAGTTCTGAATACGAGAAGGCACTTGATAGTACAAACTGGCCAAACAAAGTCAGCGTCAATCATTTTTTCCACCGACGGTCGTTTCAAATTCGGGTGGTGTGACTGTTACTGAAAGAAACGTAGGTTTGAAAATCATGCAACTGAACACTCAGTGTATATCAAACAAACTGGATAGTTTGGAGTTGCTATTGATGGAAACTGATGCTGATGTTCTGAGCGTAGCGGAGCATTGGTGTAGTGCGGTTGGTATCGACTCAATGGTGATAACAGACTATGTTCGAGTTGATTGCTTTTGCCGCAACCATAGAAAACACGGTGGATCGGCCATATACATAAAGAAGTGTTTAAAAGTCATGAAACTAAATGTTTCGCGTTTCTCTGAGGAGATGCACATTGAAATTTGTGGTGTTCTTGTCCCAGATCGAGGAACTCGTCTGAGCATCCTTAGTGTTTATAGACCATGTAATGGTAGCTTTGATCTGTTTTTTGATCGTCTATTTTGTGCATTGCAATTTTGTTGTGCATCTACTGATGTGATTTTCTTGTGTGGGGATCTAAACATAGATTACTTAAAGAAAGATTGTAAAAACTTGAAATTATTGGGTGATGTATTGGATTGCTTCAGACTGAAAGTTACGTCTCAGTGTGCTACCAGAGTATTCACAGATTTAAATGGGCATACAAGTATAACCAAAGTGGACTACATCATTACAAATGTCGATCCAGAGAACTATAAAGTTACAGTGTTTGAACCTCATATTGGTGATCATAAGGCTATTTTACTTAGGGCTGATATTGAACCGGAACGCAAACAGCAATCTCAATCATACGCATACAGAAATATTAGCCAGGATAACTTGAATAGTTTTGTAAAAGTTTTGTCTAAATGCAATTTTGCAGATCTCTATCATAGCGCTGATACTGATGGTTGTTTCGATTCATTTATTAATATTGTTCAGTATTACTTTGAGCAATGCTGTCCTATGGTCAAATCTTTGTCAGGTAGTCCAGAGAAAAGATGGGTAACAACTGAGGTGTTCCAGAGCAAACGCGACCTATCTAATCTTCATTGGCTTCATACAAAAATTCAATCCCAAAATACATTACGAAATTATAAAGCAGCTAAAATTCAACATAATTTTCTAGTAAAAAACGCAAAATATAAATTTTATAGTTCTGTGATTAGTAATTCCCAGAACAGGAATAAAACAGTTTGGAGCATTGTAAACAATCTTACTGGAAGAACAGGGGACGGTCGAAAAATTTACCCCTAAACTTGGATAGTGATCAACTGGCTGATATTTTCGCCAAACACTTCTCCTCGGTTGCTGCTTCTAAATTGAGGTCTTGTTATGGTGTTAATTTGTCCCATTCTTGCACGCTGTCACCTATGGTGAACAGTAATTTTTTCTTCAATCCAGTCTCAGAATTTGAGGTGGAGGATGCCATCAAAGCCTTGAAAAATAAGAAAAGTTGCGGTATTGATTCTATATCTACTAAAGTACTAAAGGCAATTAGTGAATGTATTAGTGAACATTTTGCACATATTATCAATGTTTCTATCTCCACTGCGAAGTTTCCCGGTAGTCTGAAGAGGTCCATAGTGATCCCAGTATTTAAGAGTGGTAACCTAAACGAAATAACGAACTATCGTCCGATATCAGTTTTAAGTGTTTTTTCCAAGGTGTTTGAAAAGATAGTTCTCGGTAGAATGATGTGTTTCCTCAATAAATTCAACTTGTTAGATCGTGCTCAGCATGGTTTCAGAAGTGGACACTCAACGCAGTCAGCTGCAGTCAGGTTTTTTGAATCTGTCTACGAGTGCTTGGACAAAAATTTGTTCGTGGTCGGTTTATTTTTTGATTTATCCTCGGCATTTGATACACTCTTTTTCGATTTTATTCTTGGGAAATGCTACAATTTGGGTTTTCGGGGGATATTTCTAGATTGGTTACGTAGCTATCTCAATGAAAGAAATATGATTGTTAAAATAGGTGAGAGTTATTCAGAAAGGTTAAATATTGGCCTCGGAGTTCCTCAGGGTTCCGTACTGGGACCGCTTATATTTATATTATTCATAAATGATCTGCCTGCGAGGTTGGCCAGTTCATTGGTGACCCTATTTGCAAATGATGCCTCGGTGGTTGTTTCTGGAAAGAGTACTGGTGAACTCCTGGAGGCCTGTGAATCTATAATGAAGGAGTTCGTAAGCTGGTGCCGATTGAACAATTTAATGGTGAACGTTGAAAAAACTGTGTGTGTTTACTTTTGTCTAAAAAACAATGAAATAAAATCATTTACTGTTAAATGTGGTGACAACACTATCTCACCATCTCGGACAACTAAGTTTCTGGGAATCCATGTTGACCAAAATTTAAGATGGTCAACTCACATTGATGTGTTGTGTAAGAGATTGAATAGTTCATTTTTTGCAATTAATAGAATCAAGAACATTTTACCTATGAGTTGTGTTATTAATGTATATTTTAGCTTAGTGTATAGTCATTTATCATACAATATTTTACTCTGGGGTAGTAGTTCTGACCTATCAAGAGCATTTGTAGCACAAAAACGAATTCTACGTGCAATATTTAGCGTCAGTCCATTGCAATCGTGTAAATCACTTTTTATTGAGAACAAAATATTAACCCTACCTTGTATATACATCCTCAAATGTTTAATATATGCTAAGGAAAATGATAACAACTGGATAAAATTGTCGAATCATCAAAATATGTTACGAGAAACACGCAAACTTTGTTGTTACCCAAACATAGGACCTACAAATTTTTATGCTCTCCATTATACCGAAGTAGCAAGCTATTTAATCACTTACCAACATTTATTAAATCATTGAAATTAAAATTGTTCAAAAGGGAAATCAAGAATCTACTTTTGAAAAATGGCTTCTATTCGGTAAATGAATATCTGTGCAAACCCTTAGTTGTTTAAGTTTATTAAATTTGTTGACTTGTCCTATACACAATGTAGTGTCTAAAGGGATTAAATAAATTATTATTATTATTATTATTATTTTCTCCAACGAAGAATGAGCTCACATAAATCAGGTAGAAGACTGTATAGAAAATGGGGTGCTAATCCCTAACCATAAATCTAAGAATGTTATTAAGGTATGAATATTAATAATGCCCAATTATCCCGATTTCTGGAAATCGGTATGAAAGGGGTTCGGTGCTGACAAGGCCTGAATCTGCCTACTCCTTGTCAGATGTTGATTAATTATGTACCAGTGGACAACTAATGTAGGACCCAATTCTCCCGATTCCTGGGAATTGGTATGACTGGGTTCGTTGCTGACAAGGCCTCAATCTGCCTACTCCTTGTCAGGGGTGATTAGTTGCCGACTGATGGACAACCAATTTAAGGCCCAATTCTCCCGATTCCTGAAAATCGGTATGAAAGGGTTTCGGTGCTGACAAGGCCTCAATCTGCCTACTCCTTGTGAGGTGAATTCGTTGACTACTGATGTAGAACTGATTTTATTGAGAAAATATTAACGTATTTATATATAAATTGAAACTGCTTACTCGCTAAGATGAAGTTCATCACACTCATGCGAGTATGGTGAACCCATGATATTCGCAATAGTTGCGTTAACCTAGATACTTATTGCCTAACACATGATTATAAAATATTTCTCTGATCTAACTATATAAATTTGTTCAAAATCTTCAAGATTCTGAACATGCTGGGAGGCTCCGAGGATCTGACAACAAGGGCTTCATCTCAACGGTTGTACTGCACTCTCCCCTCTGACTCAGTGTACAATATAGCTCCATTGGGAGGTGACCTTCAGCTGATGAGACCGGCGACATGTTGTCTGATGTGATGTTGAGCATTGAGGGTGTTTGTATTCGTGTTTTTAACATTTTGTACAAATAGTATATGAACATGACTGCTATAACACATAATACAGATGTTAAAGTGCTTATTTCTGTAGTATGGCCATTGACTTTTCTCCAAATCTCTGGATGAAGATCTGATTCTTGATTAACTGATGGAAGAGGTGGTCAATCGCTTCCAAGACATCATCGACCTGTTTAACTGGTGTATCAAGACTCTCCAAGTGGGTTGTAATATTAACGGTGATTTAACCAGGGTGCTAGTAACGGTAAGGGAACTTGTTATTTTTAGAATAAAAAGATGTTCTTTGTCTTCAGCACACAATTTTGGGATAGTTTGATAACTCCAAAATCCTTGATAATGACCTATTTTAGTTGTCCATTGCATGTTGTGGCTGTTCCGGAGCGGACGGCATCTGCAACAGAGAAGGAAAACTCTTGAAAAAACCTGGTCCTCCTTCTCCGCCTGCCAGTATACGGCTTTGCCGGGCCTGGTATGGCGGAGGAGAGGTCTATTTATGCTGCTGCCTTGCAGTGAGGGATTGGTGTCCCAAAGGCTAGGGGAAGGAAAACCCTGAAATCAAACCCAGCACGGTGGCGTCTGACCCGGAGCGGGCGGCCGCTTGTGCTCTGACGAGAAAGGAAAACCTCTCAAACCCGAGCATAGCGGATGTGTGCCTCGCACTGCCGCGTAAGAACGTCGTAAGGCGGGTTACCTTGTGAACATGAAAAAGTCATTGAAGAGCAAGGTGACAGTCTCCGTGACGGGCGAGGGAGCGGGCCCGTCACGTGAGTTGAGCGACCGCAGAACTGCCTTGGTAAGTCAGGCCAAGGAGGAGACAACTGCTACTGACAGGAAAACGACCGGATATGAAAAGGACTTGAGTAGGATTAAGGATCTGAGTGAGGTGAAGAAGGAGAAAAAGAGTTCGGAAGAAACGGTGTCAGAGACTACTGGAGTGAAGAATAAGGAGACAGATACGGATATGACTATGGAGGATATGGAACAGATATTCAGAAGGAGCTCTCGCCTAAGTCGATCACCTCCGGAGGCAAGGCAGAGTATATCGTGCACGGAAGATTGCTATAGTCTACCAGAGAGCAATAATGGAAGTACGAAGGTGGAATCGACTCCTCAGAAAGCTCAGAATAAAAATTTCCTGGATTGGTTTTTGAAGGACAATGAGTCTTCACCTATTGCAAGAATTTTCGAGAAGACTGAAGCCTCGTTTACGATTGTGGATTTGACAACACCACAGAAGGAAGAAAGGATGGCGAAGAAGAGGAAAATCCTCTCTCCTATAGTAGAGAGAGAAAATCAGGAAGTGGAACAACACACGATGGATACTCCGCAGGTGTCGAAGGTATTGCTACAGAAAATACATAATCAGATAGATGAGATCGATAAGGCTGTTCAGAAAGAAGGAAGTTGTGCTATAACGGAGGAACTGAGAAAGCTTAGGGATCTGATTGATGAAATGAGTAAGGAGGGTAAGGAATCAAGTAATATGGAAATACAAGAGAAAGATTTTTTTGAAGTTGGAACTCAGACGGAACCAATAGAAAATTTGAATAGGGAGGCAATATGTAGGGACATCAAGAATCGTATGTTGAAGGTTATGGAAGCAGAAGAAGTAACTGAAGTCGTGGAGCAAAATTTGCCGGAAGAAGTTTACGATGGGAAGCAAGATGATCGCAGCATTGCTAACCCTGAGCTGGTGGGAGATATGATAATTTTAGCACATTCAGATAATGCGGCGAAACTACCCTATTTGAGGAAAATCTTAGGAACACAGAGAGGTCTATTTAATTTTATTAGAGGAGGGAATCTAGCCAAAGGACAGATCGTCTCATGTAAACCAGGAGGGTGGGAAACGGATGGATGCACGCAATGTGACGAGGGAATATTTATTATGGGAATGATAGATGGAGAAGATACGGACATTGCAGAAATATATCGCATTTGCCGTAAGATCGCAGAGAGAGTGGACAGGGAGTCGCAGGCGGAGGTGGCACACTTAGTGATTGAGGGAAGCTTGCCTTCGATCATAAAGAGAAAAATTGCGGAGTGTGCCTTCCATGGCTTGAGAAAGAAACTACGTATTCACGTGAAAACTGAAGCGAAGTCATCGAGAGAACCTACTCAAGCGAGAAACTATAGTACGGAAGCTGTAATGATTCCAAGGGTAGAAGGCATCACCTATGCCCAAATGGTCTCAAATGTGAAGAAGGTCATTCCGCGGAATGACGATGTGGCGAGGGAGATAAAGGGGATAAGGCAAACCAGAGAGGGACATTTATTGATTGAGGTGGTAAAGGATAGTTCTGCAACGGAAAGAATTGCAGAGAAACTCAGAAAAAACCTAAAAGAGAGTGCAGTTAAAGTCTATGGCAAAAAGGGGAGAAGAAAGGCCGCGAACATTTATGGTTTGGATATAGACATTACGGTGGAAGAAATAAAAGCAGAGATTAAACAGATACTCCCCACAAAACATGAAACAGTCGAGATAAAAGCGATAAGACCTTTGGCAGGTGAAAGCCACGATATTGGCTTCCGCCAATATCGTGGCTTTCGCAACGATATTGGCGGAAGCTGAAGTGATCAATCACTTACTAGATATTGGTAAAGTGAGAATTGGGTTATCTGATGCTGACATAAGGGCTCGCATTGATATTGAAAGGTGTCACAGATGTTGGGCCACGGGTCATATAGCGAAGGAGTGCAAAGGTCCCGATAGATCTAAATTATGTAGAAATTGCGGACAGAAAGATCATTTGGTGAGGGATTGCAAGGCGAGACCCTACTGTCTGGATTGTGTACACTCAGGCCACAGGACGGCCAGCAAGGGTTGCGACAGTGGTCGTTAGATAGGGATAGGAAACAGAGGGATATTTTTAATCATAGAACTATATTTATACTATTTATTTTACAGAGTTTTATTTATACATATTATTTATTTATTTATCAGTAATTTATTATCGTTTTCAAAATGTCGTGATATACTTACCTGTAGTGTGTTGTTTGTGGCTGTAGTTTCGAATACGGGGCTTCTTCATTTCCAGAACTAAGGATACTACAAACTAACGTTGGAAGATCACGGGCCGCTCACGATTTTGTGTTTGCGGAAGCGTAGAAGGAAACAGTGGATCTGATATTGCTGGCAGAACCGAACAAAAAAATGTGTATTAGCGAAAATTGGATCACTGATAAAAACCTAGATGTCGCAGTGTTGTTTCGTAAGAGAAATATACAGGTGGCGAGTGTGGAAAAGAAGGAGGGGTACGTTCATGTGAGCTTAGAAGGAATGCATATATATGCAATCTATATATCCCCTAACGTCTCAATGGATATTTTCGAGAGCTTCTTGGATCGGTTATTCAATGCCGTGCGGAGGCACAAATATTGTACAATTATTGCAGGGGATATCAACGCAAAATCCCAAGCTTGGGGGTCGCCATGCTCGGATGCAAGAGGAAGGAAGGTGGAGGAGTGGATGGCAGAATTGGATTGGGTGGTCGCGAATAACGGGAGTCCCACATTTTTGAGAGGACAGTCTGCGACTCACATAGATGTCACATTGGGTTCGAGACGTATGGTGAAGAAAGTTTTGAACTGGAAGGTGAGTAGCAGTAACCCTTACACGTATCATGGCCATATTACTTACCAACTGGGCTGCATTGCGGTGAAGGCTGCCAGGAAACTCGAAAAATATGTCCTCCTAGAAAAAAAATTTTTGCAGTTAATAGGAAATATTTCAAATGACAAAGGATGGGGAGTGTATAGGGAGATGTTGGAGGCGTATAAACTGGCGACAATCAGGGAAAAAACAGGAGATGTTAAGAAGTATCCGTATTGGTGGAGTGAGGAGGTAGAAAATGCCAGGAGGGAAGTGATTGAATGTCGGAGGATACAAACCAGATGGAGGTGTAGACAGGAAGTAACTTTAGCAGTTCTGCAGAGACAGATGAAGGAATTGAAGCAAAAAAAGAAGGAGCTCAAGAAAATCATTGCTAGAAACAAAAAGAGACAATGGGAGGGGATTCTAAGGGAATTGGAAGAGGACATTTTTGGGGAAGGATATAGGATAGCTACCCGCTACTGCAGAACTACAAGAACACCCTTCGATGTTCCTGTTAGACAGAAGAGGAGAATAGTAGAGGCGCTATTCCCGACAGCTGTCGATCAGTGGAAAAGGACGGGGGAGGTGGAGGGTGCACCACTCTTCACGGAAGATGAATTAAAAAACTGTCTGCAAAGTGTAAAGTCCGGTAAAGCCCCTGGTCCTGATGGTATTACGGCTGAAGCTTTGAAGGTGATGATAAGGGAGAGACCAGACGCGATACTGAATATGTTTAACGGACTGCTTTCCAGGCAAAGTTTTCCGAAAGAATGGAAAGAGTCAAGAGTGGTGCTGATTCCGAAGCAAAAGGTGGCGGAGGGAGTGGAAGTATCATATCGTCCAATTTGTCTCACTAGCGTAGTTGGAAAGGTCTATGAAAGGTTGATACTGAACAGAGTGCTTGAAGGAATAGAGGAAACAGGAAGGATGTCGGAAAGCCAACACGGATTCAGATCAGGCCATTCAACGGTGAGTGCCATTTCTGAATTGAAGCGCAAAGTGAGAGACTCAAACAGGAAGTGGTGTCTTGTAGTCTTTATAGACGTGAAGAATGCGTTCAACACAGCTCGATGGAGTGCTATCATGGAGGCGATGAGGACAGCGAACATTGCTCCCTACCTTGTCCGTACAGTGGAGAATTATTTCACGGATAGAGTGGTGAGGGTGGGGCCGGTGACACATAAGTGTAGCATGGGAGTTCCGCAGGGATCGGTCCTCGGTCCTACTCTGTGGAACCTCATGTATAATGGTGTCTTAGACTTGCGTTACAGAGAAGGTGTTAGTCCGCTCGCCTACGCTGATGATCTGGCGCTGATTGTTGAGGGAGACACCGTTAACAAGGTCAAAAGTGAGGCAGAAGGAGCTTTCAGGATGGTGTCGGAGTGGATGGAGCACAAAGGTCTCACCATAGCCACACATAAAACGGAAATCATTGTGCTCAAGGGTGGACGAAAGGGAGATATTTCAATCTGCCTGAAGGGAGTCACAAAGAGACCCGTCAGGAGGTGAAATACCTAGGGGTCGTGTTGAATAAGGGCTTTACATTTGGTCCTCATGTTGATCACGTTATAAAAAAAGTTGGACAAAAGATGGAAGCCTTGAGGAAGATAATGCCGAATGTAAATGGACCATCTGAGCACAAGAGACGAGTTTTTGCAGCGGTGGCGCATAGCGTGGCCCTCTACGCGGCTCCAGTATGGAAGGAAGCGGTAAAAAAGGAGATACATAAACAGAAGCTCATCTCTATGCAGAGAGTCATCCTGCTGCGAGTAATTAGTGGATATCGCACTGTATCGGCAGAAGCGGTACAGGTAATCGCGGCAACAGCACCGATTGACCTGCAGATTGCGGAGATGAGCTTCTTATATACGGTCGGAAATGGTAGATTACCAGGAGTGAGGTGGATGGCTCGCAGAAGGACTATCAGGGATTGGCAAGAACGTTGGGATAGGATAGAGGATAAGGCACAGTGGACGAAAAGGTTGATTCCGGATATTGGAGGGTGGGTGGATTGCAAATTCCGCACAACCAATTACTATTTCACGGAGTTGTTATCCATTGCATATCACAGAAATTCTTCTGGGTTGAAATATACTGTAAGGCCATGTATTCGTAAGGTATAATTGTTTTCATTGTGTACTTCTCCATGGTATTTCTCTTATTGTGCAATGAGCTCTATCTTCACGATTGAAGATTTGGTCGATGATGCAATTTGGATTCGTTTCAATGTTCTTGACGACTGTGGGTGAACAAAGGTATGTGTGATTTTTTATTTGTATATTCTCCTGGAAGTTTTTCTCAGGCACTTGGAAGAACATCTCGTTGTTGTAATCTAACGCTATTAGATTGCTTGGTTCTTCAATGATCCAATACGACGTGGATGTAATTTTTACTGAAATCGATGTCACCTTGAATAATTCGTAGCTATTCAATTCGGAAATGATAAAGTGGCTGTAGACCCAAATGTCTTCTCTTGATCTTTGGACAGATGTTTTCAATACTGGTTTCAGGAGGAGTTTTAGTTTTGACGGCAGTTTGGTAGTTGCTTGTTCTATGAACTTTGCTACTTCTGCTGGAGTAAGAAGTTGATAGATATGCCCTCGATCAAATAGAACATCCAAGTCGGTCATGTTGTTGCTGTACTTCTTCCATATAATTCGATGCCAACTGGTATGCATGGATAATGTTCATGTTGAGAGTGTTTGCATTAGCAGCTTTGTACCATTTCTGCATTTCTTGAACAGCTTCAAGTCCTTGATTTAGTTTTTGAGTAAAATTCCTTAATCGAGTCACAATTTTTTGCTATGTCTCATAACTGTGGGAAACCATTTCAACCTAGCCTGGTGGTTTGATGCTCGAATGATCTCTTGCTGATTTTTTTGTAATGCGTCGATATCTTGGTACACTTCATCGTTAACTCCAAACACTTCCGTTAAAAATTCTCCTAGCACCCCCCCCCCCTTCCTTCTATTTTCAGAAATGCCATCAATCCCTTTCATTGTCCAATCGAATTGTAGTTTATGTTGTTTCAGGTGATGTACTAATTCTCTACACTGCACTTCATTGCTAAGTTCTATTGATTCCTCACAGAGATGATCTATGTCCTGCACAAACTTTTCTATGTTTCGCTGTGATTGAGAGATATTTTCTATTGAAAATTTGAATTGTTATTGGAAAGTCTCTCTGTTGATTATTGCTTGCCCAAGTTGTTCTATATATAAATCTGGTTGAGTTTCGTGAATTGTAAATTCAGATTTCACCGGATTGATGATTGCGATTGTTAGTGCTAGGTACATTAAACATGTAGCTATACTAAGTCCCTTTTGCTTAATAGGGGCACTTTCATCCTTGTTGTTTCTACCGAGTGGAATTAGCTTGGTTATGAGCCTTTTCTGAAGTTTTTTATTTGCTTGTTGTATTGTAACAACTCGCATTGTTCCATCTGGAGCTGGATGGGTTTCTTTGATCCTACCCATGGGCCAATTTCCAGGTGGTGTATTGTTATCTTCAATCAATATAAGGTCTCCTTGTTTGACGTTTTCTTGCAATTGTTTCCATTTTGTTCTTTCTTGCAGGGTATGTAAATATTCCAACAACCATGATTTCCAAATATCCTTCTTCAATTTTTGAAGTTGGTTCCATCTTTCTAAGTGAGATCCCTTTGTGACTCCGATGCGGTGTTGGTGGTAATATGTTTGAAATCAACGTTCCCACACTGCACTAGTATTCCGGGATGACCGTGAAATTCCGCCGAGGGTCTATCGAGGCAAGTTGGCGTCTCGGAATCGCCTTGTCTGCGAGATTCCGACATGCAGCGCTAAGCCACCGTCGAGCCCGTAATACGTGTGTGCGCCGTAGCGGACATCTTCAGGATGCGGTGTTGGTGGTCATATGTTTGAAATCAACGTTGCCACGCTGCACATGACCACGAAATACCGCCGAAGGTCTATTGGGGTAAGTTTGCGTCTCAAGAATATCGGCTTTGTTTGAAATCAACGGCCGTCTGTATGCGAGCTTTCGACACGCAGCGATAAGCCACTGTTTACCGACTCACCTTTTTTGGACTTACCGTTTACCGACTCACCGCTTTATCTGATTATTTCGGTTTATTTCACCGCACGTATCATTGCCGTTTTATTGTATCCGCATGTCACCGCCTTCACCAACACTGTATTACCGCCTCCTACTTGAATCATTAAGCAAATGGGTTATTGTTCACGAATTACCATAGATAGAAGCAACTTGTAAGTAGATGTATATAATTAACCAAGAGTTCGTTTTATTTGAGTTTTCCAGTCAAACACAGAGACGTGACTCCTGGAATAACCGTCTCTGGCTGTGAAGTTATCCTGAGAACCTGACAAGATCAGGTCCGTATAGTGGACCTCACCACTATAATAAAGATGGCACCTGAGAAACCGCTTCTATCATACGTGGCACGAAGTAAAAGGCGTTACACAATGGCGTCCGAGCAAGGACCCTGAATCGTATCTGTGTTTCGTCGTTCCGATTCATCCATGTCGCCAAAGCAGAATATTGGAATGGAAATCATCGTGCGCAGTCGTACCGAGAAGGGCCGAGCTGGATGAACCAAGCTGACCGAACTGTACCGAGCTGTGCCAAATTTGAATAAACCTTCCGATAACAACTGTATGCATGGTAGCCGAGACCCCACCACCAACCTGCAGTCGAATGGATGAATAAAGCCCTTTAGGACCAACTGAAGGGACAGTTGAGCGAACTATCGATGTGAACACATCAACCGACGTTAGTGAACCGCTAAACAGAACAAGTGAAGTAAAGATACTAAGTGCTCGACAGCCCTCAGTGACATTTAGAGAGAGTAACGTGAACTACCGACGTGTACACATCATCTGAAGTGAGTGAACCGCTGAACAGTACAAGTGAAGTAAAGATACTAAGTGCTCGACAGCACTGAGTGACCCAACCTGTGATTCAAGTATGAATAATCCAGAATCGAGAAGAAGCTGATTCCGAAACCGAAACGAAGACAGAATGTACTCCTCTGGATCCCCCGGACTCTATTGTATTCGACCTGAGGACCAGCTGGATATACAAATTGAGAAATGAACACCTCGACAAGGAACTAACAAACTTTAAGCTGTCTACGACCAGGACCGTGGAAGATAAGAAACGCTGATTGGCCAACTTCTTCAAGAGCGGTCAAGCCTCACCCAACCCGACGACTATAGTACCGCAGAGCTTTCCCTTGCCGCCCGGACTAACATCCACCCAACCGAGACTAGAATCTCTGGACTTAGGTCGTTATGGAATCAAGTTCGATGTAAAGTCCGACCCAGTCACCTTCCTAGAGAAGTTAGAAGACATCCGTTCCCAATTAGGTACAAGACCTGACAACCTCTTGGTTGCAATCCCGCTTGTGTTGACTGGAGCAGCCTCGCTATGGTACCGGAATAAACGTCACTGGCATACCTGGGACGAATTCCACGAAGCCTTCCAGTCGTTTTTTTTTCCGATGAACTACTACGCAACACTGGAGTCCGAAATCGATCAATATCAATCAATCCCCAGACGCTGATTCGCCGCCAGGGTACAAGCAGCCCAGAGCAGGATCCGGCCAGACTAAGACAGAATCTACTTCCAGAGTACCAACAGAACTTATGTGGACGAGAAATTAAGGACCTGAAGTCAGTTTTGAAAGAGGAACGAGGAATTGAAGCCCTGTTCAAGGAGACACGACGTCAACCCTGAGGTACACCCCTGCTGCCTAGATTACCACCACCATCGAAACCACTTCTGCAGTGTTGGAGATGTGGGTACCACGGGCATACAAGAAATGGATGTACCAAACCCCCCCTCCCCCGTCCTATTCTGCTCAAGATGCGGCAAGTCAGGAGTCATGGCCGGGACTTCCCTTGTCGCATACAGGGAAACTAGGCAGGCTCCGGACAGTCTTGAAACCTTTCCAGATCCACACATTCCAAGCCTCGATACCAGATAAGGATAACCGACCGCATGAACAGCCCGGATTTTCGACAAACCACTCCAAGCCCTTCTGGACACTGGAGCTTGTAAATCGCACATGGGCGACAGCGTTGCCAGACTATTCCGAAAAAACCAACTACAAACGCTAACCAGCAACCGAAGGGAGGCCATTCTAGCAGATTGCACTACTACACAAACGCATTAGGCCTATACGATCCACATCAACATCGAAAATATCAGCTGCGACATCGAGTACCTCCATTTACCCGGGCTGATTTCAAATCTGATACTTGGAATGGATTTCATCGAAACACAAAACCTAATAGTTAAAATTTCCAGAACAGCTATCAATCTGAGGCACCAGACATCAGGTACCAAGCGCGCGATCTTCTTCACTGCCGTCTGTGACCTTCAATCCGAACAATCAACCACACTGGAGCTATCACCGATGAAAAAAGCTCGATTGGAAGACTTCCTCGAGGAAGAGCTACCTAAATTCAGAGCAATCAAAGGAACCATGCCTCTTATTAAACATCACATTCATCTTCTCAAGAACGAGCCATTGAAACAACGTTACCGGCCTCAAAATCCACGGATGCAACAAATAATCAACGAGGAGGTAGACAAAATGCTCCAAGAGAACATCATAGAACCATCCACCAGTCCTTGGAGTAGTCCAATAGTAGTTGTTCAAAAGGAGGATGGGAAACCAAGATTTTGTATTGATTACTGGAAATTTAATGAAGTAACCCGTAAAGATGCATATCCATTGCCATATATATCTGCTACTCTTGATCGACTCCGTTAGGCACACTATATATCTATTCTGGATCTTAAGCAAGGATATTGCCAGATTCCGCTTTCCTCGGAAAGTAAACCGATTACTGCCTTCACGGTTCCTTCTAGAGGGTTGTTCCAATTCAGAGTCATGCCATTCGGGTTACACTCCGCACCAGCCACTTCCAACGTCCACTGGACAGCCTGATTGGACCAAATATGGAACCTCGCGCCTTTGCCTGTTTATATGACATCATCGTTCTCGGTAGTACTTTCGAAGAACATCTGGATAATCTCCAAGAGGTCTTCCCGTGACTCCGAGCAGCAGATCTCCAATTAAATCCGACAAATGCGAGTTCGGTAAGAAGTCCCTCAAATACCTTGGGCATGAGGTAACCGCTGCTGGTATTCACACTGACCCACATAATGTCCGAGCCATAACCGAACTCAAGGAAATCAACACGACACGGAGTTACGCCGTTCCCATGGAATATGTTCATGGTATCGTCGTTTTATACCAAATTTCTTCAAGGTCGCATCCCCATTAACCAGCCTCCTCAAGAACTGCTGAGACCGATGGAGATGGCGCTGGACTGACGATCAACAGATTGCTTTCGACCGTTTAAAAACACTCTTGACTGGGCACCTCACTTGCCCAGATTTCTCCATTCCATTCCAAATGCAGAAGATCATATAATAGCCTTTGCGAGCCGAACATTGCAACCCGCTGAGAAAAACTATTCTGTAACGGAAAATCATCAAAGAAAATTCTGTATCATCAAAGTCTAACCTGGCTTCATTCATTCAAAAGTCCGAGCGGGAGACTGGCTCGCTGGAGTCTCTTCTTACAACAATTCAACTTCTCCATTAAATATCGAAAAGGAATTCTGAACCGCGTAGCCGATGCGTTATCCCGTGAACCGCTGTCCGATACCGCTACTTTAATCGTCGCCACTACTATTACCGCAGCCGAATTTATGGAAACAAGTGTCACTGATATGCCAATAAGATGAAAGAAGTACGACAAAATTCGAACAACTATCCAGACTACTGTATTAAGGATGGAAAACTATTTCGACATTTTTTGGGACTACGGAGACCTAAAAGACGAAGAATATTGTGACCCGTGGAAACTGTGTGTGCCCAGCGAGCTCCGACCCGCAATTCTTCTGGAGAACCACGATGAACCATCGGCGGTCACCTAGGCAATGACTAAAACTACTTCACGCGTCGCTCTGAGGTACTATTGGACGTGTTGAGACGTTCATCAGTTATATACTTTTTCTTTTATGGAATTTTGTTTTGAAGAAAAGAATAAGTATCCAGTATTTGGGATTATTTGATGATCGTTGAATTCTTCTGGCATTGTTAGTTATTTGGAATTTGTGACCAGAAGAAGTACCCTTCAGCTCATCAAAGCACGTGTTCTTGATACACAGTAAACCGCACACTACATCTTTGCATACGTCCAAGTATTTTCAGTTTAGTTTTGATTATTTGTTTCATGGAGGCTTTTGTTTCAGGGTTTTTCGTTTTACGTTTTACGTTTTCCGTTTTCATTTTTACGTTTCCTTTTGGATTTCTCCGTTTTGTTTTTGAATACTGGAATTATTGGAAATTATCATTTGGAGAAGGTTTGGTAGAAGATCTTTGAGCATTAACCTGGAAGTTTGAGTACCCTTGGTGTGGTCAGAGTATTCCAGTACATTGTTTGAAGAGACATTGTAATATTTGATTTTATATTTATTTTATTAACCTTGAGCTTACTTTATTTAATAACTGTTCAATTTACATGCTAAATATTCCTTTTTATTCAAACATCCACTATATACATTTCTTTCATTATGACGATTAAGTCCTCTAAGCTAAGAGAAAATTAATTTATCTTTTATTTGTTTCTCTTTTAATTATTTCAATTTACTAATTTTCTTTCATATTTGATATGTATCTATATATAATCATATCATCATTTATTGAACCAAGTGAATATTAGTTACTGTTAGGGAGAACTGAGATTAAGAACTGTCAGATCTGGTGGAGTTGTTGTTTGATCCTCCAGAAAACCAATTGAATTGTACCGAGAACTTTCAGACCTCTGGCGCCTGGCATTAAATTTTTCTTACTTAATTAAGCCACCCCATCTTCACTGTAGTAGCTAACTGTGGTGTGGTACAATTCAGTAACTTTCAGTTCTCGCTTAGAAGTCACTTAGGTTTTGAACCAGAGGTTAATTGCAGCTATACATCTTGTGTGCTTGAGATCGAAGATGTATACAAATCTATAACTATCTCGTAAAAGTAAGTTATAGATATTGGCGCCCAACGTGGGGCTCTCCACGACCCTGAGATTAAGAATCTCATGCTCTACCGACTGAGATGGTGAGCCGGGCACACCACCAGAGTGCCACCCTTACGCTTTCGATGTTGTTTATCTGCAGATTCATTTCCATCTTCGTTTTACTTCTCTGCACATATGTGAGATCTTTTTTTGAGGATTAGTGCTATCATTGTTAATGTTTTTCTAAGCCCCATATCATCTGCTAAAATCCCATCAGAAGGTTTCTGTAACTCTCTATATTCCAACCAAGCAAGAGCCGTTTTCTGGTGAGCCATAAGCCCTACTTTCAAACCTTTAGGATCTTCAGCAAAGTGATTATCGGTGGGACAATTTTCCAAAGAACCATGGAGTTGTTCCAGACGCTCCACAGTGAGGGCTTTTTGAATATTATAATTTTCTAGTCCTTTTTTTCCAAATGTCTTAAGCTCTACAGATGCTATTCCAGCTTCCAAATTAGTCCAATTGGCTCTAACTAAAGCTTTTCCAGTAAGTACTTCTGGGTGGTCTTCTTCAATAACGATCATTTTAAGCAGTCTATTTTGAGCTGATAGGAAATTATTTTTGAAGGTTTCAAACTTGGCTTTGAGAAGTTCACTTTTATCAGGAAGCACACTCAACTTAATAATTGGAAGGTGATTCTTTTTTTTCATCATTTCTGGTTCATACTGCCTCATTTTTTCTGACTGCTGATTATAATCACTCCGTTCACATTTTATCTAGTCATCTTGAGGTGGAGAGGATTTTGTGTTAACACTTGTAGGAGAATCTAATGTAGTTTGAATTCCGCCTAAACAATGTCTGGGAGTTTTTGACTTGACTGTTTGTGGTTTGCTTAGATTGAAGCCATATTGTTTCAGAGAAATATTCTTTGACTTCCGTCTATTACATCTGAATCATTAGAAATAACAATATAATCATGGTCATCATCTGTATCTGATGACATTATTATTCCACTACGAGGTGTTTCGAATGCTTGTCTTTCATTATAACGTGATATTTCTCTTGAATCTTCTATACCTTTGCTTGGGGTGCTGGTTATGATTGTACTTTTAGAAAAGCTACTAATATTTCCTTGAGATGATATTTCGGATATAATAACATCGGACATTTCTTTACTAGAACTATTTTTCTAACTGCTGATTATAATCACTCCGTTTACATTTATCTCGTCATCTTGAGGTGGAGAGGATTTTGTGTTAACACTAGTAGGAGAATCTAATGTAGTTTGAATTCCGCCTAAACAATGTCTAGGAGTTTTTGACTTGACTGTTTGTGGTTTGCTTAGATTGAAACCATTTTGTTTGAGAGAAATATTTTTTGACTTCCGTCTATTACATCTGAATCATTAGAAATAACAATATAATCATGGTCATCATCTGTATCTGATGACATTATTATTCCACTACGAGGTGTTTCGAATGATTGTCTTTCATTATAACGTGATATTTCTCTTGAATCTTCTATAACTTTGCTTGGGGTGCTGGTTATGATTGTACTTTTAGAAAAGCTACTACTATTTCTTGGAGATGAACTTTCGGATATAATAACATCGGACATTTATTTACTAGAACTACTTATAAAGTGTTCTTCTTCAGACCCTATTAAAATACCTACACCCTTCTTATTCCTGACAACCAACAAACTTTCTTCTTCAGAATTATCTTGTCAATAAATACTGAAAAGTATACGAGTATCTTCTAAGTAACTATTTTTCATTAATTGAGGGAATATCATCATCAACCATTTGCCTAGAGCCTGTCATCAAACTCTCAGATATTGCCAACTAATTCTCTTGCAACTGTTTAATTCTCTCTTTAATTCTGTCTTATGCTTGATTCTCGAGCTGAGGATTCCAATGTATATCTACTAAGAATAAGTGGTTTGCCTCCACTAAATTCAAGCCTACTCCTCCAGTAGTTGGTGATAAGAGAAGAATCTTGAACTGAGAATTGATGTCGTTAAATGAGGAAATTATGTCTCTACGATTTGAAGTTGAAACACTTCCATCTGATTTCAAAAATGTTGCTCCAATATCTTTCAAATGTATACCGATGAGTTCGAGATAACTTTTCCACTGAGAAACAATGATTATCACCAGCTGACAGAATATTTGGAATCATCGTCATTATTGTGCGTATCTTGCTACTTTTTCAATCTTTTGAAAAAATGGGATGAGATAAATTTAGAATACTTCTGGTAGCCTCTTTAATTCCAACGCCTCTTTCTGACAAACCCAAAGTATATGAAGAACTCTTATCACTTGACTTATTTTCATTCAGATCCAATTTATTCAATTGCTCCAGAATATTCATTTCTTCGCTTTCTTCATGCTCATTCTCACCCAAATCTTCATCTGTTTGGACTATGGTAATAATCAAAGATGGATGACAACATATTCGTCTCAGTCTCAACAATAAAACTAAAATTTCATGTTGGTTTACCTCCTTCAATTTATTCAATTTCAGCAGCATCTGTCGCATCTTGACGTATGCGCTATTAGGATCAGTATTTTGGGTTTTTTAAATGCACATACTCCTGATTTTTCTCAGCCTTTTGTACCAATGGTCTGGAGAGATAGACGCCAAACTAAAGAGAGGTTTGTTTCATTTCAAAGAGAGGCTTATCTCATTTATCACGGGCCAAAGAGAGAATCAAAACCTAAAAACCTGGCTCAATATGATGTAGTAATAACTACTTATGGTTTAGTAATGAATGAGAGTACCTTATGTCGGGTGAAATGGAAGTACTCAATCATTCTTCTGGTACTATTCATATTTCTATAAATCCAATAATAGGATTTGTTCTTGAATAAAAATAACAACATTTTATACATATACAAACCAGGCATTGTTAGAATTTTATGCCTTTTGAATATACCTCTACACGATTCTCTGTATTTCATACAAAACATTATTCTTATAGCCAGTTTCTGAGTGATGAACACACGTTCAGCTTGAGGGCTGCTCCCCCAGAAAATGACTCCATTTGACATAATTGATTGGAAATTCGCAAAATATACAATCTTCAAGGCGTCCACGTCTACTCTATTTCTAATAGCTTTTAGCGTATATGTGACTGTATGGAGTCTTTTTGATACCGATTCACAATGCATTCCCCAACCAAGATTCCTCTCAACAAATACACGCAACAACTCCGCATAAGAGCCTACTTCAACGTTTCTGTCGTCGAAAATAATAGTCTCAGGAAATGCTATATTTGAGCGATCAGTCAAAAGCATCAGAACATTGGTTTTATCAATATTGAGAACCAATCCATTTTTAACATTTGTTTAAATTTAAAAAATTTAAAATTTGAAAAAAATTTCCAATATTTGTCATTGATGTTTTCAACTTGTATGTAACCTCTTCAATATTCCGTCCTGATATCAAAATATTAGCGCCATCAGCGTATAAATATGTTTCTATCAATTCTTCTGTAGATGAAATGTGTTCAGTTGATATATTTTGTGGTTGTCACATTGCTTTCTGTTAGTGAGGTAATTCTCAAAAAGAGTTTGAGAGGGACTCCTCTTATGCCACACTTTTCAAGTTTTCTCAACAGAATTCTGTAGACTACAAAGTCGAAAGCTTTCGAAAAATCCACAAGGAGCGCTGCTGGGATCAGACCTTTTTCAAGAAGAGTATTTATTTTTCGTAGGAATTCAAACAAAGCGGTTTCAGTGCTTTTGGCGTGAGTAAAACCGTGTTGACTCTTTGACAAAATTTTGAACTTCTTAAGGAAGTTTATGAGGCGGTTAGAGAGAACTTTTTCAAAAATTTTAGCGAAATAGGTGATCAGACTAATTGGTCTGTAGTTATTCAAATTATCTAAGTTCGCTCTTTTATAACAGGGTCTTACGAGTGTTTTCTTAAGAGCATCTGGAAAAACACCTGATTTGAATACACAATTTATTATGAAACAGACAGGTTTTAATATCAATGAAGTGTACTGCTTTATTACCTTTATTGGAACTTCATAATGTCCACAGAAAGATTTATTCTTCATCAATTCAATCACATCCCGCAATTCAGGCACCAGAACTTCGAAAAGATAGAACGAGTTGTATAACGGAGACTCAACATCACCATTATTTGAATCATTATCAGTGATATGAGAAATTCCGAAACCTGGAGATGGTGTTGGGTGGATTTATGAAAAAATCATTGAACTGGTCTGCCAACTGGGACATTTTGGCTCTACTGTCGGTATATCCACTAGGAAAATTCCCAGGCAATCTGTTCTTATTATTCACATCCCTGATGACATTCCAAACTACTTTAGATTTATTTTGAGCATTTTTTATAATAGATGAATAAAAGCTTTGTTTACTTGAACTCAAATCCGCATCATAAAGGCGTTTACAATTTTTATATGCATCTAAAATCTCTGGATTATGTCTAGATATAATAAATAACAAATTCAATTCTTCTTTCAATGACTGGACTTCAAGTGTCATTACAGCTTTTTCAGTTCTCATCGTATTGATAGATTTGAGAGGAAAAGCTTCATTAAAAACATCAAGAAATGTGTCAGAAAAGAAGTCCCACATTTCATTTATATGGCTATCAGTGTAGACCAGTCAATATTCGAGAAAAGCTCGATGAAAATATGATGATTCTCTTCCTTAAATACTCTTACGTTCTTCCTAATAATAGGCTTTCTTGAGCAATGTTCACATTGAAAAATGAATTTCTGACCTGAATGGTCAGACAGGCTGGTGCTGGTTATGATTGTACTTTTAGAAAAGCTACTACTATTTCCTTGAGATGATCTTTCGGATATAATAACATCGGACATTTCTTCAGATGTTCCTCAATTATTGTGGACACCCCTTTGACGTTTGATATGATGTTATATAAGCAAGTTGCGCTACTCGATGTCATTCTAGTGGGATCTAAATTTGAAATATTCAGATTATATGACTTTAGAATTGCTTGAAATATTTTTGATTCCTTCGAAATGTTCAATAGATCGATAATAAAATCTCCAGCAATAATGAAATTATAAGTTGAGCATTTATCGAGCAATATTATGAGTTTTTCGAAAAATATATCGATATTACTTAGAGGTAAAGTGTTAGGACGATAAATTCAAATAATTAAATACTTATTAGAACCAATTATCGTCTGAGTTGCGCAACATTCAAATGAGCCAATCACATTCAGATTTTTAAAGTCAATTCTATCTGTATATTGCATACCTTGTTCGAAAAATATAGCGCATCCACCATGTCGATTTTTCTCTCGGCAGTACATAGATGCTAGGTAATAACACTGTGGTATGTACATCATAAGTTCTTCTTCGGTCTTTCAGTGCTCAGTTACACATAAAATGTTTATTCCATGAATAGATAACGTTGTTTCGAGTCCTAAGAACGTAGTTCCAATGCATTGTATATCCTGATTAAGTAGACTGAACGATTTACTATGTTTTGATTTGTCTGTTACTTTATACTGGCAGCTGGGATCGGATCCTCCCGAAAAAAATTCTTAAAATTGAATTCTCTTAAGACTACACCACTTGGCCATGATTGCGGCTTTGATAATTCCAAAAATAATGCATCTGAGGGTATTCCAATACTGAATGCATAATTATTGCCTTGGGTGGGAAGTTTTTTCACCTCAAAATTATTCGTATTTGTCATATTCCTCAAAAACTCCTTCATATCATTTTCGGTTACATTCGATCCATATATTTTTCCAACGTATAACCATTTCCTTCTCAGTGCGCCTCTGATCTTTGACTCGGGGTTAAATTGTCTCGATCCCATACATAGAAGGTTTGATTTTTGTTTTTGTTTTTCTGATTTTTTCTTTTGTACTTTGGTCCATACAACTTCTTCTGGTTCTTTTGTGTGAGGAGTTTGTTTTTTACTATTCGAAGCTCCTGTTTGATCTAAATTTATACCTTGATCGACCTTATGTATTTGTTTAATGACTGATTTCTTTGTTGACTTATTGCTGTTACTTAGATTTCCAGTTGCGGAATTGCTTGAATAGATATTCTCCGTTGTCCTAAGATTTCTGGAATCACCAGTTACAGCTTCCGGTAAACAATCATTTATCTTGTCGATTTTGATTCGCGGTATTTCTACCTTATGTTCAAAACTGTTATCAATCGATTCATGATGTTTATTGGCTTTTTTTTGTATAACACTTGTATTCGATTCAAATTCCTGTATTCGATGGAGAAGTAATGCATTGTTTACTTTCAGTATTTCATTGTTCTCATTGGCTGATTCCAAAAGCTGAGCGAGAAATTGAATTTCAGTTTCGAATAATTTTTTTCGAGGAAACCTGTATCGCTCACTATTTCTACTTCTGATTTCTGAAGCAACGTCCCGATATTTTCACAGGACTGGCAGCAGTTCATATGGAATTCAAAAATAAATTTTATGTATTCCATCCTTTTAGCGCAAAATTTATGCATTATTTTCTCACAAAATGCACAAATAACTACACCACACTTTCTCGAGCAACATACGTCGCTCGAGCAACATCTCATCTCAGATACGTCGTCACTCTCGTAACCCATATTAACTTTCTATTTCAATAGAGTCTGAAGATGAAGACTTTATAAGTAGTTCTAGTAAAGAAATGTCCGATGTTATTATATCCGAAAGTTCATCTCCAGGAAATAGTAGTAGCTTTTCTAAAAGTACAATCATAACCAGCACCCCAAGCAAAGTTATAGAAGATTCAAGAGAAATATCACATTATAATGAAAGACAATCATTCGAAACACCTCGTAGTGGAATAATAATGTCATCAGATACAGATGATGTAGACGGAAGTCAAAGAATATTTCTCTGAAACAAAATGGCTTCAATCTAAGCAAACCACAAACAGTCAAGTCAAAAACTCCCAGACATTGTTTAGGCGGAATTCAAACTACATTAGATTCTCCTACTAGTGTTAACACAAAATCCTCTCCACCTCAAGATGACCAGATAAAATGTGAACGGAGTGATTATAATCAGCAGTCAGAAAAAATAAGGCAGTATGAACCAGAAATGATGAAAAAAAAGAATCAACTTTCAACTATTAAGTTGAGTGTGCTTCCTAATAAAAGTGAACTTCTCAAAGCCAAGTTTGAAACCTTCAAAAATAATTTCCTATCAGCTCAAGATAGACTGCTTAAAATGATCGTTATTGAAGAAGACCACCCAGAAGTACTTACTGGAAAAGCATTAGTTAGACCCAATTAGACTAATTTGGAAGCTGGAATAGCATCTGTAGAGCTTAAGACATTTGGAAAAAAAGGACTAGAAAATTATAATATTCAAAAAGCCCTCACTGTGGAGCGTCTGGAACAACTCCATGGTTTTTTGGAAAATTGTCCCACCAATAATCACTTTGCTGAAGATCCTAAAGGTTTGAAAGTAGGGCTTATGGCTCACCAGAAAACGGCTCTTGCTTGGTTGGAATATAGAGAGTTACAAAAACCTTCTGATGGGATTTTAGCAGATGATATGGGGCTTGGAAAAACATTAACAATGAAAGCACTAATCCTCAAAACAAGATCTCACATATGTGCAGAGAAGTAAAACGAAGATGGAAATGAATCTGCAGATAAACAACATCGAAAGCGTAAGGGTGGCACTCTGGTGGTGTGCCTGGCTCACCAGCTCAGTCGGTAGAGCATGAGACTCTTAATCTCAGGGTCGTGGGTTCGAGCCCCACGTTGGGCGCCAATATCTATAACCTACTTTTACGAGATAGTTATAGATTTGTATATATCTTCGATCTCACGCACACAAGATGTATACCTGCGATTAACCTCGGTTAATTAATTAATGGTTCAAAACCTAAGTGACTTCTAAGCGAGAACTGAAAGTTAATGAATTGTACCACACCACAGTTAGCTACTACAGTGAAGATGAGGTGGCTTAATTAAGTAAAAAAAATTTAATGCCAGGCGCCAGAGGTCTGAAAGTTCTCGGTACAATTCAATTGGTTTTCTGGAGGATCAAACAACAACTCCACCAGATCTAACAGTTCTTAATCTCAGTTCTCCCTAACAGTAACTAATATCCACTTGGTTCAATAAATGATGATATGATTGTATATAGATACATATCAAATATGAAAGAAAATTAGTAAATTGAAATACTTAAAAGAGAAATCGAAACAAATGAAAGATATATTAATTTTCTCTTAGCTAAGAGGACTTAATCTTCATAATGAAAGAAATGTATATAGTGGATGTTTAAATAAAAAGGAATATTTAGCATGTAAATTGAACAGTTATCAAATAAAGTAAGCTCAAGGTTAATAAAATAAATATAAAATCAAATATTACAATGTCTCTTCAAACAATGTACTGGAATACTCTGACCACACCAAGGGTACTCAAACTTCCAGGTTAATGCTCAAAGATCTTCTACCAAACCTTCTCCAAATGGTAATTTCCAATAATTCCAGTACTCAAAAACAAAACGGAGAAATCCAAAAGGAAACTTAAAAATGAAAACGGAAAACGTAAAACGAAAAACCCTGAAACAAAAGCCTTCATGAAACAAATAATCAAAACTAAACTGAAAATACTTGGACGTACGCAAAGATGTAGTGTGCGGTTTACTGTGTATCAAGAACACGTGCTTTGATCAGCTGAAGGGTACTTCTTCTGGTCACAAATTCCAAATAACTAACAATGCCAGAAGAATTCAACGATCATCAAATAATCCCAAATACTGGATACTTATTCTTTTCTTCAAAACAAAATTTCATAAAAGAAAAAGTATATAACTGATGAACGTCTCAACACGTCCCTGTCTTGATAATAATTAATATCTGATAATTTTTCAAAAAAAAATACCAACTAACTTGTTTTCCTGTTTCAGGTTTACTTTCCAATCATCTTACAAAGAACACAACATGACAATCAGACTTACTTAACATTAGGACGAAAAGATATGACGCTTAACAAAATGATAACGTTATAATTCCCCCCTCACTTCAAGAAAATTTTCCCAAAAATTTCATAATAAATGACGAATTGGCTTACAGGCAGTCCATTTGGTGAAGCGGTCATGGAATACGATTAAGTAAAGTTCCGTCGGGATGATCTTGGTAGTGGTCCCACTATATCTGCGTTCACAGATTCCCAGGGTTGTCGGACGGGGTTCGGTTGCATTGTCCCAGGGTTTTGGTTTGGGCTACTTTGTACTTCTAACACTGTAGGCACCCTCAGTCGTACTTGCTTATGTCTTCAAACATATGTGGCCAATAGTATCTCAGAGCGATGCGTGAAGTAGTTTTAGTCATTGCCTAGGTGACCGCCGATGGTTCATCGTGGTTCTCCAGAAGAATTGCGGGTCGGAGCTCGCTGGGCACTTACAGTTTCCACGGGTCACAATATTCTTCGTCTTTTAGGTCTCCGTAGTCCCAAAAAATGTCGAAATAGTTTTCCATCTTTAATACAGTAGTCTGGATAGTTCTTCGAATTTTGTCGTACTTCTTTCATCTTATTGGCATACCAGTGACACTTGGTGTCCATAAATTCGGCGGCGGTAAAAGTAGCGGCGACGATTACAGTAGAGGTATCGGACAGCGGTTCACGGGATAACGCATCGGCTACGCGGTTCAGAATATCTTTTCGATATTTAATGGAGAAGTTGAATTGTTGTAAGAAGACTCCAGCGGTCCAGTCTCCCACTTGGACTTTTGATGATCGGTGGTGACGGTAAATCTGTATCCCTCGAGGTAAAGTCGCATTTTCTTTGTTCCCAGACAATAGTCAGGCATTCTTTTTCCGTTACAGAGTAGTTTTTCTCAGCGGGTTGCAAGGTTTGGCTCGCAAAGGCTATTATATGATCTTCTCCATTTTGTCGTTGCAGGAGTGCTACCCCTAACCCATACTCGTAGGCGTCTGTCTGAAGCTCGAATTGAATGGAGGAATCTGAGCAAGTGAATACAGGTGCCTGAGTCAACAGTGTTTCAAACGGTCGAAAGCAATCTATTGATCTTCGGTCCAGCTCCATCTCCGGTTTTTCTTGAGGAGGCTGGTTAATGGGAATGCGACCTTGAAGAAATTGGGTGTAAAACGACGATACCATGAACATATGCCAAGGAAACGGCGAAGACTCCGTGTCGTGGTGATTTCCTTGAGTACGGTTATGGCTCGGACTTTATGTGGGTCAGTGTGAATACCAGCAGCGGTTACCTCATGCCCAAGGTATTTGAGGGACTTCTTACAGAACTCGCATTTGTCGGGTTTAATTGGAGATCTGCAGCTCCGAGTCACGGGAAGACCTCTTGGAGATTATCCAGATGTTCTTCGAAAGTCCGACCGAGAACGATGATGTCATATAAACAGGCAAAGACGCGAGGTTCCATATTTGGTCCAATCAGGCTGTCCAGTAGACGTTGGAAAGTGGTTGGTGCGGAGTGTAACCCGAATGGCATGACTCTGAATTGGAAAAACCCTCGAGACGGAATCGTGAAGGCAGTAATGGTTTACTTTCCGGGGAAATCGGAATCTGCCAATATCCTTGCTTAAGATTCAGACTAGATATAAAGCGTGAAAAACGGAGTCGATCAAGAATAGTAGATATATATGGCAATGGATATGCATTTTTACGGGTTACTTCAATGACTTTCCAGAAATCAATACAAAATCTTGGTTTCCCACCCTCCTTTTGAACAACTTCTATCGAACTACTCCAAGTACTGGTGGATGGTTCTATGATGTTCTCTTGAAGCATTTTGTCTACCTCCTCGTTGATTATTTGTTGCATCCGTGGATTTTGAGGCCGGTATTGTTGTTTCAATGGCTCTTTCTTGAGAAGATGAATGTGATGTTTAATAAGAGGCGTGGTTTCTTTGATTGCTCTGAATTTAGGTAGTTCCTCATCGAGGAAGTCTTCCAGTCGAGCATATTCCATCGGTGATAGCTCCAGTGTGGTTGATTGTTCGGATTGAAGGTCACAGACTGCAGTGGGGCAGATCGCGCGGTTGGTATCTGATGTCTGGTGCCTCAGATTGATAGTTGTTCCGGAAATTTAAACTATCAGGTTTTGTGTTCCGATGAAATCCATTTCAAATATCAGATCTGAGGTCAGCCTGGGTAAATGGAGGTACTCGATGTCGCAGCTGATATTTTCGATGTTGATGTGGATCGTGTAGGCCTGATGAATTTGTATAGTAGTGCCATCTGCTAGAATGGCCTCCTATCGGTTGCTGGTTAGCATTTGTAGTCGGTTTTTTCGGCATAGTCTGGCAACGCTGTTGTCCATGTGCGATTCACAAGCTCCAGTGTCCAGAAAGGCTTGGAGTGGTTTGTCAAATATCCGGGCTGTTACGGTCGGTTATCCTTATCAGGTGTCGAGGCTTGGAATGTGTGGATCTGGCAAGGCCTCAAGACTGTCCGGATCCTGCCTAGTTTCCCTGTATGCGACAAGGGCAGTCCCGGCTCATGACTCCTGACTTGCCGCATCTTGAGCAGAATAGGACGGGGCTTTGGTACATCCATTTCTTGTATGCCCGTGGTGACCACATCTCCAACACTGCAGAACGGTTTTCAATGGTGGTGGTAATCTAGACGGCAGGGGTGTACCTTAGGGTTGACGTCGTGTCTCCTTGAACATGGCTTCAATTCCTCGTACCCCTTTCGAAACTGACTTCAGATCCTCAATTTCTCGTCCCCATAATGTCTGTTGGTACTCTGGAAGTAGATTCTGTCTTAGTAAGGCTAGATTCTGCTCTGGGCTGCTTGTACCCTGGCGGCGAATCAGCGTCTTCAGATTGATTGACGTTGATCGATTTCGAGCTTCAGTGTTGCGTAGTTGTTCATCGGAAAGAAAAACGACTGGAAGGCTTCGTGGAATTCGTCCCAGGTATGCCAGTAAGGTTAATCCAGTACCATAGCAAGGCTGCTTCAGTCAACACAAGCGGGATTGCAACCAAGAGGTTGTCATACTTAATTGGGAACGGATGTCTTCTAACTTCTCTAGGAAGGTGACTGGGTCGGACTTCCCATCGAACTTGATTCCATAACGACCTAAGACACGAAACCAAGATAATTTTGACACTACTATACCTGAAGACAAAAAGGAAAACCAACATCTATGCATACCATATATTCCGTACTTGTCTGAAAATCTGGACAAACTTTTCAGAAAATATGACATTGAAGTGTGCCATAAGGGGTATAATCTGCTACGAAACAATTTCAGCAGACTAAAAAGTAGTATTCCAATGGATAAAAGAACGCACACAATATACCAGATTCCATGTGCAGACTGTACAGGAGTATACATTGGACAATCTAGCCAATACTTGAAAAATAGGCTAAATGGACATAGATATGATAAAAAAAATACCACTGCTCTCACAAAACACCAGCAGACATTGGGCCATAAGTTTGATTTTTCGGCTACAAAAATCTTAAAAACTGAACAAAATAAAAAAAAACGCGAAATCCAGGAAATGATCCATATAAAGAAAAATCCAGAATCCATCAATGATAAAACCGACATAACTGGTCTAAGTAAAATCTACAATAATATTTTAACCGCATAAGAACATGCGGAAAAACATAAAAATGTATCATTGATGTGGGTATGTAATATTGCAGATGTGGAATCAATTTCCGATTTCAGTCATATAATTGTAATACGCTTTAAGAGATAGACGTGAATTGTTATTTTGGAAAAATTTTAAAATTTTTAAGTAGAATTGTCAATATAGTTGTTTGTTTGTCACCTATGAACTTTTGTTCCGAAGTATTTATATTGTAGTAAGATTTACAATTATGTTTGTGAGCGTTGTTTTTATATTAATTTTGTTTTAGCGAGCATATGACATATATACCAGTTTGATAAAGTATATTGTTACGAAAATACCTGAAGCGATCTCTGTGTTATCTAGAATATTCCGGCAAATGTAATATAACAACGACTCCTACGTTCTGGCAATCGAACCTTCTCTGAATGGGATCATCTAGAAAAACTCTAGGGTATATAATGAAGCAGGACGGAAGATGGCAGGTCAGAGAGTTAGACTACAGTTATCTAGAGTACAGTGCAATAGACAGAAGTGTGACATAAGGGATAATGACATTTGTTGTGTTTATTTTCAGTTTGTAAATAGAGGATTATTCATTGATTGTTAAAAGTTAGTTATTGGAATTCATCCGTCGAAACCCATAATCGTAACAAATGGTGCCAAAAGTAGGATGCCAATTACTAGAAATACAACAAAAATGGGGTCAATGTTCGAAAAACCTATGCAAAAATTCGCCGAGCAAAAGAACAAAAACGACGAGAACAGGACGAACAAAAACGCCAAGAACAGGACGAACAAAAACGCCAACAAGAAAGGTTAGAAGACAAAATCTCGTTAGAAAATATTTTAGCAGATCTATGAAAACGTGGACAAGAAGATATGAAAAACTTGAGGCTCGAAATTTCGGAAATTTCTACTGAAATAAATACTCAGATATCAAATGTTAAGGAGGACGTAGAAGAACAATTAGGCAAATTACACAGGTACTTAAAGATATGGACGTTTATGACAAAACATGAAAATGGAATGACATCAAATCAAATACAACTACTTCAAAACCACCTACCTTTGATGGAGAAACTTCCTGGCTAGTATTCAAAAAACAGTTCGAAGCAGCAGCACAAATAAATGGTTGGAATGGTTTATGAAAATAAAAGCTGTAGAATTAATTTTATCTCTAAGAGGTAAAGCAGCTGATGTACTACAAAAAGTATCAGAGAGAGATCAAGAAGACTATCTTTTGTTAATGAAGGCACTGGATTCCAGGTATGAGGACTATCACAAGGAAATGCTTTACCAGGCCAAATTGGAAGGTAGATGCCAATAACATAATGAAACGTTACAGGAGTTTCATACTGATATTGGGAGATTAACTCGCTTAGCCTACTCAATGTTAACTGAAGACATGCTGGAATTATTCAGGATCAAATCATTTATTAGTGGACTTAGTGATTCAGAATTAATTCAACATGTCAAGATTATTCGACCAAAAATATGGAATGAAATGAAGCACTAGTAAGGGCCCTGGAATTTGAAGCTGCAAAAGCTACTTCTACCCAAAGCAGAACTAGTCATAAATTAAGTGAAGTAAAGATGAAAAAGAGAGGTCCTTCAGAGGTGAATGCTATGCTTGTGGCAAGTATGGTCACTCTAAAAAAGAATGCCGTTCCAGAAGAAATAGAGATGATGATAGTAAAAAATTAAGAGGTCGAACTCTGGCTGTGGATACAATAGCCTCCAGGATCGTTAAGGTTAGAAGCATAGCAGGTGAAAGTTCATCAGTAAGTGATACAATTTTAGGACGTAACGTAAATATTATTGTTGATACAGGAGCTGAAATATCATTGGTTAGGCCTGATATAATACCAAAGTCTAAAATCGAACCTTTGAAAAACCAAATAACTCTTAAAACAGCAACAGGAGAGAAAAGTTATATTCATAGAAAAGCAAAAATTTTATTAGAAATTGGAGAGAGGTTACATATTTCAAATAAGTTCATGTGGTTGATATAACTGGTGATTTTATTTTGGGAATGGACCTTGTGAAGAAATATAGACTAATGTATGATAATGTTTCTGGAATTTTGAAGATTGGTAATGAAGGGTTTATACCAAAATATTGCTCCACCCAAGAACAAGTAGGTCTTAAAACGATGCAAGTTTATAAAATACCTGCATGTTCTGAACAAATTATCTATAATCAATCTGAAAGCAATCCTGGGTGGTGTGTTGGGCTCATTGAACCAAAATATGACAATGAATTTTTAACGGCTAGGACTTAATCAACAGTAAAACGAGAAATACCGATAAGAATCGCCAATATCAGTAACAAACAACTAGACATTCAAAAAGGAAAACCAATAGCTACCTTAGAGCCTGTGTCATGGTTAGTCCGATGCGAAGAACCATCTAGTAAAGAGAAACCAAAGAAGAAATATGTTGATTTGAAAAAATTTCAGTATCATGAAACATTCATCACCAGAACAAATAAAATTGGCTCAAGAGTTTGTACTCGAAGAAAATGATCTTTTTGACGACCATGAACTAGAGGGAACTAACTTAGTTTCACACCGAATTTATACAGGGAATGCTTACCCTATTCGACAAGCCTCACGAAGACTTCCACTAGCTAAACAAGGGGAAGTTGCTGAATTAATTGAATCCATGAAAGAGAAAGAGTTAAAGAGTTATAGAAGAGTCATCAACTCCATGGTCAGCGCCTATTGTTCTGGTCAAGAAGAAGGATGGTACAACAAGATTTTTTGTGGATTATCGAAAGCTCAATTATGTCACGAAGAAAGATAGCTATCCATTACCGAGAATTGATGACACATTAACAATATTGGCAGGATGGAAATTTCTAATGTAGATGGTTTTCTACATTAGATCTAAAAAGTGGCTATTGGCAAGTGAAGATCCATCCTGACGATAGAGAAAAACAGCTTTTTCAACTGGAAGTGGATTGTATCAATTCAATGTTATGCCTTTTGGATTATGCAATGCACCAGCGACATTTGAAAGACTAATGGAAATGATTCTAAAAGGACTGAATTGGAAAATCTGTTAAGTCTACCTATATGATGTACCTAATGGTGATGGGATCATCCTTTGATGACCATTTGAAAAATCTAAAAGAAATATTCTGCAGATTCCGGAATGCTCATTTGAAGCTGAACTATAAAAAGTGTTGCCTATTTCAAAATGAGGTGCAATTTTTAGGGCACACTATTTCATCTACTGGTATACACACCTCAGAGGATAAGATCAAGGCAGTGAGGGATTGGCCAAGACCTAAAGATAAACATGAAGTAAGAAGTTTTCTGGGATTATGTACTTATTATAGAAGATTTGTCGATAAGTTTGCTGATATGGCTAAACCATTACAAACCCTCACAGAAAACAAAATCAACTTTAGCTGGACAAGAGAATGTGAAGCAGAATTTCGCCAACTTAAAGCTGCACTCTGCTCTAGCCCTGTTTTGTCCTACCCACACACCTCTGGACTCTTTATTTTAGATACCAATGCAAGCAATAGGGGCAACGGATCTGTATTATCGCAAGTGCAAGATGGTGAGGAAAGAGTCATTGAATACTATAGCACAACTTTCAACAAATCTGAGAAGAATTACTGTGTAACTCGAAAGGAATTCAATGGGACTCGTTAGTTATGGAAAATGGGCTACTCAAGCAGAAATGGGAAAGTACAGATGGTAGAAAAGTCAAAACTCTCTTAGTTGTACCCAGGGACAAAATAGAAGAACTTCTCAAGGAAATGCATGGTGGAACATCCGGTGCACATTTTGGTGTCAATAAGACCATTGCAAGAATCAAAGAGAGGTTTTACTGGGTGTATTGCCGTGATGACGTAGAAGCCTGGTGCAGGAAATGTACCACATGCGCAGCTACAAAGGGACCACCGAAGAAAACCCATGGGAAAATGGAGAAGTACAATGTCAGATTACCATTTGAGAGGATTGCTGTCGATGTTGCCGGTCCTTTTATTACCACCAACGATGGAAACAAGTACATTCTGGTTGCTATGGATTATTTCAGCAAGTGGTTAGAAGTCTATGCCCTGCCGAATCAAGAAACTCAGACTATTGCACGTACATTGGTAGATCAGTTCATATCACGATACGGAGTTCCATTGGAATTACATTCAGACCAAGGATGAAATTTTTAAAGCGATGTATTTAAGAAAGTTATGGAGATACTGAACATCCGAAAGACAAGAACAACTCCTTTACATCCACAGTCTGATGGAATGGTAGAGAGATTTAATCGTACAATGAAACAGCATTTATCAAAGGTAGTAGCTGGTCATCAAAAAGGCTGAGACAAAGATTTACCAGTACTACTGATGGCTTATCGAGGATCAGTTCATGACACTACAGGTCACACTCCGGCGAAAGTACTTTTTGGAAGAGAACTACGATTGCCATGTGATCTATTGTTTGGTAGCCCCGAAGAAGTACGCTTGGAAGTGGGCACATACGCAGATGAGCTGAGACTGCATTTGTATAAGATACATGAACTAGTTCGAGATAAGATTGAAGCAAGCACTGACCGAATGAAAACCAGATACGATCTAAGAGCAAATTCAGTCGGATTTAAAGAAGGGACTTGGTGTGGTTGTACAACCCACAACGGAAGAAAGGTTTATCCCCGAAATTAACACAGGCCTGGGAAGGAGGCTATACAAGGTTATGAAACGAATAAATGACGTCGTATACAGAATCCAACGCACCCCAAGATCGAAGCCGAAAGTTGTACATTTGGATAGGTTGGCGAAATACTTCGAAGGGAGCATAGTAGAAAACTGTGACATTGATCGTGGCGATAAAAACTAAGAGGGGGGCAGTGTTACGAAAATACCTGAAGCCATCTCTGTGTTATCTAGAATGTTCCGGCAAATGTGATATAACAACGACTCCTACGTTCTGGCAATCAAACCTTCTCGAAATGGAATCTTCTAGAAACACTCTAGGGTATATAATGAACCAGGACGGAAGATGGCAACCCATAATCGTAACAACTGGTGTCAGAAGTGGGATGCCAATAACTATAAAACTCTCAATAATTTTTGATCAATTGTTCTAAAGAATATTATAGCAGAGCTAACTATGTGAAACATGAACAACAATGCGATGTCTCCATTGTCCTTCTAGGGATCAAATGTTAAAAAATCTTGAAATCGATGTCTACATTTATTGAAAACAGTATACTGTTTCGTACTACAAGGTATTCATCAGTCACTCCACGTTCAACAAATGAAAGGCAAAGATTTCAATCCTCACATACCCTCTAGTCGATTTTAAGACAGAAATATCGAGTAAGTCGTATGCCTATATAATGCATAGATTAATGTACATCTCAAATCTTAGAAGCAATGAAAAGCACATGAAGACTTCTACCTTGAAAGTCTCACACGTTCTTATCAATCAAGATACATTTTACACATCTAGATTTTTGGGACAATTTCATCTAATTTGATGAAGTATCATCAAGCGCCATCTAATTTGTGGTTGTAGAACCGATCGTTTTCATTTTTCAAAATATGTTAGAAATTCACTACAAGAAATAGAAATCTGTAGTTCCATGCTACATTATCGCACTTGTAGAATAATACTACTTATAGATATTCGCTATCAAAGTACACTATAACTCTCTTTCAATAATTTTTGACGAATTATTCTAAAGAATAATGTGCTTTTCATTATATAGGCATACAACTTCCTCTATAGTTCTGCCTTAAAATCGACTAGAGGGTATGTCAGGATTGAAATCTTTGCCTTTCATTCGTTGAACGTGGCGTGACTGATGAGTACCTTGTAGTACGAAACAGAATACTGTCTCAGATTTCAATAAATGTAGGCATCGATTTCAAGATTCTTCAACATTTTATTCCATGAAGGATAATGGAGAATCTATCTATTGATCCCTAGAAGGACAATGGGGACATCGCATTGTTCATGTTTCACATAACCAGCTCTGCTATAATATTCTTTAGAATAATTCGTCAAAAATTATTTAGAGTTTTATAGAGTGTACATTGAAACCGAATATCTATAAGTAGTATTCTACAAGTGCAATAATATAGCATGGGTACTACAGATTTCTATTTCTTCTAGTGATTTCTTACATATATATATATATATATATATATATATATATATATATATATATATATATATATATATATATATATATATATATGAAATATATATATATATATATATATATATATATATATATATATATATATATATATATATATATATACCATATGAGTATCTCATTAGTAAGGATTGCAGAATAATGTGAAATATAATAAGAATAAATTTTATTTAAATATATTCAATACACCCAAAGGTACTCAATCTAATACCATTAGGCAATCACAGAAACATAATTGAACTTACATGAAGTGAAAACAAATTTATGAAGAATACATAAAATGAACTAAATCAAGGTGTGTCCTTCATGAATTTGTGCTAACTCAGTATTTTATAAATATTCGTTGAATGAAACTTTGGCTAACAGTTGGTAAGAATATACATTCATAAATAAAATATACAATTTACAATAATATACATATTATCAGAAAGGCAATAAATTACAGAACAATTTTCAGTGTGTACTAAAAGAATATTAATGACAGTTTCAACAATATTTTGATATGAGTATTGCATTTGTATAGTATTAATCAATGACTGGCCTATGTTATGAGAGCACAAAAAAATTTATAATTTAAATAATTCAGTTCTTAATTCTAATACCAATAATAAATTATTCAAATCCAATGAAAATCTTAGCTTAGAATGGGAACAAAATAATAATGTGGTTGAATGTTGCAATGGAAAATCAAGTTTTCTCGAGACCTATATATTAGTTTGAGAGGGAGGGGTCAAATATTTAATGCATCTTTTTCTCTTAAACAGTCAATTAAAGGCAAACTCTTTTATCACAAGTTAATATAACACTTAATTTTTAAAGTGAAACAACTGTTTTGAGATACATTTTTTCTAGATTCAACAACTTTTCAAGGTTTAACTCAAATATCTCTAATTTCTTAATAATTTAAATAGTATATGAGCGCTTTTATAGCAAGCAAACAAAATGTCATTGCATATTTGATCACTTTCCTGAATAAATAACTCTTTAAAAAGAAGAACTGAAAGTGTTACTCAATATATCACGCTTTGAAATTATATTAATTGTTGGAATGAAATTTCAAATAGAAACATAGGTATATTATAAAATTAAATATAAACTAAATGCTAACTGTCTGTCATTATTTTTAAAAATCACATGGATAATATCAAAATGTATCTGATAATTTGAAGGTCATTTTGCCTTTATATAAAAAAGTAGACAATGATTATAAAAAATTTACCACTTTTCAATAATTTCATCAGTTTAGGAAACAATGGGAGTATAATTATATATTATTTTTGTAAATAAATTGATTAAATCAGACTTCTTGATATATTATATAATATAATTAGTAACTTCATTAGTGGAAGTTATTGCAATATTTAAGAAGAACAGAAATAATTCCTTTACATAAATTCAGCACACTCCCTGGAAATTAAATAAGTTGCCTCAAATTTTAAAACTATTTTGTAATAAATAAAAATTAACAGATAAATATCAGCCATTGAAATTGTAAAAACAAAGATATTCAATTAAAGAAAGAGTAAATGTATTGATCCTTAGTAATAAATAGCTAAGCAATGACAATCTTCATATTATGGTTGAGTTCATCAACCAATAGTTCATCATCACCTGATAATAAAATATCAGTCTCAGAATTTGTTTTGAATTTTTTCTTGATTGAACGGTACCTAAGTCTACTTCTTTGTAGAAAACTATCTAGACTTGTCCTTCTACTCAGCCTGTCATCCTTATACATCAGGAAATTATCAGTAACCCAAAACATCAATATCTGCAAACAATATGAGAAATTCCATAAAAATGAAATAAAAATATTTCACTTGTTATCATATCTACACATTAATATTGGAAATTATATAGAACATCCATAGCAAGTTTATATTCTTGTAATGCACATGCATAGTTGAAACATTCTACAAGTTTCAACAAGTTTGTACAATTACAATTGAAATTCAAACAAATCATTAAAACATTATAAAAAGTATTACAGGTCCAAATCAATATTAATGAACATAACAATACTTACATTTACAAAAAACGGTATTATAAGCATTACCAAGGTCACTTCTAAGTTTTGATTCTTAATAGGATATAGAATAAAATCCTTTACATTATCCCAAAAATTCAATTGCATGAAGAGTGTAATTGAAACTTTAACTACCATCATAAGCCCTATATATAAGAAGCATTGTATTAACCAAGCAGAAGTTGATGGGGGTTTGCCTAAAAAAGATTGTTATTTGTATATGAATTTCAAATAGTAGTCTTGTGTTTCCGAAATTCATTTTTCTTGTTCAGATTTTTTAGGCACTAAACAAGAATTTCAATTCAAAACTGTCTACCTACTGTTCATATTTATAGTGCTTTCTACATAGTAAGCCTCACTTATTGGTTTAAGCTGTTGACATTGTAATGCTGGCCAGATCTCACGAGGAAATAAAATATATAATATATATATAAAAATATTTAAAAAAAATAATAAGCGAATCAAGAGGCAGAAACACAGAAAAAACTAAACATGAAAACAACAGCTAAATAGGAATCGGTGTTTGCATTCTTCCTTCAACATAGTAATTGGTTTAAGCTGTTGACATTTTATTGCCGGTCAGATCTAACAAGGGAATAAAATATAAAGGACATATAAAAATATTTAGAAAAATAAAGAGCGAATCTAGAGGATTTGGTCAACTAAACAGAGAAAAAAATATATATATATATATATATATATAACAATATTGATATTGTTTTTAGTACAGAAATAATAAAAAAATGTTTAATGGTTTTGAGTTAATATAACAAAAACCATAAGATATTTATTTGAAAATTAGAAATTATTCAAACACAAGCAGGTTGTATGAATTTACGACGTGGCGCCCACACTTTTTTGCAAGAGGTCATGCTAAGGAACATGGAAACTGATTCCAGATTGAATGGAGGACAAACTGTTTCTTTCTAAACTTTTAAATGACTCTTTAAACCAAGTATAAAGAGTCATACGTCCATTTGTGTAAATAACTGTAACGATTTGTTCATCTATTTGGACATATCAGATCATATCGTTTTTTGAGTTTATAGATTATTGCATTAGTAGTGTCCAGTTTATAACATTAATTTGGTCAATTTCTACTTTTCATGTGTATATTTCATTTGTGTTCATTTTTATAATCTATATACACAATGTTATTTAAGCATAAATAATTTTCATATAAATGGATATGTAATAAACATATTCAGTTCATTTATTTTGTCTGTTTGACCACTGACGATACTAAAAATACAACTAAACACAAACACTTGAGAAGCTGATACTTTGTTTCAAAGGAGTTCATATTACTTGAGACAAATTACCTCTTGGGCATTTTATTGAAATTTTAATACTTACCATATTCTCCAAAATTAATTGCTGACCAACCTTTCTTTCTTGACAGAGACTGTGCAGTACGAATTCCAATAAAAATTATTAGAAGTCCTAGTGAGGAATCTAAGAGGAAATTTATGAAATACCTAAAACAGAAAATTAATGTATATATATATATATATATATATATATATATATATATATATATATATATATATATATATATATATATATATATATACAGCTGTCCCTCGATAGTCACTACACGCAATCACACTGTCAAATGTAACACAAAGCAATAGTGTATACATACTTTCCGTCCGAAACTATACAACACAACTGCTGAACTACACTTGACTGATCTGTCCCCACAGAGCGGAGGGGGAGGATTCATGTCACTGCAGGTTTGTTTTGCTTCCTGCCGGAGCGGTGGAAGGGAGATGCATGTTGCTGCCTGTAGCGCGTCGGACTACCGAGTACGTCGGATTAAAAAGTGTCGGATTGAGGGACAGCTGTATATATATATATATATATATATATATATATATATATATATATATATATATATATATATATATATATATATATGGCAAATATTTTAGTAGAGGATCTGTACTAGAAATAACCTTCACCTTTCGTTTATTCGATTAAGAGTAATTAATATTTTACATAATATATCAGTAATTTTTCTTTCATTTATTTACTAACTCAAAATGATACAATCTATATCAGATAACAAAACTTAAATAGAAAAGGATCTTGTGAGTACAAAAAATATTCATTCATTTCATTCTTTTTCTTTCTAATATTTCCTAATAGGACCATCATTTTTCAATATAATTTTTATTCTAATATCCACAGCACTATACTTGATTTTATATCAGTATAATACTATCTAAATCTAAGTCACTGTATAGTTTTTTTGTTGGCATTACAGAATTCTTATTGAAGAGAATCTTTAGAAATTTATTTTGCGCCTCTTGTAGACTTCCAAATCATCTGCAATAACTAACCCCCACAAAAACAAATAGCTCACAATGGAGCTTACATGTACACATTAAATATTGGATTTTCTCATTACGGAAAAAGGTAGATTTATTATTTGACTGCAAGGGATGGGGAGTTAAGTCATTAAGCGAATCTACAGTTCAACAGTCCCAAAAAGAAAACCAGATTTGCCAAGAAACACTGAATAGACAAAATATACAAAACAGAATTCCTACTAAATTGTAAGTCAATCAGTCTATATCTACGTCGACGTATGCGTCAACGTAACCACTAATTCTGTTTCCTGTTGAATGTTTGGACAAAAAAGGAAGTACATCATACTAAATCAGCAAAGTGTAAGTGAAGTTTTTGCCTTACTTAACATTATTATTTTTTGTATTTCAAGCAATAGATTAGTTATGATTCAGTTTCTTAATGTTAACAACTAAGTCAATCAAAATAATTGATATTTAATATTTTATCAATGTGCATTTCCATGATAATTTCATTAATAAATGTTTTGCAAATGCTTATTTACCAGGTACAAGGATCTCCTTTGTATTGACCAGCTAACCAAACATTACTTAAATGAATAGCCATAGCTCCCATACCTTGTTTAGACGTGTCATAGAACCAAATTCTCCACGATCTTCTTCTATGTGGTGGTTCACAAAATCGTTTAGCTGAAAGAATCAGTTAAAAATAAAGATAAAAATAAGAATTCAAAGGACAATTGGCCAATGAAGAAGCATAGTGAACTAAGTAATTTTCATTCAAAAATTTAATTTTTAGTTCATAAATCCATTCTCAAATATTTCAAAAGAAGAATCACAAAATCCTAATTATTGATTATGCTATACACACATTTTACCGTTTTGAAGACCAGTAAACAGTTTTTTGTTAATGGAGCCATCATATTTATTTCATTTATATTATAGAGTCGCAATATATTGCTACTGAAGTAAGTTTTGTAGTATTACTACATTTTCAAGCACAATATGGTATGCTTTACCTAGTAGACGCTGGAGGTAACCAACTAAAGTGTATGTATCACCACTCTTCATGATGCCAAGCACAAAATGCACTTGGTTCTCTATGGTTTACCAATTTTTACCATTATGATGCTCAGTTCACTTTGCTTCAATACTAAGGAATTTTGCTTTAATCAGATGTGCATATCATACTAGAAATATTACAATCATATTAAATATATATATATATATATATATATATATATATATATATATATATATATATCTTGAAATTGATTTATTGCCTGTTTGAGGTATTTATTTTGAAAGTTTTTAGCATTAACAGGCTTTTTTAATATGAAAAAGTTTATTTCTGTTGACGTTTCGTTGTTATATTCCAACTTTGTCAAAACTAATGAATAATTGAATTTATGAGTTACTATGGATATCAAATGTCAAACTTAATTTTTAGAAAAATCAAATTAGTTTTTTTGTATATTCACTTATTGATTTTCATTATCAGAGGAATATTTCTGGCTCAGCATTCGCTTCGGAAGTTTTAGTCTTCTTCACCATGAGGAAACCTCTGAAAAACTCATGGTAAGCCAGGTGATTCTTAAGTGTGATTATATTTACATATATACAATTACATATAGTTTTTTATATATTTATCCAGAATGTGTATATTGTTCGTTTATGTGTGTGAAATTGAAGGTAGATCTGGAAAGAATGAGTTGTGAGATGTGATGTTTTGTGATTGTTGTGTGTTTATTTTGCGAGTGTTATTTATGAGGTTTATTAAGTTGTTGTAGATAGAATTTAGATGTTTAATGTCCGTTCTTTCATTGACTGTGTTTTCCAAATTTTTACGAATGTGTAACATTTCTAAAATTTCTCTACATTTTTTGTCTCTTTCAGTTGCCAAAATTTTCGTATTTTTGTAATCAAAATCATGTTTTTCTGTTATTTTATGTTTATTTAAGGCTGTGATTTGAGTTTTCGCGTATTTATGTGCTTTGATTCTTTCTTCGAGATTTTGTGCTGTTTGACCGATATAGCTTTTATTGCAATTGTTACACGGAATATTATAAACTGTATGAGTTTTTCTCTGAATTACAGTTTTACTTTTTAATTTTGTATATATTTCTTTGATTTGATTTTTGGCAGTATGTGCTATTCTTAAATTATAAGGTTTTAATATTTTAGCAATATTTGTACTTAGTTTTGGAATATATGGTAAGGGAATGTAATTATTTTCGTTAGATTCATTTCTTTTTGAATTTAAAGTATTATATAATTTATGAATTCTGCTTTTCATGATTTTGTTGATTAAATTTGATGGGTAATTATTTTTCATGAGAAGAGTACGAACTTCTTCAAGTGTTTCATGTCGTAAACATGGTGATGTTAATTTTAGTGATCTATCTATAAAATTAATTATTATACCCTTTTTCTGGGAATAATGATGATTACTTATATAATTTATGGTTCGTTGCGAATTTATTTCTTTTCTGTACCATCTTGTAAAAATTTTGTTATCTTTTCTTATAATTGTTATATCAATTATAATTAAAATAATTAAAATAATTACCCATCAAATTTAATCAACAAAATCATGAAAAGCAGAATTCATAAATTATATAATACTTTAAATTCAAAAAGAAATGAATCTAACGAAAATAATTACATTCCCTTACCATATATTCCAAAACTAAGTACAAATATTGGTAAAATATTAAAACCTTATAATTTAAGAATAGCACATACTGCCAAAAACCAAATCAAAGAAATATATACAAAATTAAAAAGTAAAACTGTAATTCAGAGAAAAACTCATACAGTTTATAATATTCCGTGTAACAATTGCAATAAAAGCTATATCGGTCAAACAGCACAAAATCTCGAAGAAAGAATCAAAGCACATAAATACGCGAAAACTCAAATCACAGCCTTAAATAAACATAAAATAACAGAAAAACATGATTTTGATTACAAAAATACGAAAATTTTGGCAACTGAAAGAGACAAAAAATGTAGAGAAATTTTAGAAATGTTACACATTCGTAAAAATTTGGAAAACACAGTCAATGAAAGAACGGACATTAAACATCTAAATTCTATCTACAACAACTTAATAAACCTCACAAATAACACTCGCAAAATAAACACACAACAATCACAAAACATCACATCTCACAACTCATTCTTTCCAGATCTACCTTCAATTTCACACACATAAACGAACAATATACACATTCTGGATAAGTATATAAAAAACTATATGTAATTGTATATATGTAAATATAATCACACTTAAGAATCACCTGGCTTACCATGAGTTTTTCAGAGGTTTCCTCATGGTGAAGAAGACTAAAACTTCCGAAGCGAATGCTGAGCCAGAAATATTCCTCTGATAATGAAAATCAATAAGTGAATATACAAAAAAACTAATTTGATTTTTCTAAAAATTAAGTTTGACATTTGATATCCATAGTAACTCATAAATTCAATTATTCATTAGTTTTGACAAAGTTGTAATATAACAACGAAACGTCAACAGAAATAAACTTTTTCATATTAAAAAAGCCTGTTAATGCTAAAAACTTTCAAAATATATATATATATATATATATATATATATATATATATATATATATATATATATATATATATATATATATATATATATATATATATATATATATATATATATATATATATATATATATATATATATATATATATATATATATGGGTAATTATTTGAAATTTGGTTAACTTGGTGTTAGCGTCAATTTTCACATATTTATATTAATTTTATCCAATATTTGAAACTACTTAGCGATGTTATAAAGTCCATTAAATTCGGTCACTCATTCTGATATACATCATAATATTATTTATTTCCAAAAATTGCCACTTCTTACTCCAAACATCAGGCCCTAGCCATGTAAGATCTCCCGAATTTAATATTCATTTCAGTGTAATTCTAATTCCATAAGAATAATTTGATTGAACTCCACTTTATACTCGTTTATTATACATTACTAACATTGTTCTTACAATTTAATTTATAATAACATTTTATTTCATCACTTTGTTTCAAGTTAAAAAGTGTAAGTGATAAAAAATATAAGGCCCTAGCCATTTACGAAATTCATAAATACGCGCCATCCGCCCATATGACGTTTACATAACTCATTCAATACGATAGCATCGGTGTGAATTTAGTTGTAAACACGACACAAGCCGCGGTAGCCATCTTGTTATTAGTGAGAGCGCCGACTTTGCTTCGCAAACACGTGCTGTGCCAGTCAAGCTCTCAGGCCCTAGGTAAGTAGTTTTAAATATAGTTAATTACTAATTGATTTCATTACTTATTGTTAATATGCGTTTGGCATGCCTTGTTATTTTGACCGCCTATTGGTTTTGATGTTGATTTTAAATAATAGGTTTCATTTGATTTTGTTTCGTTTCGTCAGGCCCTAGTCCGTCAGCCCCTAGTCATAATAAGGACTAGGGCCTGACGCCACATCTAGGGACTGATGGTTTAAGGTGTGATGCATGGTTTTAACATAATACCACAATGTATTTGTTGTAGAATATGGCGCCTAGAAAGAAAACGACATTGTCAAAAGAGGAAATTGCAAAAAAAAGTCTGAACAGGCAAAAAGACGGTTGGAAAAAATAAAAATGACCCTGTTTTGCTGGCAGAGTACAAAGAAAAGGAACGACTTAAATATCTAAAGAAAAAGAAAAGGGACAACGGAAATTTGTAAAAGACATGACTCCCCGTGAACATAGAAAGGCAAGAAAAAACTGGGTCGCCTATTCATCAGATTATAGAAAAAAACAAAAGATTCAAGAAAATACTGATAAGTACGCGAACCAAAATACGCCGCCATCATCGGAAGATGAAATTATTCCTGAGGTTCCTTTATTAAATAAGGAAAGAGAAGCTGAAGCAAGAAGAAGGAGTATAGTTCAACGGAAAAAAGAAATAGTATGCTGAAGAGAAAGGATTTACTCATCGCAAATTTGAAGAAAAACTTGCCAGCGAACAGCAAAAAAACAGAAGACTAAAACAAAGAATGATAAAGAAGAAGAAAGCAGTTACACCAAAAAGTAAAATTTTAGAAATGGCCGAAGACCCTAATCAAAAAGCTGAGTTGATAAAAAAAGCGTTATTTGGCGAAGTTATTCAGAAGCAAATTTTAGATACAAAGATTAAAACACAACTAAATAAAACCTGTTTGAAAACGATTTTGTCCAGTCTGCTGACACATAAGTATAAGATATGGAGACTTGGAAATAATGCAATTACATATAAGAAGATGGGATTTAATCGTACAAAATATGAAGCTAAGCAAAATAAAAAGAGAGTTGAAGAGATCATACACCAGTTTTATGAAGATGACAATAATAGTCGTTGTGCGGCAGGAAAAAAGAATGCATCACTCGCAAAAAAAATAAAAAACAGAAACGATATTTGCTGGATTCCTTGAAAAACTTACATCAAAAGTTTCTAAATACGAGTTTGGTGAAAATTGGTTATGATTCGTTCTGCAAATTGCGCCCCTTTTGGGTAGTTGTGCCTAAACTTACAGATCGTGACACCTGTGCTTGTGTTACTCATGAAAACATCAATTTAAAATTAGCTGCCTTAAAACTGCAAATATTCTTGACATTACAACACATCAAACTGCACTGGAATCACTTTGCTGTGACCGTTACTTGGAAAAATGCTTATCGAGAACTTGCCAGGACTGCTCGATGAAGATTTTACCATACAAGGAGTTTGATAATAGTGTGGACATTGCAGTCAAACATTGGAAACATGTCAAGGAATTGATTAAGGACGTCAAAACTAAACAGGATCGATATGTTACAAAGTATAAGAAAGAGACAATCAACTTAAAGCCTCGAGATATAGTTATGCAGTTAGAAGAGAGTGATCTTCCAAAATTATTCCAACATGAATAGAACATCGTCCATCAATACAAAACTATTAAATCTTTGAAAGAATCGCTTACAGATAAGGATGCACTAATTCACATGGACTTCTCAGAAAACTACACTACTAAATGCAACCAAGAAATCCAGTCATATCATTTTGGCGGCTCCAGGACTCAAATTTCTTTGCATACAGTGGTGGTTTACACAAAGGATAAAGTAACATCTCATTGCACTGTGTCGTTAAATCTATCTCACAACGCTGGAGCCATTTGGGCACATTTACAGCCTGTCCTCATAAAATTGCCGTCCTCTGTAGAAAACCTGCATTTTTTGAGCGACGGTCCTGTAACACATTATCGAAATAAAACAATGTTTTATATTTTGGGTTGCAGAATCCAGGATTTCTATCTACTGGTATTGAAATACACGTGGAATTTTCATGAGGCGGGACATGGGAAAGGGGCACCAGATGGCATCGGAGCTACGTGCAAACGCACTGCAGACCAACTCATTGCTCAGAGAGGCGACATCACAAACTTGTACGACTTCGTAGCTGTACTTCGAGAAAGGTGTCCAAATATACAGATTTCTGTTATTGAAGATGTTGACATAGAAACAGTTAACAGGATGATCAAGAAACACGAGAAAAAGCAGAAAGCATTTAAAGGAACTCTTTTAGTGCATCAAGTCTCGGGTCATATTTATAACCCAAATAAACTTGTCTTGAAATCACTAAGTTGCTTCTGTGATAATGTTGATTGTAATGATTATAACTTGGGGACTATAACGTACCAAACCAATACACAGCGGCTTCAAGTTTCAGATATTTACACGGATTCTGAAGATGATGTGCCATTAGCAAGTGTGAGTCACATTGCACAAGAAAAGTCTAAAACGAGCTACGGCAGTGGAGATTATGTCCTAGTTAAGTTAATAATGGGGAGAACAGAATACCGATACGCCGCAATTTGCTCAAAATATGATGATGATGAAGGAGAGCTGACAGTTACATTCCTAAAAGTTTGCAATGAAGATGGCACAGAATTTAAAATAAATGATAATGATATCGCTGACGTGCCTTACGAAGACGTCATAGAAAAACTGCCAATACCTAATGTAATTGTCAAGAGAGGAACAGTATTTTACAAATTTAAAACACCAGTTAGTGTTTACGAGAAGTGATAAAAAATTAATACGAGGTACTAGATAGATAGGTTAAGTTAATAATATTTGTGATCTCATGATAATTAATGAAAGTCTGAATATTGTGTTCAAATTAAAATTTAGTTACTCAGAACTTTAAAAGGTTGATTATTTAAAATATTTGTTAATTACTTAAAGTATTAAACTTAAAGTGCAATTGGATTGCTAAGAAATATTAATAAGTACATTATTTTCATGTGTAATACCTAATGAATAAGAAAAATGTTGTGATTATAAGTTCATAGAATTTTGTGAACTCAAGAGAAAATTTGTTATTACAGTTGATTTTCAATAAAAATGTGATTTGATATAATAACAATGTTTTTTGTCAGTCCCTATACAGTCCCATCAGTCCCTAGAGCACTGATTTTGAAAAATCGTATATTTCTCTTAAAATATCAAGTAAAGTGACTGGCCCTTTTAGATGCAGCAAAGTAGATGTTATATACCCAGCATAGAATATAAACTGTATCGATTTGTAACTAAAAACACCACTTTCAAAATTAGGTCAGAAGTTAACCAAATTTCAAATAATTACCCATGGGTAATTATTTGAAATTTGGTTAACTTGGTGTTAGCGTCAATTTTCACATATTTATATTAATTTTATCCAATATTTGAAACTACTTAGCGATGTTATAAAGTCCATTAAATTCGGTCACTCATTCTGATATACATCATAATATTATTTATTTCCAAAAATTGCCACTTCTTACTCCAAACATCAGGCCCTAGCCATGTAAGATCTCCCGAATTTAATATTCATTTCAGTGTAATTCTAATTCCATAAGAATAATTTGATTGAACTCCACTTTATACTCGTTTATTATACATTACTAACATTGTTCTTACAATTTAATTTATAATAACATTTTATTTCATCACTTTGTTTCAAGTTAAAAAGTGTAAGTGATAAAAAATATAAGGCCCTAGCCATTTACGAAATTCATAAATACGCGCCATCCGCCCATATGACGTTTACATAACTCATTCAATACGATAGCATCGGTGTGAATTTAGTTGTAAACACGACACAAGCCGCGGTAGCCATCTTGTTATTAGTGAGAGCGCCGACTTTGCTTCGCAAACACGTGCTGTGCCAGTCAAGCTCTCAGGCCCTAGGTAAGTAGTTTTAAATATAGTTAATTACTAATTGATTTCATTACTTATTGTTAATATGCGTTTGGCATGCCTTGTTATTTTGACCGCCTATTGGTTTTGATGTTGATTTTAAATAATAGGTTTCATTTGATTTTGTTTCGTTTCGTCAGGCCCTAGTCCGTCAGCCCCTAGTCATAATAAGGACTAGGGCCTGACGCCACATCTAGGGACTGATGGTTTAAGGTGTGATGCATGGTTTTAACATAATACCACAATGTATTTGTTGTAGAATATGGCGCCTAGAAAGAAAACGACATTGTCAAAAGAGGAAATTGCAAAAAAAAGTCTGAACAGGCAAAAAGACGGTTGGAAAAAATAAAAAATGACCCTGTTTTGCTGGCAGAGTACAAAGAAAAGGAACGACTTAAATATCTAAAGAAAAAAGAAAAGGGACAACGGAAATTTGTAAAAGACATGACTCCCCGTGAACATAGAAAGGCAAGAAAAAACTGGGTCGCCTATTCATCAGATTATAGAAAAAAACAAAAGATTCAAGAAAATACTGATAAGTACGCGAACCAAAATACGCCGCCATCATCGGAAGATGAAATTATTCCTGAGGTTCCTTTATTAAATAAGGAAAGAGAAGCTGAAGCAAGAAGAAGGAGTATAGTTCAACGGAAAAAAGAAATAGTATGCTGAAGAGAAAGGATTTACTCATCGCAAATTTGAAGAAAAAACTTGCCAGCGAACAGCAAAAAAACAGAAGACTAAAACAAAGAATGATAAAGAAGAAGAAAGCAGTTACACCAAAAAGTAAAATTTTAGAAATGGCCGAAGACCCTAATCAAAAAGCTGAGTTGATAAAAAAAGCGTTATTTGGCGAAGTTATTCAGAAGCAAATTTTAGATACAAAGATTAAAACACAACTAAATAAAACCTGTTTAAAAACGATTTTGTCCAGTCTGCTGACACATAAGTATAAGATATGGAGACTTGGAAATAATGCAATTACATATAAGAAGATGGGATTTAATCGTACAAAATATGAAGCTAAGCAAAATAAAAAGAGAGTTGAAGAGATCATACACCAGTTTTATGAAGATGACAATAATAGTCGTTGTGCGGCAGGAAAAAAAGAATGCATCACTCGCAAAAAAAATAAAAAACAGAAACGATATTTGCTGGATTCCTTGAAAAACTTACATCAAAAGTTTCTAAATACGAGTTTGGTGAAAATTGGTTATGATTCGTTCTGCAAATTGCGCCCCTTTTGGGTAGTTGTGCCTAAACTTACAGATCGTGACACCTGTGCTTGTGATACTCATGAAAACATCAATTTAAAATTAGCTGCCTTAAAAACTGCAAATATTCTTGACATTACAACACATCAAACTGCACTGGAATCACTTTGCTGTGACCGTTACTTGGAAAAATGCTTATCGAGAACTTGCCAGGACTGCTCGATGAAGATTTTACCATACAAGGAGTTTGATAATAGTGTGGACATTGCAGTCAAACATTGGAAACATGTCAAGGAATTGATTAAGGACGTCAAAACTAAACAGGATCGATATGTTACAAAGTATAAGAAAGAGACAATCAACTTAAAGCCTCGAGATATAGTTATGCAGTTAGAAGAGAGTGATCTTCCAAAATTATTCCAACATGAACAGAACATCGTCCATCAATACAAAACTATTAAATCTTTGAAAGAATCGCTTACAGATAAGGATGCACTAATTCACATGGACTTCTCAGAAAACTACACTACTAAATGCAACCAAGAAATCCAGTCATATCATTTTGGCGGCTCCAGGACTCAAATTTCTTTGCATACAGTGGTGGTTTACACAAAGGATAAAGTAACATCTCATTGCACTGTGTCGTTAAATCTATCTCACAACGCTGGAGCCATTTGGGCACATTTACAGCCTGTCCTCATAAAATTGCCGTCCTCTGTAGAAAACCTGCATTTTTTGAGCGACGGTCCTGTAACACATTATCGAAATAAAACAATGTTTTATATTTTGGGTTGCAGAATCCAGGATTTCTATCTACTGGTATTGAAATACACGTGGAATTTTCATGAGGCGGGACATGGGAAAGGGGCACCAGATGGCATCGGAGCTACGTGCAAACGCACTGCAGACCAACTCATTGCTCAGAGAGGCGACATCACAAACTTGTACGACTTCGTAGCTGTACTTCGAGAAAGGTGTCCAAATATACAGATTTCTGTTATTGAAGATGTTGACATAGAAACAGTTAACAGGATGATCAAGAAACACGAGAAAGAGCAGAAAGCATTTAAAGGAACTCTTTTAGTGCATCAAGTCTCGGGTCATATTTATAACCCTAATAAACTTGTCTTGAAATCACTAAGTTGCTTCTGTGATAATGTTGATTGTAATGATTATAACTTGGGGACTATAACGTACCAAACCAATACACAGCGGCTTCAAGTTTCAGATATTTACACGGATTCTGAAGATGATGTGCCATTAGCAAGTGTGAGTCACATTGCACAAGAAAAGTCTAAAACGAGCTACGGCAGTGGAGATTATGTCCTAGTTAAGTTAATAATGGGGAGAACAGAATACCGATACGCCGCAATTTGCTCAAAATATGATGATGATGAAGGAGAGCTGACAGTTACATTCCTAAAAGTTTGCAATGAAGATGGCACAGAATTTAAAATAAATGATAATGATATCGCTGACGTGCCTTACGAAGACGTCATAGAAAAACTGCCAATACCTAATGTAATTGTCAAGAGAGGAACAGTATTTTACAAATTTAAAACACCAGTTAGTGTTTACGAGAAGTGATAAAAAATTAATACGAGGTACTAGATAGATAGGTTAAGTTAATAATATTTGTGATCTCATGATAATTAATGAAAGTCTGAATATTGTGTTCAAATTAAAATTTAGTTACTCAGAACTTTAAAAGGTTGATTATTTAAAATATTTGTTAATTACTTAAAGTATTAAACTTAAAGTGCAATTTGATTGCTAAGAAATATTAATAAGTACATTATTTTCATGTGTAATACCTAATGAATAAGAAAAATGTTGTGATTATAAGTTCATAGAATTTTGTGAACTCAAGAGAAAATTTGTTATTACAGTTGATTTTCAATAAAAATGTGATTTGATATAATAACAATGTTTTTTGTCAGTCCCTATACAGTCCCATCAGTCCCTAGAGCACTGATTTTGAAAAATCGTATATTTCTCTTAAAATATCAAGTAAAGTGACTGGCCCTTTTAGATGCAGCAAAGTAGATGTTATATACCCAGCATAGAATATAAACTGTATCGATTTGTAACTAAAATACCACTTTCAAAATTAGGTCAGAAGTTAACCAAATTTCAAATAATTACCCATATATATATATATATATATATATATATATATATATATATATATATATATATATATATATATATATATATATATATTATATATATATATATATATATATATATATATATATATATATACATATAGATATACATATACATATACATATATATATATATATATATATATAGTTGAATGTTTAATGACTGTAGATATGTATTTTCAGTGTTTAATTGGGATTGCAGTCTAGGACAGGATAGTCAGGAAAGTACAGTCTTTGTCGTCGCTTCCTTCAACTACCTAGCACGTAGAATGCAGTAACATTCCAACCCAATGCATTTGGGAACACTTGTACTTATTTTCAAAATTCAAAAAACTAATGTACTTTCGGACTAACTTAACAGTAATTGTAAGAAAAAACTTTTTATAGTGCCTTGCTATATAAACTGTTCATTTTTGTACTATTTTAGCCCTGAAGAAAAAAAATAAACATTTTCAAAAATATATATATATATATTAAACAATTAATTTAATAACAAAAAAGGTAGAAGTATATAACTCCAATACTAATGAACCTTCAGAAATTTTTGGATCAGCAGTTCTGAACAAATTTCATTGGAAACAAATTTGCCAACTATGGTGAATCATGGAGAAATACATATAACATTAATTTAACATTGAATTTTATCTTAATACTCAAATGGAGCTTAGACCAAACCTTTCATTAAAGCTGTTGAATCCCACAATGTGCAATGCATTTCTTGCCAGTTCAAATTGGATTAGCTATAAACGTATGTCATAAACTACGTTTCGGCAAGGTTAAGAAAAACCTTAAATTTCAATAAGAACATATTTTAAACCACAAAAAGTTCAAAATATTTTTCTTGATACTACTACAATCAAGAATACAAGTTACTTACCCACTAAACAAGTGAAAGCTAAACATGCCAAAAGCACTTGTAACATCCACCCAAAAAAATCAGTTAAAGCATCTTTTCTACAATGGTAATCATTCTCAGCAGCCCTATTTTTGAACACTGCAAGTGTACCTCTTTCTAGTTCTCTATTAAAATTCATTTCAATTACCCATTTTGTGAATACACAATCATAAATTATGTCTAAAACTCCAATAACTTATATAAATCAAAAGTTAAATGTTATTAACGAATTATTTTCAAAATAACATGTTACATTTCACAGTGAAAGTTGCTTGGAAGGAAGCAGAAATAATACATAAGATTAGAAAATAGAAGTATAACCTTTACTACGAAAGTTATAAAAGTAACCTTCCCAAAACATTAAAATGCAGGGTCACCAACTTGTACAATCTTTTCCCCGTAGTCAAGTTGAAAAACCCCTAAAATCCCCTAGAATTGTTTTTAAAATTAAAATTTAAAGAAAAAATATATATTAAGTTTTTATTTTGCAATTATAAGGTACTTCAGTGTTTTTAATTATTATTATTAAATTTTTCATTTCATTTTTGGACATGAGAATATTAGGAATAGTTTAGGTTATTATTTTACACAAAATTTAAATTATTTATTTACTAATTATAAAATTTTTCATTAACCAACCTACATTAAAAAATAGTATTGAATGTTATCATCTTGAAATGGATTTTTTTATTCAAGATAGAAATCAAAATCAATTTTAGTTATTTAAATTATGGTATGAAATATTTTGTTTTACTTTAAAAATACCCTTAAGATTACCCCTGAAAGTTTTAAGCCCCCAAAAAAACCCCACCAAATATTTTGTCCACTTAAATTTAGGGGGAAAACTGTAAACCTGGTATCCCTGTTAAAATGATAGCTCTTTCCTTAATTTTGTAGGGCTTACACTACTAGTAGTGCTCGTCCACGATAAATATCGATATTTCGAAAATATCGATATATCTATGCGATATATTGCTTCAACCCGATATATCGAATCATCTAGTATCGATATGTAATATCGATATATTTCATCCAATATATCGAATATTTGTATTTGGTATATCGGAAATTATCCTTTGTTAGTTCTGTGAATGTTGAACACTGAACTACAGCAATTTCATAACTACACGATTTTGATGTAGAAGAATATATATCACAGAATAATATTACCTTCTGTTCACTTCTCTAATAGTTATATCACCAAAGTTAGGCTGTGGTCATATTCTTATATACTCTGTTCAACATCCAGTCTTCTCTTTAGCTTCCATTGGACTCAGAAAAACTCTACTTACTTTTACGAAAGTATAGTTACGCTGTGCTTTAGGTATCACAAAAACAACGATAACGAACAACTACGTTTTCAATAGTCTAACATGTGTTCATTTCAAATGAAGTTCACTCAAAATGAATTACTTAAATCCTAAAGGATGATACTTATTATATTTAATAAACAAAAGTTTTCAAACCAATTAAATCAATGCATTGACTCCAAAAGTAGTGTATTATACTTCACAAACAAATGATTTGAAGCTGTGTCTCCATCCAATCTATTTTTTAACGGATCGTAGATGAGGCTAGCGCCACTAAAAAGTTGTTCGCTAGCTACCGAGCCTGGTGGACACGACAAATATTAGCGGTAATTGATTTAAGAGGTTGGAATTTTGTATTTCTATTTACTTTCCACCACAATAAGGGATCGTTACTAATATTAATACGTTTTTCTTTATTGTACTTAATTAGTATACTTTTCATTATAAGAAATTTGTCAAGAACTCTTTGTTTTTCGGATGTGGTATTGTCCTCGTCTTCATCGCTACTTAGAAATATACTCGACAAAACTGTTTAGACATTACTTTTGCTAGCTTCTGCTGGTAACTCCAACCTTGCACGTTTTTTCATAGGAATGTCTTCAGCCTCATTTTTAGACGTATCTGCATCACCAAGTAATTTCGTTAATTCTGTTCAACATTCCCTTTAACCACTTCATTAAAAAATTTAGATTTATAGCGAGGATCCAGATACGTTGCTATTGCAAAGAAGTTGTTTGATTGAAGGTCGCCAAATTTAGAATTTAATTGGTCAATGGTACATTTTATTAAAGTTTTAAATTTTTCATTTGTATTTGGTTTACTGTGTTCAATTTGTAATGAATGCTTTAGCGTGTGTATACTGTATAGATGAGATACTAGTGTGTCTCATGTGTTGAAGGCTGTACTGTATTTTTTTTCAGTTTCTAATTTTATTGATTGTTCGTATTCACTAGCATGGACAGACTTTAAATGACCTTTCTGGAATAGTTTAACGCCGATTCCGAACCTCCTAAGATTACGGGGTAATCGAACCCAACTGCAACAGTAGGCCAAGAGCGTATAGGGTCGCTATACTGCTCGGCCACTGTGCCTTTCATTTGAATTCAGATTGTCATTCTGGCTGATTTAGGATTTCAAAATCCCCATCTATCTATAAAGACTGAGGTTTCGATAGCAGAATAGCACTAACCAAGTTGACATTTTGTTATGTGAATGTACTACAAATATCATTATTCTAACGGTTGATGTTGTAGTGACTTGTAGATCATTTGTAGGATTGAATGCAAACCATTATAAGTTCAATACTTTTGATGAACATCCAAGCAAAAATAATTTATCACTAATTTTCCAAAGGAAAAATGAACTAAGTTTTTAATTTTTGTTGTTTCAAGTAGACTTTACAGCTATAAGAGTTGATAAATTAATATTGAAACCAATTTCTTCTGACAGAAGAAAATAGTAGTTCAATAATAATGGATTGAGACGCACTACCTTCTAAATTAACATTTAAGTACACACTGATGTGTGGTAGATATATTTAATCGTCAAAATTGACTATAATATAGATGAACTTGTTTACATGTCTTTACTGTCAGTGTGAACCTGTCATAATTCATTATTTACTGAAGGTCAATATGTTGATTATTTTTCAAAGAATCATGAGAAACTGTTTTACGAAATAATTGTGTATATAGTTATACCTGTAGTGACTTAAATTAGAAAAATTATTCCTGTTTTCCATTTGAGTCATATATTGTAAGTTTCATGTCATTTCATGACGATATTATAACGGTACTCTTATTGCCATTTACCAAATGAGAAACTATATCACTATTTGGTCACATATTTTGCCGAACTACATATTTATTTGTATTTTGGCAAATTTACCATTTTGTGTTTGAAACATGCCATTTTCGAAGATCGAATTATGTTAATAATTTCATGAGTTCAGTTGCAATTTCAATTAATTTATTGGACGTAACTTTCTTGAGACAATTTTTGTGATGCAAATCGATAAAATATTCAAAAATGTTGATGATTTGATATTTTTGTTTATTATTGAACATGAACATCAAGTTTGAAACATATTTCATGATACAAGTTCATGAATCCTTTGACTTAACCATCAAACTTGATAAATGATTATTGTCTTCAGATATTTGACTTTGATATGAAATAATTCTGTTTGCATCAAAATAAATAATAATTTGTTTTTCTCAGTTTAATAGCCTATTTTGTTCTGTAGTAGACACTTATTGTTAGACCTTTAAAAAGATATTAGGACTTGAAGAAGTTGTAGTTATTGAAGATATTGTGATTTACCATTTTTCAAAGGCATTATATATAATGTATTTGGAAAAGTAGAAAATAATGACTTTCAAAATCTATTAACAAATACAATAATAACTTATAACAAATAAATTCATTATATTTCATCATTATAATTGAAGACATTCATTTCTGATTAATAAGAAAAATGATTTCCTATTAATTGAAAAATTTCATATATATATTGAGATATTATTATTATATATAATAATAATATTTATTTCCATAGTTGAAAGGAAGAAAGAAAGAATGCCTTTATGTAGAGAAAAGAAATTTCTTACAAATGGTAGGAGTTTGAAGAATCATTTTTCCACTCCTCCACAAATAAAATGAACATACATTAGAGAATAATACAAAAATAGTAGATAAAGATACAAAATTAAACTAAGATGAAACTAATGATTGAAGTTTAATAAGTGCAGACTTCGTAAACTTAGTGATTAATTATCCGTAAGACTGAAAAAAACAAATTTGTATAATGCACAAAAATGTTGTCCTACAAAGAAAAAGATACAACAAAAAGAAAACAAGTCATTTCCTATTGATAAATTACATCATAATTTATTGCAAGCTAAGAGGAATTCATTCACAGTATAAGGTTCTATCTTTATTAACAACTTGTGGAGTGACTTTTTAAACTCTGAACTTTAAACTTAAACTCGTAATTCATATGGCCCACTATATAATACACCCCTTTCAGTCACAGTTAATCGATGTTTAGGAAATATATATGGACAAACTCCTGTTAGTTTTATTTTCGAATTCAGAAAATAAACTTCTGTTTTTTTGAAAAAAGAGTAGTAATCGAAAAATTATATAATGTAGGTACCGTCAATATATTCTTATTGGTAAACAGACCCCTACACAAATCACCACAGATATATATATATATATATATATATATATATATATATATATATATATATATATATATATATATATATATATATATATATATATATATATATATATATATATATATATATATATATATATATATATAACTGAATAAAAAGGTGGGTACTCGGCAAAGGTAAGGCTGGTTGATTAAAGACAACACTTGTCGATTTTCATCAATATTTCGGTCCTATATTGGGTCCTTCTTCAGGATGATATCAACTAATTGTACATAATATATCTTTGAGGAACAACGAGCATTATATTACAAGTCAATATATTATTATATTACCTTTTTATTCAGTTCTTTAGAATCCACGCCAATACTCCTTGTGTATATATCTCTCTATATATATATATATATATATATATATATATATATATATATATATATATATATATATATATATATATATATATATATATATATATTTTTTTTTTGTGTCTTATGATATAAGATATAATATGTAACAGCTCATAGGATTTTAACTAAAAATCGTTCTTACTAATAACATTTAAAATTGAAACAATTTACTTCTAGTTAACGTTTTGCTGCAGATCTTAACTTTGCCAAAACCACAAAAGAAAATTGTGTTATTATATTTTCTTTAAAAATTTCAACAGAGCTACAATTTGTATACATATGTATATATTTGTATAAAGTTACAAATTTATCCATGAATGTGTGGTTAATTTTCTCTTTAATTTCAGTTTGTAATACAATGGACTATGATCCTGAGGTAACTTTTTTATTTCAATTTGGGTTGATCAGAGATGCTGTAGTTGTACCACAGTCTTCATTAAATTTAAAAACAATAAAGGATCTGGCATGCAATTTCATCAACACTAAGGTAATTGCTAAAATGTATTCAGTATATTTATATATTGTTTTTATATAAGAGAAATAAGAATCTTATATGGAAAACGGACAAATTCAAGTAAAGCACATTTCAATATTGAGATATTGCTACTTGAGGGGATAATTTCACTTTAATCTCTTTATTTTTTTATGTGTTTCGATTCTCCTTTATTTTTTATAGCCCTTTGTTTCCTGATTTGTAGTTATGAAATCTTTTTACTGCTGATTCATAATCTGACATTAATTTTCTCTTCCATCAATATCTCAAAGATTTGCAACTTTCAATGAAAGCACTTTATTGTTTGTAGAATTATTTATTTGTTGGTCTTTATTGCTCTAGATTGGACTTTTAATATTTATCTGTCTAGCTACTCTCTGCAGACTTAAAGCTTATTCATGTTTTCCATAATTAGTTTTAAACCCACGTTTCCATACATTTCATCAAAACCCACTAATGGCCATACATATCATTTTATGATTCTAGTGATCCAGCTGATATCAAGAGACTGATGGATTTGTTCTCGTTGACAACATTTGTGTAGACAGCTCTCTGAGAGTTTTATTTGAAATATTTCGGTATTTCGAATAAGAGTCTCAGTATTTACTAGTATGAATTATTTGTGAATCTTGAAACTAGCTATACTTTAGCCCGCTGGGGCGTGATCTGGAGCAATAGGCACGGGACCATTCTTGCACATTGCGTACAGTTTTCGGTAGTATTCGAATGAAATGTTTACAAAGCCTTACACTCGCACTACTGTTGCCATGAGTAGGAATGTAGAAGGCTAGGGAGAGTTTAGAAGCTTTTCTCCGATAGAAGGAGCTCACGTGAATTTTCACTGAGAACTATTCCCCTCATTCTGGTATAGGACCTATGGGCGCGTTTTGAAAGTCATCGATTCTTGATTGATAGATTAAATATGGACTGATGATATTATAATTCAACAAAATCGATGAAACGCGTTTTCGAAACGCACTTAATGTTCACTCTCCAGAGTGATGGGTTTGTTCTCGTTGACAACATTTGTGTGGACAGCTCCTTGAGAGTTTTATTTGAAATATTTCGATTAGGAGTCTCAGTATATACTACTAATATATATATATATATATATATATATATATATATATATATATATATATATATTATATATATATAGTCTATATATATATATATATATATATATATATATATATATATATATATATATATATATATATATATATATATATATATATACACAGAATGTATTAATATTTTTATAGTGAAAATTGAGATTTGAAATTACATTTCAAAAGTTTTGGAACTCGACTGGGGTTCGAACCCAGGTCTTTAGGTTTACGCCCCACTGCTTTTGTCCCCAACTTATTTTCCTGTCCTGGACTGCAATCCCACTTAAAAACTGAAAAAAAAATTATATATATATATATATATATATATATATATATATATATATATATATATATATATATATATATATATATATATATATATATATATATATATATATATATAGAAAGAATTTTACTGTCGACCGTACTATATGTTAAAGAAAGCGATAATATCGGAAAGCGGCCCGTGACAAAGAAAACTTATCTGTTTATAATCTCAATATTTCGTCAATTTTTTATTGACTTCTTCAGGAGAAAATCTACAAGCAAAACACATGAACAGTTAAAAAATCATACAAAGAACAATAGTAATCTCTACTTACAAATAATTAAAGTCAGTCACTAAAAACTAATAAAATCAACATTCTTCATCAAATTTCGGAACAAGACTAATCAGACAAAACTAAACATCTAATGAAACGTTGAAACCACAGATGGAAAACGAACAAAAAAATTTGTATAAAGTATAAAAGCAAAAAATATTTATATATATATGGATGTAAATACTAAACTGTAAAAATACTCTCTCCTCTAGTAGAATGTTTAAATCATTTTTAAAATATTACAATATATGCTACTTAGTTGACCCGTATCAGATTTGAAATTTATAGCATTTTTGTTTTTGTTTATGTGGTACATCTCAAGGAACAGTCTGCTCCTGTAATTATTTTCCTGTTCCAGAATCCTCACATTGTCGAAATCACAAGGATGGCCGGTTTTTTTATAGTGTTCTACTGCGGCACAAGAATTCTTACCTAGTCGGCAATCACTCTTGTGCTGTGTGAGTCGTTGTTTTAGCCACTGCACAGTCTGTCCTATATAACAACCACTACATACCTGACACGGGATTTCATAAATGATGTTACTGTAGTAGAGTAAGGGTGTCTTATCTTTAATTTTAGAGAACAAATCAGAATTTTTCGTGATGTTGTATTTTGCAATTTTTATATGTGAAAATTCTCTGAAACAAGTCACAATCTGTTCTGACAATTTATCCACATAGGGAAGTTTTTTGAATTTGAATTCAATAGTGTTCTTTTCAGTTGGTGTGTCGAACTTATTTGAATTATATATTAACCTTTTGAGGATGTGCCTAGGGTAACCATTATTGACAAATATGTTGAAAAGAGCTTTTAAATTTTGTTTCAGTAATGTGCTATGGCTTATGTGTGTAACTCTATTTCTCATGTTGATTACTGCGTTGTATTTCTGGTTCTTTGGATGATATGAGAAATAATTTATAAATCTTCCAGAAGCTGTGTCTTTCTGATACCAATCCAAAATTATCGTTTCCTCTTCGGTCCTTATAACTCTGGTGTCCAAAAATGGAACACTTCTATTATTTTCTAATTCGACTGTGAACTGTAAGCTTGCGTGAAAAGAATTGTAATCTCACAATTGATATAATTGAGTTAGAATGGCCAAAAATACAGAAGTTCACCACCATATCAAAGACAAATTTCAGCCGATTAATTAACTTCATTTTTGGTAATACATATTTCAGCTTCAATGGTGAATTTTATAAACAGATTTTTGGTACACCTATGGGCTCTCCAATCAGTCCTATATTAGCTCAGATTGTTTTAGACCACCTACTTGATACGATGATTCCTGTGTTACCATTTAAAATTCCCTTTCTATATAAGTATGTAGACGACATCATTTGTGCTATACCATCAGAGAGTGTTCAAGCAATTTTGATTGCTTTCAATTCTTTTCACGCAAGCTTACAGTTCACAGTCGAATTAGAAAATAATCGAAGTGTTCCATTTTTGGACACCAGAGTTATAAGGACCGAAGAGGAAACGATAATTTTGGATTGGTATCAGAAAGACACAGCTTCTGGAAGATTTATAAATTATTTCTCATATCATCCAAAGAACCAGAAATACAACGCAGTAATCAACATGAGAAATAGAGTTACACACATAAGCCATAGCACATTACTGAAACAAAATTTAAAAGCTCTTTTCAACATATTTGTCAATAATGGTTACCCTAGGCACATCCTCAAAAAGGTTAATATATAATTCAAATAAGTTCGACACACCAACTGAAAAGAACACTATTGAATTCAAATTCAAAAAACTTCCCTATGTGGATAAATTGTCAGAACAGATTGTGACTTGTTTCAGAGAATTTTCACATATAAAAATTGCAAAATACAACATCACGAAAAATTCTGATTTGTTCTCTAAAATTAAAGATAAGACACCCTTACTCTACTACAGTAACATCATTTATGAAATCCCGTGTCAGGTATGTAGTGGTTGTTATATAGGACAGACTGTGCAGTGGCTAAAACAACGACTCACACAGCACAAGAGTGATTGCCGACTAGGTAAGAATTCTTGTGCCGCAGTAGAACACTATAAAAAAACCGGCCAT